>BPTQ01000002.1:219172608-219694781 GCA_019973895.1 Chrysanthemum seticuspe
GATCTTGAAGCTGATGACGCAACATTCATTATAGAAGGTTCTGCTTCTGATTTTCCTGAGGGAGATCAAAATGTGTTGGTCCATTGGAATCTGAAGGATGAAGAGATGAATGTCATTCATCGAAAGGATAACACTTCAATGGAATTCACCTTTCTGAAGGAAATCCTACACTTGGTTGACAGGGCAGATTTACTAACTCTATACACTCTTGTCACCAACCATTACTGCAATAAAGCACCACAAGGTTCTGGGATGTTCTTATTAGGAGATCTTCAAGTACTGTTTAACTCTCATTCTCCCAATAGTAAAGGACATTCCATTTGGGAGAACTCTCATTTATGGCGAGTTGTGTCCTGGAGACTCTATCCTCTCCCTCGTGTGCATGTGCTTGAGACTAAGGGTGGAATCACAGTCTGCATGTTTGCTGAAAGAAAGTATCCATTGCCCAAGACTCTTATGGAAAGAATGCTTTGTCAGAAGTTGGAGATTCCTCCAGAGCCAGTGGGAAATGAAAAGCTAAATGCTGAACAACTGGTTAGTTTAATCAAGACCCAACTTCTGCAAGAACAGACTGCCTCTTCTTCTTAATAATGGTACCTTTTTATTTGTTTTACATTATTTGTTTTATTGGTTAGTTTTGTTTTTTCTTTGTCTTGTTTGTTTTTCTTAGTTAAAAAAAAAAAAAAAAAAAAAAAAAAAGAAAAAAAAAAAAAAAAAACTTTCATTTGCAGGTTTGTTGCACTTTTGATGGTTTTTAACTCACCAGATATACCCTGTGTATGTCAAAGAGTTGGCTAGTCCAAAGGGTACAGCTTTGGTAAAGACACATCAAATCTGTTGATAGCTGTAATGGTTTGCTCAAAATCATAGGGTCTGCAACCACCCATGGTGAATTGATGACTATACTTAATTGCTGAGTGTTGTATGGTCATCATTTCACCATGGTCTATTCCTTTTTGGAATCCAAGAATTGGCTAGCCCACAAGTATATGGATTGTGGTAAAGGCAACTATCCCCATATTTGGTTATCAATTCACCAATTCTAAGAATTGACTAGTCCTGAGCAAACGGCTACAGGTAAAGACACATCAAATCCGTTTATATAGTTGCTGGTTTGCTCATAAATCAGATGGTTATCAATGTACCATAGTTTTCGGACTTAAACATCTGGCTACTCCAGTAATGATGGCTATTGGTAAAGAGACATCAAATCCATTATTTTCAATGATTCACCTCTCACAGGAGTTCACACACCTGGATGTGATGAGAATAGTATGCAACTGATGAGTATTGATGTACATTATGTCTTTTGTTGCGGCAAAGACCTGGCGTATCAAAGTCTGATCATCATAGAGATGAAATTATAAGTGGTTCTTTGCTAATGATGTGTGAAAACAATCCTCTAGTACTGAAGTATCAAAAGATCTTTCAAGGTCAGGAAACTGGAACTTAACCAAGTCAAATTCCAGTTTAGGGGAGGATTGTTGGGAATTATGTGAAGTAGGATTTCTGCTGTCATTACTGCCGATAGATTCTGCTGAAGTAGAAGCAGAATCTGCTGAAGAAGTGATTCTACTGAAGAGTACAAGCGTTGCCGTGTTACTGCTGAAGGGAATAAGCTGACTAGGATCAGCATGCGCTTCATGAATTAAATGCTAACTCATTATTATCTTTGAACGGCCCGAGGTTAGCATGGGTTCTATTGTACTGCTCAATATAGTTTAATGTATTAGTCATTAAATGCATGCTTGCATGTTTAGACGATTGGGTAGTAATAGATTAGGGTTCCTTGTTTATAAAAGGAACCTCATAGTTTGTAATAGATAACTCATCTGAAACATAGAGTTTCAGTTAATAAAAATATCCATAGAGGATCTAAGTGTTCTTAGTTATAACAACTTGTATTTACTTTCCGCTATAGAATACTAGTTGTAGAGATTGTTGGTTGAGTCCAAACCGTCAAGTTTATCACACAAGTCAACCACTTGTGAATGGTCAACCGTAATAAAATTCAAACAGTCTAAAACCAATACAATTAAGATCAGAGGAATATAGTGGATTCCCGGGTCGTTAAGTCCCACGGAGGATTAATGGTGTTTAAAAACTTTCAGATGTCGAATAATCACTAAGGATAGTGATCAGTAAGGATTTTACTGGATAATTACACTACTGATTGATTGGAATGTATTTGGATACAAAATTATAAAGCACAACAATCAGATAAAACAAACGTAAATACGTACGTTTAATAAACTACGTAAACGTACCAAATAAAACGTGAGATATAAGAAATAAAAGGCCTATAAATATGAAAATGATATTTTTGGAATCCTAAAAATAAAAGAAAATTATTGGAAAATTAAAATTATTTTTATGACTATTTATTTAATTATTATTAATTAAAAACTATTTTTAACTATTTAATAATAGCCTAAAATATAATAAAATAGGAAATAAAGCTAGAAAAATGAAATTATGACTTAGAAAAATCTAAAATATTATAAAACTTATTTTAAAACTGAAAATATATTTTTTACACTTTTTATCTATTTATTATTAATTAATTACTATTTAAAATACACTTAAATACAAGAAAATACAAAATTAAACTGGAAAAATGAAATTTTAACTTGGAAAAATCTAAAATATTAGAAAACTAATTTTAAAATTGAAAAGATATTTTTTTAGCTTTTTAATTATTTATTATTAATTATTTAATACTTTTTAACTATTTTGAATTTTAATAAATACTAAACAAGCTAAGAAAATTATGAAACTTTTTCTAAAAATATCCTATGATGACAGAAAACTAAGAAAATTATAAAAACAGAATTTGCTTAATAATAAGCTGAAAAGAAAATTTAAAAAGCTAAATTCTATTAAATAAACGCTATCACTATTTTAAAAATGATGTTTTTGTGTTTTTTTCTTTTTGAAAACTATTTAACTACTGATAATATGAAACTTTAATAAAGACAAAAATTTTACAACTTAAAAATAAGCAGTTTAGAAGCTTAAGAGCTCAACAGTGAGCTTATGAGCTTATTTTGATTTTGCAAGCTCAAATAAACCTACAAACTGGAACCAAAAGTAAAATAAGGTGTAAATAAGCTAAGAGTACTTATATGAAGCTAAAAGACACAAAGAACCATATTGATAAGCTTAAAATAAGCAAATAAGCACTTGGCTTCTTTGTTTTCTAAGACAGTTATGGGACAAAGTTTAAAGGACAAAACAAGTGGGGTCCACAGAGCTTAAGCTCTCAAACTTGGCTGAAACAGATAGCCAGCTAGGTTGTGAGCTTAAAAGAACCAAGAACAACCCCTAGGGTCCACTGATGAGCTTATGATAAGCTTTTGAAAAAGCTTGTAGACACTGAGCAATGACTCAGTATATACTGAGTCAGTGTGTACAAGAAATGGGACAAACTAAAAGCTTGTTGCAGCCCTACCAAATAAGCTGAAAAATTGAAAATAAGCACTGGGACTTTAAGACAGCTAGGTTGTCTTTCCAAAGAACCAAGATTCACAAGCTAAAGCTAACTGATGAGCTCTGTGTGAGCTTGTGAAAGTGGCTAGCTCAACTGTGCACAGGGCACCTTTTCAGACAAGGACTCAAAATAAGCTAAAAAATAAGCAGCTTAACTAGCAATCTAGAAATTATAAAAAATACTATGATAAAGATGAGCAGTTGAATTTTATTATCCCAAAAGATCAAATCTTGAAACTTACTATTAAGTCCTATAGAAAATAATCTAGTTTATTCAAAAACGACTTAAACTGAAAATTTGACTTTTTAAGAAAACCAAATAAGGTGACTTATATGAACTTTGGATTGATCCTACTTACTGATTATGATGTATTAAGCTATAATAAGATGAACTTAAGCTATGTTAACAAGTTTTAAGCTAATATGATGAGTTTCAAACTATAAATCCTAACAGTTAACTAGTTAAGTGAGTTTAGAAGTGATTTTGACTTTTAACAAACAAGCACTGGTTTTTATGGTTGCTATGAGTTATTTAGACCTAGTGTGATAAACAACAAACAAGAACACTGTCTTGAACACCCTTTATCACAGTTAACAAATCAAAACCAAACAACCCTTATCTTAACTGTTTTGAAGTTTTACACACTAAAACAAATTTTTAAAGCAAGAAACCTAGTGATTAACTTATATTAACTATGATGAGACAGGATTAAACCAAAATTAACAAGATTCAAACACTTCCACTAAGAATTGCAAATTTTTAAGAAATGGCTTACAAGTTGAGTCCAAGCACAAAACTGAGAACCAAGGACTGTAAACACTTCCTATAGCTTCCCAAGAAGCTCTAAACCAAAGGGCAATCCATTATTAACCCTGCTCCAGCTTTGATCTTCATCCCCATTGATTTTTTATTTTTAACTAAGTTTTTTGTATTTTTGGTAATTTTTGAGTTTTATATCTAGAACTGATTTTATGGTTTCTAAAAGCTTAGATAAGCTTTCTAGGAGCTTACATTAGCTATTCAGTCCTTAACAACAGCTACAAACAACATTTGATCTTAACATGAGATTTTTGAAATGAAAATTGCATAAACTTGAAAATGAAGCTTAACACTGAAATTGAAACTGAAAAAGGTTCACATACACTTGAAATAACTTAAACAGAGTACTTGGAAGCTTAAAATTACACTGGTATTTGAAAATTAATTAAAACGACATAAATAAACTAAAATTACTCTAGATATCCCACTACATTGCTTCATCCTTGCTTTATAATGATCTTTTTGACTCTTGTCGACATCTCTGATTGCTTCCCACCTCATCTTGACCATTGGATCCATCAAACTCATCATATTCGTCCATTTGGAAAATTGGCGCCAAAAAAGTCTTAAGCAGGTTTTTGCATTTAATGAGTTTTGGGAGATTGTAGAGGTGGAAGGGAGTGGGTATACAACTGGGGAGGTGAGGTGGAAAGGTGGAAATCAGGCAAGTGGAGGAAACCACTCTGGTTTCTGGTTTGCAGGATTGAGTGAGGAGGATGAACAGTAGAACTGGTTTTTGGCGGGTTGACTTTATTTGACCGATGGATATTAATAAGTGGGGGTTCAAAATGGGGGGGGGGGGGTCACAGGTTTATGACAGGGGGTCTTTTGGTTTTTGGCTGGGCTCAATAATAAAAGGGGGTCCGTTTGGTTTGTTTAATACACAAGGACCATAGTTGCAATTTCTGCAAAGTTAAGGGGCTGAACCTGCCACTTTTCCAAACTTATCACAAGGACCAAACTTGCCAATCTTTAATAGTACAAGGACCACATTTGATTATTTTCACTTTTTAAATATCCGAGGACCTTTTATGACACTTTTTTAAACTTTAGGGACCTTTTCTGCCATTTGACCAAAGATTCATTCAAGGACCATTTTTGACAACTTAGAATATTTTAGGGACCTTGAATGATAATACTCCACATTTTTGGATTCCAGGGACTAGATTTGACAACTTTTGAAACTTAGGGGACTAAAACTGCCAATTATGCAAACTTGATACGTTTTTCACCTGATTTTGGTATTTTTGCATTTAAAACACATAAAACACTTATTTGTGATATTTTTATCATTTTGATGCATTTCTGAGTGTTTTCAGATGTTTTTGGCATTCTAAACAGTACAAAAATGATGAGTATTTGCACACTCATCAATTGTCTATTAGTTTGCTTATGATTACATAGGCAACACTAACGATCCACGAGTGCTTAAGATCTGTCAAGGTCTGAGAGTTTTCAACAAAATCACTTTCAATAACAAATTAAAGATCTATGAAAATTGACAGCTGAAAATACTTCCAATAACAGATACATCAAATACTTATATGGTAGTAAATTATCACCAAATAAAACCACCGATAAAACTCTTAGAATCGGGGTGGTACTAGATTTGTTTTATTAAGTGTAAATCGTCTTCTTCTTGTACCTAAACTGATCTGAGAGAGATTGAGGGAGTGTGGTTTACTTTTGGTGAAAGATGTGATTTGTTTATGTGTGTGTGAGTTTGATTTGCAGAAACGTTTATGGGTGGTGATGTCCGGATTTTGTAAACCGGAGAGACACAGTGGTGGTGGTGAAGATAATTAAAAGAGATAAAGAAGGTGGTTGGTTGAGGTGTAGGTGAGTTGTTAATAATTTTTGGGAGGACAAAAAGACGGATATACCCTCACGTGGGTATCACACGGGAGCAGTTAACGACCGTTAGTGGGCCCAGTTGGATGGAGGGACGAACGGTGCATAACGTTTCACACTTAAGGACGAACGGTGCAACTTTTTTGGTCAAAGGACAAAACCCTGCGGTCAACGCAAACCACAAGGACGAACGGTGTAATTTACTCTAAATACAAATATGCAACAATTTACTGTAGACAGTTTATTAGATCGTTATAGAAAAGAAAAAAAAAAAAAAAAAAAAAAAAAAAAAAAAAAAAACTTGGCATATCCACCATATATATATATATATATATATATAGGCTCCAGTTCCATTGAAAAAGTTTTTATTTTCAGAAGACTGAGAAATCTTCGTTTGAGTAAATTGATTCATGTTTTTTATTTAATTCACAAGTAAACATCATTTAATGGTGAATCGAATCTATAAATCACAAATTTGATTCACAAATCATTGTTAAAATCGAGTTATGATGATGATTCATTAAATTTGTACAGATGATTCAGTATTCTACATATATCGCAAAATCGAGAGTTTTTTTAACATTGATTCAAATTTTTTTTACACATTTTGAATTTTAATCATATTAAAATGAGTTTTACGCTTGAAAAACATGAATCAAAGTTAAAAATTTATCGTTTTGGAAAACCTTCTCAATCTTCTCAAAATAAAAACCTTCTCAATCGATCCGGATTCTATATATATATATATATATATATATATATATAGGGAAGGGTTCTTTTCAGAACCAAGAAAAGGTCGAGAACTGCGAGAACCAGCATCAACCAATCAGATTTTTTTGGATATTTAATTTTATTATTTAATTCAAAAGGGCATAATAGTAAAAGTACATTTTTTATTTTGTTTTTGATTTTTTTGATAAAAAACGTTTTTTTAGTTCCAAAATTTTAGGATTTTTTTTTTTTTTTTTTTTTTTTTTTTTTTTTTTTAGAAAAAATATTTTTTTTTCATGATTTCAAAAAGTAAGATGCATATGTGTTTTTCTCATATAAGTCAAGGTGCACATATGTTTTTTTAAATATGTGTTTTTCTTCGTAATGTAATGTTCAATTGCTTAAACCACTTAAATTTTTCAATAGTTTTTTTTTTCAACATTTATGTTTTTTAAAAGTATGGTGCGTATGTGTTTCACTTAAGAAGATAGTTGCACATATGTTTTAGCGTATAATTCTTTAATATTCAAAAACTGAAATTCAATAACATAAACATTATACATATGTCTAAAAAAATGCAAGTACAATATATCGATTATACATGTGTGCACTAATAATAATTAACGCAATAAGAGACTCTCGTGATCTTTGTATGTACATGTAGTCGCATTCGTCAATATGCACATGTGTCTTTACATCTTTATCACAATCAAATTATCTTTAGAAGGTATATGTTTGCTGAAGACACGTGTGCACTTCGTATATTGGTCATTATCCTCATCTTTATCAAACATATTCAATACCTGAAAACATAAAAAATTGTTATTTATATCATAAACAACTAGCACTCTTTTTTACACAACCAAACTATGCACATTCTATATTAAATCACAAGTATACAACCAGATTCAAAATATATCTCATAACTATAAACATTCTACTTACCACTGCTTCCAGAGGCTTGATTGTAACCAGTTTGCACAGGTTCAAAATCGTCCTCACTGTCCTCAATGTCAGCATCAGTTGCTTCTTCAAATGTGTTCTCTTCAACAATAGGACCCTTCCCTTTATTTCTGTTACTCCTCTTCAAATCTGTATTTTCATTTTAACAAATATGTTATTCACAAGTGCACAACTATGACATTGTATTTAGACCATTTATATATAACATAAATCTATGAGTAAGTTATTGAAAAGAATAATACATATGTTATTTAGTTATCAACTCCTACCCTGTTGCATGTACACCAAAAATTCAGAATATACACAGGTCGGAAAGTATTCTAAACCAAGTATACATATGCTTATCTAATCTGTTATTTTGAAAATTTTATTCAAATAACAAAATCAAAACCTGTTAACGACAAATTTACTTGCTATACACATGTACTTCCTAAAGGTTCTATTTAAATACCTTGATAAACATGTTAACCACAAATATACTTGCTACACACATGTATTCAAATACCTTGATAAAACATGTTAACCACCTTGGTAATACATAAGCTTATCTAAGCTGTTAACGACATATGTACTTCCTAAAGGTTCTATTTAAATACCTTGATAAAACATGTTAACCACAAATATACTTGCTACACACATGTATTCACAAATGCATATGTGTATACACACCATATTTTAAACTAATATGAACTTCTATACACATATATTCCAAAATGCACCTCCTGTAAGAACATATTCAGTTCATGTACACATGTATTCTAGATAAAAACATATCTAAAAATCATTAACAAAGTAAAAAACACATGTATACTATCAAATCCAGTTACTATATAAACAAATGTACCTTCCATTTTTTTTAATAGTTATTAACAAATAAATAAACACAAGTATACTATATAATCTTGTTAATTAGAATATTTACAGATCTGCAACCTTTCACACTTACAGATCTGCAACCTTTCACACTTACAGATTTGCACCCATAGGCTTTAAAATACATATGCACACTTACAGATCTGCAACCTTTCAAATAACTGAACCACTTAGAATTAAAAGAAAAAAAAAATGAGTCAAGATAAACATAAAAGCCAAAAGAAACAGTAGGAGCATCTTCATTTGCGTTAAACACAACAGCCCATAAAAACTTTAACAAATAGACTAATAAAAAAATATAGGAACATGTTCGGTAATCAACTAGTGTATCAACACTTTCTTGTTTTTTATACTTATAAAACTTGTTAATAATCAAACTAGATTAATAAGTTCTATATATTACATTTTTTTTGCAGATCGCAACCCATTTTTGTTTTCAGATCAAAAGGCCAAAAAGATTATCAAATAGAAAATATGATATTTTTTCCGATCGAAAACACATTAAGAAAAACAAAATTCGATTTATTTAATAGAAGTGAAACAAGTTATCAAGATCTGAAACCTTTCAAATAATTGTAACCTTTTGGATTCGTTTCCTTTGAGCAACAAATAACTAACCTTTCAAAAATTAAAACTTTTAATAGAAGTGAAACAAAAAATCAAGATCTGGAAAAATACGATAAAAAACGTAAACTCATCTACATGTGTCAAATAAAAATAAAACATAAAATCTCACCTTTGATCATCACTAAGAATCAAAGATCAGATTAGGTGGTTGGGTGGCCGACAACGCAAACGGATCCGACATCGGCTAGATGTCCGGTGAGTGTGAGGCGCCATTTTTGAGCATAGAAAGATCCGAGATGTCAAGGTTTATATATATGAATTAAAGAAATGGCTAATTGTGTGGTCTATGATCTGAATGAGAGAGAAAGAGATAGAGGCGGTTAGGGTTTGTGTGAGAAGAAGATGATGGCACTGATTTTGTTTGATAGAGAGAGAAATTAGATTTTTTTTACTGTAAATATGTATTTAGTGAGGTGATTTTAAAATACATAATAAGATGATATTCCAATAATGCCCCTCCAGCACTTATTAAATTCAACACAACTTTTTAGGTATTTACATTTATGCCATACTCATTTATAACCATTGATCAAAAATCTAATGGCTCAGATTGGTTCTCGCAGTTCTCGACCTTTTTGTGGTTCTGAAGATAACCCTACACTATATATATATATATATATATATATATATATATATATATATATATATATATATATATATATATATATATATTTATTATTATTTTTTTTCCTTAGCAAATATATTTGTTATAGAAGTTAAAACTCATTGGAATATTGGACGGTAAAAAATAGGGGTGAGCGAAAAAACCGAAAAGACCAAATAAACCGAAAACCGAAACCGAACCGAAATAATAACCGAACCGAATTTGCTAAAACCAAACCGAACCGAACTAGTAATTCGGTTCTCGGGTTGGTTATGGGTTTGGCAGTTTGAACCGAAAACCGAATTCATATAAATATATATATTTTTTATATATTTATATATATATATATATATATATATATATATATATATATATATATATATTTATATATTTTTATGTATATTTATATATAAATAAATACTATTAAAAGGTTATCATAATATAATAAAACACTTTTTATGCTTGAAATATATTTTTTTGCTAAATATTTATGTAATTATTAATTTTTTCTTAAAAAATAGTGCAATTCGGGTTATTCGGGTTAACCCAAAAAACGAACCAAACCGAATTATGATTCAACCTAACCAAACCGAAAACCGAATTTGAATTTTGTTCGGTTCGATTCTCGGGTTGACCTAAAAAAATATTTTAACCGAATTAACCGAACGGAACAAACCGAACAAACCGATCAACACCCCAGTAAAAAAGATATTGCAGGTCCATTAAGTAAAGCAAATATTACGGGTCAACAAACTTGGGCCAAAAATGATTGGGCCAGAGAATCACATGGCCCTGTCTATAAGGAAAGACTGGAAGCACTACCCAATGGCTTAATAACCCTCGAATAGTCAAATGTCATAACAAAGCAAAGCAATGATTTAGATTTGAGATTGAGGTCTTGGCTACAATTTTTTAGCCAATTAGCTACAACTTTTCACAATAACTGCAGATACAATAAATCATGGACCAATAGAAAAAAATCAGGGACCCACAAAAAAAATCAAGACCCACATTTTTTAGTTTAAAATTGTAGCCAATTAGCTAAAATAAATTAGCAACAATATCTTGGCTACAATTTTTATAGCCAAAACATATTCAAACATGCGTTTTACATATGACAGGTAAGGGGAAAAAAAAGACATACCACCTTTAACTAACATGTTAGCCGGAATCTGAATATTCGCTACACAAAGACATTTGTTAAGATGTTAGGCAATAGGCACAATTGCACAACTTTGGTTTGTTTGTTTGTTCTTTTCATACTCGCTACAGCTATGCTCAATCATAGTATGTATTATGATGATTGTGATGACAGATAATGTTAAGTTGGAATAATAAACTCAATTATATATCAGTGATATTTTCATTAAATAGATGAAATTCGAGTCGACAGTTCTATTTCTTTGCATCAAAATAAGATGAACAGCTAAACCACATGTATCCCAAATTAAATAGCATGAGTTATGGTTTTGACGACCCTTTGTTAGATGATTTAGCCCTATTAGTTTGATATCTGAGAAATATAAACGCGTTACATATACAACAATCGAAATCAGAAATGGTGGAAAATGTTTTAATAAAATTCTCCAGCAAATTATTTGCAACACAAAACAACATGACTCCTACAAATCAGTCGTACAAACTTATATATAGTCATTCATAATGACTAATAAAATATGACTGAAATTTTTTGGAATAACATTAAACTATCTAGATATGAATGATATACGAGCAAGTAGCAAGTTTATGCCAGTTTCATGTTACGGGTCATTAGACCCATGAATTCATCAACGTCGATCATTCCATCCCCATCTGCATCGACCCCTTTAATCATTTTTCGGCAAGACTCCAAGCTGCACCTCTCTCCTAACTGCCTCAGCACTTGAACAAGCTCCTCTGCTGTTATTCTCCCATTGCCATCCAAATCAAAAACCTTAAACGCACTCTTTATATCCGCTGTCTTAACACCACCTTCCGACTTTTGAGCCTCCATGAACTCATTAAAGTCCACAAACCCGTCCCCGTCAGTGTCTATGGCTTGAAACGTCTTGATCACGTCTGATTTAGTGTTTTTGCTACCAAGTACTCCAACGGCCGAACCATACTCTTCCTTGGATATCTTACCGTCCTTGTTCTTGTCAAATTTGTTGAAAACTCGTCTCATTTCATCGACGTCTGGCTGGAACATGCTTGAACCGAATTTTGATGGTTGAAGTGATTGAGTTGGTTTGGTTTTAGGGGTTGATGATTTTCTTGAAATACCATATTTGAAATTAAAGAAACTTTTGCTAGACATTGTAGTAAAGTTTACAAGTTTTGATGTGCTAAAATGAAGTATGGGTTGTTCTCTTTTTATAATATTGCACAAAACCAGCAAAGCTGTATTCTTTTGGCTTTGTAGTTTATACTCAAACGAATCTCATTACAGACTAGTATTACATTATATATTTGCCCATTGTAGAGAATATACAGCTTTCATTATACGCGTTATAAAACATAAAAAAGGTTAGAAAATGTTCGACTTCTGAGTTTAGTCTATCAGGATTTGCCCATGTTATCATGTTAAAGAAAACAAACTTAAAAGTGCAAATATTATTCATTTCTTAAAGATTATTCCATCTGTACATATACATTGGACCTTAAAATAGTTGTGTGGTATTCTGAATTCTGTTAAGTTGGAAATGCCAAAAAAGATGTTACCTTTTTATAAGGAAGAATATTGTAAGTGGCAATGTTCTTATCAACAAGCAAAGCTAGAATCAAGAATTTGGTGTATGATGTAACCATTTATTCTTGTAACCATTTATTCTTAGGGATATCATATCTATTTACATCTTTGGCCCACTTTTATTTACGGATATGTTATTGGTACCCTCTGGCCCACTTTTTTTGTACTTTTTACATCTTCGAGCTTCTAACTCACTCTATTTACAGTACAAGTTTCTGTTTCGTATTTTCTAGCAGTTTAATACTATTTACTTTTTAAACTTTATATTTTATGTTTCATATTTTCAATTTTATAATTTTTTTAATATAAACAAAATTAATAAATAAATAAATAAATCAAGGGGGTATCACTTGTGAAAAAGGAGTGGTACATAACCTACCCCTTTATTCTTATAGATACGAATAAATACGTTCATTCAAACCTATGGTACAAAAAGTTAGAGTAGATGTATCAAAAAAGTATGTAATCCCACTGTAATATTGTTTATATCTATCATGTTTTTGTTACTTATTGTGAGATGGAATGATGGATTCTCTTTCTAGAATGAGTAGGAGAAAATAACCCCACTCAAGAATATATTCCCTCTATTTTTAGAAAAGTTTATGACCATAATTTGTGGACAAAATAGTCATGGAACTCATGGTATAAATTTGATCCGTACAGAACCGAACATACCAAAGAGTTGGGTTGTTAGGTACCACCATGTCAACTAGACAACTAGTGTTATGTTTATCTTGCAAAAATCTTAACAAAATGTTAGAGACATACGAGAACAAAGAGTCATCCACCAAATTTATATTCATAACTAAAAACAAATGGCAAATGTTTTGAAACATATTATTTAACATCTTCATTAGCAATTCAGTTTACAAGAGTTTGTGCTTCACTAGCCTCTTTCTCCCAATCTATCTTCCACAATGACACACCCATACATAGCAAACAGGCCATCTGAGCCACGAATAAGCCTTTCCAGAAGCCCACAAAGCCCATGTCAAAATGAAAGCCCAAAAGCAACGCCATGGGAAGCCCAATAAGATAAAATGAGCCGGCGTTAACCCATGCAACGAACCTTGGTCTAGCGCAACCTCTTATCACCCCAGAGATGACAGTTTGAGAACAGTTTCCGAGCTCACACACCCCCAATACAAGCATGGCTGCCGATATTAGTGAATCGATCTTCAAATCTGAGGTGAACAGTGACCCCCAAAGGTCTCTAGTAACAATGGCTAAGGCCACCGCGATAAGGCTAGTCACAACAGCACATAATAAGGCCACATATGATGCAAATTCAGCTTGCTTTGGCATGTTGGCCCCTAACTCGTGTCCAACACGAGCCGAAACACCCATGCTTATAGATGATGCAAATATGTAGATAAAGGAGGTTGCTTGTAGCAGAATATTCATGGCAGCAATGGCAGCTTCCTTGTCATTATGAAGTAAACCAGAGATAAATATCATCAGCTCGTAGAACCACCATTCCAAACATACCGAAAAGAAGCTAGCTATTGCCAGTAACAAAATAGCTTTGAACTCCGTGAAGCATTTGTTGAAATCAAGAGAGTTCATTGAAATGTCACCGGTTGTGTACAAGTACACCAAAAGGGTGAACAGGTACACAAAGTCCGTAACAACGAGTGCCAAAGCTACTCCTTGAAGCCCAAAATCGAGCCAAAACAACACACCATTGGCAACTACATGAAAAACGACAGCAAGAATTGCACCGAATATAAAAGGTTTAGTTACCTTTTTGGCTCTGAGGTATACTTTAATAGGATGGAAGAAACATTGGAGAAATAACGTTGGTATGGTGAAGTAAGTATATGTAGCAGCCAAACTAGCTACTTTTGGGTCTTGACCAATATACACAAGTATCGGCTCTGCATTCAGCCACGTAATGGTTATCGGGATGAAGACAGCTAAAAGGAGGAGTATGGTCTGATGAAGGGTTCGGGCCATAAGTGAGAAGTTACGAGCTCCAAAAGCTTGCGACGTGATCCCATCCATACCCATAGCCAAACCACTAATGACTGAAAACCCAGTGATGTTTACAAATGCCATGGAAAGTGATGCACCGGCCAATTCTGATTTACCAACATGTCCCAAGACATACGACGAGATACAAGATTTGCTAAAGATGTGAAGACCTGTGAAAATCATGGTTCCAGCTACCGCAAATAGTAGTTTTACTTCTTGTAGCACCTGAGATTTTTCGCACAATAAGTAACTTGATTATGTACTTTTGGTATATCAATGTGGGTAGCAAAAAGTCATCTATAAATTTTTAAGCGTAATATTCTAGACGAATTTTACTCGCAGCTTTTTTCATTTATATGTTGTCCACTTACTACTAGAGACAAAATTTATGTAGAATGCATGACACTTTTAAAAATGCAAAAAAAAAGACATGAATAAAAATATAAAATTGCTTTAATCTTTGGCATTTTTATGTGAGGGCGTTTTTTATTAGAAAATATTTTAGGGGTCTGAAATTTTAATATACAACTTTTCCAGTTTTCCTACTTTTGTATAAACTAATAGTGTGGAACATTTATTATTTTTTGTACCATCCTATAATTTATAATATTATACACTTGGTGATGTAAAAAATATATTTAAGTAAGTTTAAGCATTTTTAGATATGATAACAAGTAATTATTTTCTGGCGAATGTTATTTTTTATCAAAATAAAAATAAAGTAAAATACAAAAGCATGAATTTGTGAATTTGTGATTTTACTTTGTCATTTTTATTTTTCTAAATTTAGCGACACATTTTTTTTGAGGTTTAGAAACGTTAAAAAAGCTACAAGAAGACCCAACAAATAGCAAAGGGTTAATGATACATTTTTCGAGTTTTAAAGACACTTTTTTTTATTTCTCTTTTAAAATAGGGACACTAAAATCCAAAAGTGTCACTAAATGCGGAAAATCCCACTAAGAAAAACATATAGAAAAAAAAAAAACACAAACAATATTTATTAGGTTTGTGAAAAATGGCATGTATAGCACACAACATTTTCTTTTTTATAAAAACAATCTCACAATTTGCATAAGCGTTTTTTACTTAATATGTTTGTTCACAGTTATACACGCGATTAATTTCCATCATAAGTGCCAATATCTCAACAAATCATACATGATGCAATTGCAAAGAACATAAATGCGTCAAATTAGCACAACTGTTGTAGTGGTGATGCCTAAATTAAAAGTCGCTTGTGAAATTAATAAGTACTTACTGTGGATAGCGAAAAGATTGGACGAGTCAACAGAGGTGTTAATTATGTGTGGGGGTAATTGAACAACAAAAGATATTTTTGTTGGAGAAAGATACAACATAATTATATATATATAGGCTCCGGTTCCAATAAGAAGGTTTTATTTTGAGAAGATTGAAAAATCTGCGTTTGAACAAATTAATTCATGTTTTTGATTTGATTCACAAGTAAACATAATTTTATAGTGAATCGAATCTATAAATCACAAATTTGATTCACAAATCATTGTTAAAATCGAGTTATGATGATGATTCATTAAATTTGTACAGATGATCCAGTATTCTACATATATGGCAAAATCGAGAGATTTTTTTAACTTTGATTCAATTTTTTTTTTACACATTTTGAATTTTACTCACATTAAAATGAGTTTTACGCTTGAAAAACATGAATCAAAGTTACAAATCTATCGTTTTTGAAAACCTTCTCAATCTTCTCAAAATAAAAACCTTCTCAATGGATCCGTGTGTGTATATATATATATATATATATATATATATATATATATATATATATATATATATATATATATATATATATATATATATAGGATCAAATGAAAAGAAAAATTAAAATAAGAATGATAAGAAGAAACCACAGCCACTCATTTCAGATGCATCTAAAAAAATTGATGCAACTCCCCTTAAAAATATCCCTCCTATTTGAAATGTGTGGTTAGAAATCCTTCTTATTCTTCTCATTTTAGTCTTTCTTCTTACCGGATCTCTTCCCTATATATATATATATATATATATATATATATATATATATATATATATATATATATATATATGTATATATATAGCTGAGAGTTAACGTGAGATCAAACTTAAAGTTGTAAAAATAAGATCAAGTCTAAAAAACAACTAAAACATTTATAAATAACAATTTTATCAATAATAAACATAAAAATAATATTTTAATACAAATTAACATTTTAACAACTAATAACCAAATGATACATGAGTTTGGATTAGTGATACACCTGATACACATTACACTAATAAATATTCCAAAATCTGATAGACATACAAAAACCTGATACACATTACACTTCTAATCAAAATGTATCACCTATGTTTCGTAAATTTTAAAAAGAAATCTATCGAAACTTTAAAAGTTTTAGTTGTAGTTAACAAAAAAATTATTTTTCTTGTAAGAATAGTGTCGCTTGTCAAATTTTAGTTAGATCCCATTTTAACAACTTTAAGTTTGATCTTATTTGATCCAGATTATATATATATATATATATATATATATATATATATATATATATATATATATATATATATATATATATATATTTAATGAAAGTCCATTACTCTCGTATCTATAGAAATGTTGGTTCAAAATTTAATATATTACATTATTTTTACAAGAAAAACAGTAACTGTAGTTTTTGTAGCCTTCGTTAGTCATAATATAAATGTGATCCCCCCCCCCCCCACACACACACACACACACACACACACACACACACACACACACACACACACATATATATATATATATATATATATATATATATATATATATATATATATATATATATATATATATATATATATATATATATATATCGATTGTATTGATCGTGGTTAAGACATATGGCCATCAATAAATCTTTGCATTCGATGTCACTAATCATCCTCTTAATATCGGCAAAAAATTGGAGGCGTAACAGTGCATTCCATGTTACGTAACACATGGTAGTGAAAAAACTTGGTTTGGCCAATAGTTTTACGGGTTACATACAACTGTAAGTCACATAACACCAGATAATCAATTCAACTTAGATGACACTAGATTAAAGCGTATTATATACCATGTCAAGTAACATGGATTTGATAACATATATGGACATCTTTATTTTGCAAACGACAGGAAACTACCTATTTTTTGTTATCTAGTTTTAAATGTAAGTTAGCGAAAAGTAAATAAAGATAATAATCTAAGATTAAGTTATTCATTTTTAGAGTGTGGAACATTTATTATTACTTTTACTATCCTATTATTTATAATACTATACACTTGGTGATGTAAAAAATATATTTTGAGTAAGTTTAAGCATTTTTATATATGATAACAAATAATTAATTTTCTTTGAGAAAATAACAACATTAGTTATTATTCAATGTTATTTTTTACCAAAATAAAAATAAAGTAAAAACACAAAAGCGTGAATTTGTGATTTTACTTTGGTATTTATATTTTTCTAAATTAGCGACACTTTTTTCTTTAGGTTTAGAAACGTTAAAAAAAACCACAAGAAGACCTAATAAGAGTTAATGATACAGTTTTCGAGTTTTAAAGACATTTTTTTTTCTCTTTTAAAAGTAAAAAAGGGTCACTAAAATACAAAAGTGTCACTAAAAGTGAAAAGTCTCACTAAGAAAAACATTAAAAAAATAAAAAATAACAGAAACAATTACTAAAAATTCAAACAATGTTATTAGATTTGTCAAAATTGGCATATATAGCACACAACAATTCTTTTTTTTAATCTAACAATTTGCATAATCCGTTTTTACTTAATATATTTGTTCACAGTTATACATGATGCCAGTAAAATCTAACAACACGCGGTTAATCTTTACACCCTCATAAATGCCAGTAAAATCGTAGCAAATCATACATGATGCAATTGCAAAGAACATAAATGCGTGAAATTAGCACAACTGGTGATGCCTAAATCAAAAGACGCTTGTGAAATTTAATGAGTTCTTACAGTAGATAGCGAAAAGATTGGATGATTCAACAGAGGTGTAGAGGTTGATTCCATCTTAGTCTGATTGTGTATGGGGTATTGAACAACAAAGGATATTTTTTGTTGGATAAAGACACAACAAAATTATATATATGTATGTAGTTTTTTTTTGTAGAAGTGAAAGTCCATCATTCTCGTATTTATAGAAATGTTGGTTCAAAATTTAATGTATTACATTATTTTTACAGAAAAAGCAGTAACCGTAGCTTTTGTAATTTTCTTTGGTCATAATATAAATGTGATCCATAATTATATTATATAATATAAAAACAACAATTGTATTGGCCCTGGTAAAGACATATGGCCATCAATAAACCTTTACATTGCATTCGGTGCCACGTAATTATACTTTTCATATCAGCCAAAAAAATGGAGGTGTAACAATGCATTCCATGCTGCATAAATGAAAAACTTGGTGCGGCCAATAGTTTTACATCTAATTGTAAGCCACATAACACCAGATAACCAATTCAACTAAATTGAAACTAGATTAAGTCGTATTATATACCATGTCAAGTAACTAGGATTTGATAACATATATGAACATCTCATTTTTTTCAAACGACAAGAAACTACCTATTTTTTGTTATATGGTTTTTAATGTATGTTAGCGAAAAGTAAATAAAAATAATGACTTTCTTTTTACTAAGATTGTTGGGAAATTTGCTTTGGAGAGTTAATACTTATAGTAGTAAAGTTAGTACTGATAGCATTGTTTGATAAGTATTAACTAGTTAGTACTGATAGTGAAAAAGTTAGTACTGATAGTATTAAGTTTGTACTATTCTAAGTAAGGAATGTCGTGTATGGTTTGTAACAGCATATCTTCTATTCCAATAGAAGATATAATATACTTAGTGCATAGTTATCTCTGTAAGGGATCTCCTTGGTGTATAAAAGGAGATCCTAGCTAGGTTAAACATACATCTCATATTCTAGCCGTCTTAAGAAGAGCTTCAAGGTTGTAAACCCTAGTACTAGGAGAGTACTCGTATTATTCTTAATAATATTGAAGCTGTTGGTGTTACATTTGTAAAATCCAAGATCCGGACTAAACTATGGTATAAGCAATATTGATTGATTAGATGCACAGTGGAATAGAAATAACACAATCAACATCACTAATAAGGTTTTCTTTATTGAAACATAAAGAAACTAATACTACTACTACTACTACACGCTCTATGCGTTTTCTAGACTCTCATTAGGAGATGTCTTCTATGAAATGAAATGAAAGGATGAGTTAGTAACCCTAGCCGCCATCCCTCTTTATATAATAGAGGGAGGTTACAAACCCTAGCTTACTAGAAAAACTAACTATTACATATTAGGTCCTCATTGTTTCTTCTTTCTTCATTCTTGCTCGTGGTTTTGTAATCATCAAATCTATAATTCCCAACAATCTTTCCCTATTTGATATTACAAAACAACCTGTATAAGAAACAATGCTAAAACATGTCATCACAAATAATAAGCTGCACATCATGAATCTTCTTCCCCTTTTTGTAATCATCTAATAGGGGTCTTGTGCAACTCGTAGACGCTTCCCCTCAAGTGATGCATGTAGATGGTAAGTATATAAACCATAAGCTTCCCCTTAAAATTATAGTAACCATCTCATTTTTTTTTAAACAAACGGAAATAAAGCGCAACAGCAGAAAAAATCATATCAGCAGCAAAATCAAAATAGCCTACCACCAGTAGGAATGGAGAACCAGTAGAAACACCAATGTATGCGTCTTATATCTTGTACTATCCACGTGATTCCAAACACAGATGATGCACTAGCAAATGTGAGCATTAAGCATGTTTTCTATAGATCTCGCCCCTTCACTAACCCTGAGCACTACAACGTAACTCCTTAAAGAGATAGCAAATGCGAGCATTAAGTACTTTTTGTAGATCTCACCCCTTCACTAGAATCATCAAGTCTTTGTCACATCATTAACGTACAAACAAGTTATCTCAAAAGTGCCTGACTCACTTTGAGATATGATAAGACACGCACCTTCAGCAGAAACCGGTCAGCAGAAACCAAAACGAATCAAAATATGCAGCCAGTAGGAACACCAAATCAAGCCGAAAAAATGTTAATTACTAGGGTTCATCGTTGAATAAAAATTCAACTCACCAAGACTAGTAAAACATTAGAAGCACAAACAGAATTAAGTTCCCACGCTGCCTGTATTATATATTCGAACAGTACAGGTATAAATTCATACTCAGCAGTATCAATATAGCCACTGACCAATAGCAAAACTAGTATAAACTGATGATACCTTAGCTCCACAAAGACTAAAATAATATAGTAACATGAGATGCCAAACAATTAAAACCATTTGCACTTGATCACTTCAGTGACCATGATATGCGAATAAATGAAATACCACATACCAATCCTACGATTTGGATCAAGCTAACAATAACAGCGGCAACCACAAACCAATCAATAGCCATTAGATGTTATTCCCCATCGTATCCTCCATATACCCAACCACAACAAATCATATCCCACGTGAGTCAATCAGCAGTAATGATATCACATTCAAAAATCCACCGACCAACCAATACTGTGAGACCCACTTCAAATAATAAATTGACCATCAAAATAAACTGTCTCATCTGACCTTGTCACGTGTCAAACGAGTGGGATCAGCAGAATGGGACTAGAAAGATTATACCACACAAATGAGTGGGGACCAACAACCAAACGGATATAAATAAGAGAATATTGTTACCGAGCAAGTATATATGATACGAAGGTCCCATTAATTGCATCCATGTGATACCAGCATATTAACGATCGCCAATATAAACACAGATCTGAACATCTTCGTGACGGCTGCCACTTTGCTTTTAACGACTGCTGCAACAGATAAATAAAGTTATAAACCCTAATTAGAGAAAAACCTTATAAACCCTAGATCGAGAGCCACCCGCTCTGAAACCAATTGTTAAATCCAAGATCCGGACTCAACTAGGGTATAAGCAATATTGATTGATTAGATGCACAGTGGAATAGAAATAACACAATCAACATCACTAATAAGGTTTTCTTTATTGAAACATAAAGAAACTAATACTACTACTACTACTACACGCTCTATGCGTTTGCTAGACTCTCATTAGGAGATGTCTTCTATGAAATGAAATGAAAGGATGAGTTAGTAACCCTAGCCGCCATCCCTCTTTATATAATAGAGGGAGGTTACAAACCCTAGCTTACTAGAAAAGCTAACTATTACATATTAGGTCCTCATTGTTTCTTCTTTCTTCATTCTTGCTCGTGGTTTTGTAATCATCAAATCTATAATTCCCAACAACATTGTGTTTACTTTAATCTTCTAAGTGCATTCAAGTAGATTCCGCATACTTGTGTGCATCTACAACAAAGTTTCTCATTGTTGTTTTGGAACCATCCAAGGCAACTAACACGTTTGCAAGCTAAGTGTTCTAGATCCAAGGTTTGGGACTTCACAAGTGGTATCAGAGCTTGTGTCCTGAAGCTTTGTTTTTAGAAGACCCTGTGTGACAAATCTGAAGAAATGGACTTTGACAAATCCAATGTTGTTAACAGAGTTCCCAAGTTGCAGCCAAATGAATATGAACTCTGGAGAATGCGCATAGAGCAATACTTCTTGGTACTTGATTTCAAGCTGTGGAACATTGTGCTCTATGGAAACTCTTACAAAACAACTGTCACTGAAGAAGTTAATGGTAAGACTGTTGTTAAAGAAAAAGGTGATCCTATCACCAATGAAGAAATGGCTCTAAGAGGAAATGATCTTAAGGTCAGAAGTCTTTTACTCATGGCCATACCTGATGATCATCAACTCACCTTCAACAAACACAAAGATGCTCAGAGTTTGTTCAAATCCATTGAAACCAGATTTGGTGGAGATTCTGTCACCAAGAAAACTCAGAAGACTCTTTTGAAGCAAGAATTTGAAAACTTCACTGCTGGTGCAACTGAGTCTATTGACTTGGTTTATAATAGGCTTCAAAAACTTGTTAGTCAACTGGCAGTATTGGATGTAGAGCTCTCTAAGGAAGATGTCAACCTCAGGTTTGTTAGAAGTCTTCCATCACCAAAATGGGACACTCATGTCATTGTATGGAAGAACAAGCCAGATTTTGAAACCATGAAGTTGGACAATTTGTTCAACAGCTTTAAGGTGATTGAACAAGACATGAAGAGAAAAGCAGCTGCATCTTCTAGTTTTGGGTCACAAAACATAGCCTTTGTGGCTCACCCTGTCACTAGCAATGATATGGACAGTTTTGATGTTAGTACTCCTAGTACTAATGTTAATACTGATGGCTCTGTAACCACTGCAGGAGGCATCAATGAAGATACAACTTACGCTTTCATAGCTGAACATAGTCAAGGATCCCAGATCACTCATGATGATCTGAGACAAATCCATAAATATGACATGGAAGAGATGGACATCAAATGGAACATTGCCCTGATCAGTATGAGGGCAAAAAGGTTCATGAAGAAAACTGGAAGGCAGATTAAGATTAATGATGGAGACACTGTTGGGTTTGATAAGGGAAAGGTTGAATGCTACAACTGTGGCAAGCTTGGGCATTTTGCCAAAGAATGCAGAACTCCTAGGAGCAAAGGGAGAAACAGTGATGCTGACAACTCCTCTTCAAAAGCAATGGTGGTCGTGGATGGTGCTGGATATGATTGGAGCTTCATGGCTGATGAAGAAGAAAGTCCAATCAACATGGCTTTGGTATCTGAGGTACTAAATTGTTCAGATACATGTATTTCATTAAACAAATACTTAGAGCTAAAAACCATGTTTGATAATGTGTCTGAAGAACTTGCTAAAACCAGTTACAACTTAGCAAATCATAAAAGAGGCTTAGCAGTTCTAGAAAAACAAATTGTGCACTATAAAGAAAATAAGTCAAAGTTTACTGAAACAACTGCTGTGCTTAATAGGGAAATCTCTTTTAAAGACATCACCATAAATGTGTTAAAAGAAGAACTAGAGAAAGTCACAACTATTAAAGATAATATAGAGCTAAGTGTTGAGCAACTCAAAGACACCAAACATTATAACTCTGAGAGACTTGATAGATATCTGGAAAAAGCATTAATTGGCAAAGCCAAATCAGGTATGGGGTATAAGACTACACCACCACCATTCAGAGGTATCCCTTCACCTCCTGGTATAGACCTTGCACACACTGGATTAGAAGAGTTTAAGGAACCCACATTTGTCCGAGGCCCTACAATCAAAAGTACTTTTCCTGAAAAGACTGATGAAGTGTTTGAAAGTGCTAGTGACACCTCCTTACCTGAGGTGTCTGTGTTTGAAAACAAAAAGGTAGAGTCTGGTGAACCAAAGCAAGAACAAGCCACTAAACCTGAAAAACCTGATGACAAACCTGTTAGGAAGCCAGTAAAGTATGCTGAGATGTATAGAAACAGGTCATCTAGTCCTAGAGGTAACAAGAGAAACTGGAACCAGTTAAAATCTGAGCAACTAGGAGATGAATTTGTCATGTATAATAAATCTTGCTTTGTGTGTGGTAGTTTCACTCATCTGCAGGCTCATTGCAGACATCCTATGAGACCTCAACCCATCATGACCCCAAGAGCAGTTCTTCTTAAAACTGTCATAAAATCTTTGAATAATGCAAGGCTAGTTAATACTGCTAAATCACAACTCAGAGTATTTGGTGAAAGACCCAAAAGAAACTTTTCAAAATCATCATCTACTTCACCAAGGTCCTTTAAATCAGCACAAACCTTTAATTCTTATGATGAACACATCAAGTTTTACAAGAAAAAGGTTAATACTTATGAGCCAAGACTTAATACTGATAGGCCAAAAGTTAATACTTTTAAGCCTAAAATGAAACCTGTTGGCTCTAAAGTAAATACTACAAAGGGAAACAAGGGCAATGCTCTTAAGCCCTCAGCTTGTTGGGTGAGAAAGACCATTCAACCCAACATTGCATCAGTTACTCTAAAGAATTATGATTACATTGATGCACGAGGAAGATCCAAGTCAGTAATGGCTTGGGTCCCTAAAAGGAACTAATTTCCTTTATTTTATGTGCAGGGACATTCCAACAATAATGATGATCTTGGCTATTCAGACAGTGGGTGTTCCAGGCACATGACTGGAAATCTATCCTATCTTTCAGATTTCGCTGATTTGAATGGAGGATATGTTTCTTTTAGAGGAGGAATTGGTGGAAGAATTACTGGTAAAGGCACAATCAAGACTGGTAATTTGGACTTTGAAGATGTGTACTATGTGAAAGAGCTCAAATACAACCTGTTCAGTGTGTCACAAATGTGTGACAAGAGGAATTTTGCTCTATTCACATATACTGATTGCTTTGTTTTGTCTCCTAACTTTAAGTTGCCTAGTGATGATCAAGTTCTACTTAAGTTTCCTAGGAAAAGCAATATGTACATTGTCAATATAAAAAACATAGTGCCCAAAGACAATCTTACATGTTTAGTTGCTACAGCTTCTTTGGATGAATCTATGTTATGGCATAGAAGGCTAGGTCATGTGAACTTTAAGGTAATAAATCTTTTAGCTAAAAATAACCTTGTAAGAGGTTTGCCTTCAAAAATATTTGAAAATAAACAAACCTGTAGTGCTTGCCTTAAAGGGAAGCATCATAGAGCCTCTTGTAAGCCCAAGGTTTTTAACTCTATCACCCAACCACTTCATATGCTGCACATGGATTTATTTGGCCCCACTAATGTAAGCAGCCTGAATTTTAAGAAGTATTGTTTGGTTGTAACTGATGATTTTAGCAGATTTACTTGGGTTTTCTTCATGAATACTAAGGATGAGACCAGTGAAATCCTTAAGTCTTACATAGCTGCAGTAGAGAACCTAGCTGATAAGAAAGTTAAAATCATTAGGTGTGATAATGGGACAGAGTTTAAAAACCAGGTGATGGATGATTTATGTCAACTTAAGGGTATTAAAAGAGAGTACAATGTAGCTAGAACTCCTCAGCAAAATGGGGTTGCTGAAAGAAGAAATAGGACATTGATTGAGGCTGCAAGGACTATGTTAGCAGATTCCAAGTTACCCACAACATTTTGGGCTGAGGCAGTTAATACTGCTTGTTATGTTCAGAACAAGGTACTGATTGTAAAGCCTCATGGCAAGACTCCCTATGAGCTGTTTTTAGGTAGAAAGCCCACCCTAGACTTTCTTAAACCTTTTGGGTGTCATGTCTTTATTCTCAATACCATTGACCACTAAGGTAAGTTTGATGTAAAATATGATAGTGGATATCTGGTTGGCTACTCATTGAATAGTAAAGCCTTTAGGGTTTATAATTCTAGAACCAGAAGGATAGAGGAGAATCTGCACATAGAGTTTCTTGAGGACAAACCTAGTGTAGAGGGGCAAGGACCAACATGGCTTTTTGATATTGATATGCTAACATGATCTATGAACTATGTGCCTATTTCTGTGGATTGTCACATGATTGCAAGAGAAAAGCAAGGTCCAGATGCAGATTCTGATGATGAGGATGACTGCATTCTATTGCCCATTTGGAATGACAACTCAGGTGGAAGCATTTCTTCAGGGGAGGCAAACAAAGCTGATGATCAGCCTCCAAAGACTAATGAATCTAATGCTGAAGGAGATGCAACCAATACAGATGAAACAGTGGTAGAACCTCCAGTGTTCAGTACAACTGTGGTTAATACTGATAAGCCACAAGTTAATACTGATGAGCCAAATTTTAGTACTGATGGTCCTCTGACTACTCCATCAGTTAATACTGAGGTTCCTGATCCTTATGGTGAAGCTGATGAGATTGATATGACTAATATAGCTTCATCTTATGTTGTTCCTGCTACACCACACAGAAGAATCAATCAAGATCATCCCTTGGAAAATATCACTGGAGATGTCAATACTGAAAGAGCTACAAGATCTAAATTTCAGCATAGTGAGACTGGATTCTTCAGTGCCATCTATGAAGAAAGAAATCACGGTGCCTCACAAACATGTCTATTTGCCTGTTTTATTTCCCAAGCAGAACCAAAGAAAGTCTACAAAGCTCTTAAAGATGAATCATGGGTAGAAGCAATGCAAGAAGAGCTTCTCCAGTTTAAACTTCAAAATGTATGGGTTTTGGTAGATCTTCCTGATGGCAAGAGAGCTATTGGCACTAAATGGGTTTTCAGAAACAAGAAGGATGAAAGGGGAGTAGTAATAAGGAACAAGGCTAGACTAGTAGCTCAGGGGTATACACAGCAGGAAGGGATTGATTATGAAGAGGTCTTTGCTCCTGTGGCAAGGATTGAGGCTATCAGACTTTTCCTGGCCTATACATCATATAAAGACTTCACAGTATACCAGATGGATGTGAAGAGTGCTTTCCTCTATGGGAAGATTGAGGAGGAGGTGTATGTCTGTCAACCTCCTGGGTTTGAAGATCCAACCTTTCTAGATAAAGTGTACAAAGTTCAGAAGGCACTCTATGGTCTGCATCAGGCCCCAAGAGCTTGGTATGAAACTTTAGCCAAGTATCTTTTGAGCAATGGCTTCAGAAGAGGGAAGATTGATCAGACCCTATTCATCAAGAATGTGAAGACTGATATCCTGTTGGTACAAATATATGTAGATGTCATTATTTTTGGTTCAACCAAGCAGGATCTATGCAGAGAGTTTGAGAAATTGATGCATGACAGGTTTCAGATGAGTTCTATGGGAGAACTCACCTTCTTTCTTGGGCTACAGGTCAAGCAGAATACAAATGGCATATTTATCAGCCAAGATAAATATGTCAAGGAGATTTTGGTGAATTTTGGCTATGACAACACAAAGATTGCAAGTACTCCTATGGAGCATAATAAGCAACTACTTTCAGATGCTTATGGTGAATAAGTAGATCAGCATCTTTACAGGTCCATGATTAGATCATTGATGTATTTGACTGCCTCCAGACCAGATATTATGTTTGTTGTGTGTGCATTTGCAAGATTTCAAGTCTCTCCAAAGCTTTCTCACTTGCATGCAGTTAAAAGAATCTTTAGATATCTGAAAGGCCATGCTCAACTTGGCCTTTGGTATCCTAAGGACTCTCCCTTTGATATGGTAGCTTACTCTAATAGTGATTATGCTGGGGCAAGTCTTGATAGGAAGTCAACCTCAGGAGGATGTCAGTTTCTTGGTGATAGGTTGATTTCATGGCAGTGCAAGAAGCAGAGTATTGTGGCAACCTCTACAACTGAGGCTGAGTATGTAGCTGCTGCTAGTTGTTGTGGTCAAGTTCTCTGGATTCAGAATCAGATGCTTGATTATGGGTATAATTTCATGGGCACTGTCATTTATATTGACAACAACAGTACTATATGCATTATCAAAAATCTAGTTTTTCACTCTAAAACTAAGCATATAGATATAAGACATCATTTTATAAGAGAATGTAATGAAAAGAAACTTATTCAGGTTGATAGGATTGATAATGAGTTTAATGTTGCACATCTTTTAACCAAAGCTTTTGATTTGGGAAGGTTTCAGTACTTGGTCACAAGTATTGGGATGCTTCATCCATAATATGTCTTATCTCTCTCTATTTTGTAAAGTTTGTAAACTGGTGATTAGTACTGATTGTTATCCAGTTAATATTGATTGTGTTAAGTTAATACGGATTGGCAAGAAAATGTCTTGGATTGTGTTTTCTTGGTTTTGGACTAACTTTTCAGGTATAACACAAGCAGTATAGATATGGTTTGGTGACTAGGAGTTACAGCACATGTGGTTCTCTTTATTATGCTCAATCTGCAACCACCACATGATGGAACTTGCTGTAACAATGGAATGTGTGATGCCAAAGCATTATGTGGCATCTTGTGCTTAAAATGAACATGAATTGATGGTTTTAGTTGGTCAGATCATTCTGCACTAACCCACTCTTTGCCATTCTATCTGTTCACAGATAGTATGACTAGCCTAAGGGCATCTAGCTTAGAGAACAGCGAGCAACCGTAAATCCAGCACTTGTGTTGGAGGCAACACCTGCCACGAGCTGGAAACCCTGTCAGGAAGGCCCTTTTAATGGGACTATCCATCACAGGCAGTGCTATGCACTGAAACCATTGGTTTTCACCAAACCAGAGGCCATATGAGGCCGAACTTGATTAAGTGTCTGTCACCACACTTGATCCCTTTTAAAAAAAAATAGGGTGTCAGTATTATAATTTCCAAAATATAAGATAATACTGATGGGTAAAAGTTAATACTGATGGTTATAAGTTAGTACTGATAAGCATAGTTAGTACTGATGAACTAGCCGTTAGTATTTATTTCAAAAGTCTGTTATGCAATGATTACTTTTGCAAGTAGAGTTGTTACCGTCTTTTTCCTTTTAAAAGGGTTTCCTAATTGGTTTCTCTTCACTTATTACCATAAATATTTATAAGGTGGTTCAACCGAAATTCTCCAACTCTCTATATATTGCATAACTTTCCAATTTCTTTCACCACAATTCACTAAAGGCTTTTGCGAATAAATCCCACCTTACTAACCCTTATTATAATCATTCATGGTTCCTCTTACTTTTTTCGATAAGCACAACATGGTGGCGTGATTGGAATTGCCAGAAGGTCATGATGAATTTACTGAGATAGTAGCCTTTCTAAACCGAAGCAACATGAGGTTTGCTTTACTCTTAAACCCTACTATCTTATGTACCCCTGTCAGGAAGTTTTGGCAAACTGCAATTGCCTCAACAACTGAGGAAGGGGTACAATAGTTAATTGGTACAGTGGATGGCACTCAAATTGTTATTACTGAAGAATCTCTAAGAGAACATCTTCATCTTAGAGATGCTGAAGGTATTACCACTTTGCCAGGCACTGAAATTTTTGAACAACTCTCATTGATGGGGTATAGACATGATGACACTTTCAATTTTCACAAAAGTCAGTTTTCCCCACAATGGAGATTTCTAATCCATACCCTCCTACACTGCTTAAGTCAGAAAAGGACTGGCTGGGATGCTTTTCCCACTAATATAGCCACAACCTTGATCTGCCTTGCAACAGGCAGGGTGTTCAATTTTTCAAACTATATTTTTGAGGGTATGCTTAAAAATGCAGTAAGCAAAACCAAGTTTCTGATGTATCCCAGGTTTATACAAGTATTTTTGGATCTTTAGAAACAAAACCTACAGCCTCACAAAAATATTTATCCTTCAAAACTACTCACAGCCAAAGTATTTCCAAATATGTTAAGGGTTGTGGTAGGCTATAATGGGGTTGTAGTGCCTTTATTTGCTAACATGCTTATTGCAGAGGGTGAAGGAGCATCAAGCACAGGTGGCTCCCAACACACACCCACAGATCCTGAACAACCTCCTAATCAACAACTTTCATCAACAAGTAGGCAATCCAGACAGGGGAGTGGGAATGCTTAGACCCATTCTCCTCCTCTAATTGAAGCAGATGAGCCTATCTCAGGTGACGGAGGAGATAGAGTGGTGAGGGCTGCCACTACTCAACCAGGCTTAGAAGCTGGTGAGGATAGTGGTAACATCATTAAGACCCAATCCATGCCAACACCTAGTGAGCATTCCTCACAGGGTGGACCCAGGCACAGGCTAAAAAGGGGGGGGGGTGTATCTGCTCAGTCTAGGCCTAGGAGTGCTTCTCAAATGGCCAGTGACCCACCTCTCTCAGCAGGTAACACAGCTGGAAGTGGTGAGGGCAGTTTGACACTTAATGACATGATGGCTTTGTACAGGTTCCTTTGCAGAAAAGTTAACACACTGGATATTGCTCTGGATGAACACAAGAAAGCTGTTGCCAAAGTTCATACCAAAATGCTTCTGAAGATGAAAAGGCTTGCACATCAGGTCCAACTTCTATCCAAGCCAATTGCAGCAGCACCTCCAGTTACCACACCCCTCAAAGGAAAGGTCCAGTTCATAGTTTCTAGCACCTCAACAGAAGATTCTTCCAAATAGGGGAGGAGTTCTGACATTCAAGGGAGAAGTGAATTTGGTCAGTGGCAAGGTGGTCAAACATTTCAAAGCCCTTTTCTTGATGAAGAAGAAGAAGTTCAGGTCACCAAACATACAGAAGAAGTGCTTAGTACTCCTACATGCACTATTAGTACTATCCCAGTTAGTACTTATAGTGTTGTAGTTAGTACTGATAGCACTATGGTTAGTACTCATGGTGTTCTGCAATCAGTATTAAGCCCAATCTTTCAAGTAGTTGTTGAACTACAACAAGTCACAACAACATAGGCCACCATCATCACTACCACTCCACATGAAGATAGTGATGAAGAAGATAGAGAGAAACATGCAGTATTGGGACTTCAGAGCTTGAAGAAATCAGTCCCTATCTCTCCAACTTACAAGAAGCCTCCTGTTCTGTATCTAAGAAAGAAAACCAAGTCAACAGCAACCAAGCCCAAAGAAAAAGGAGTCACTATCAGAGAAGGAAGTGCTCCACAATCACCAACTTCCTCAGCTCCAAAAATAGATCCCAAAGACAAGGGCAAAGTTATATTGGTAGAAGTTCCAAAGAAGAAGAAGGAGATTAAAAGATTGAATGAAGAAGCAGCAAGGAGAATAGCAGCAGAATGGGAAGAGGAAGAACTGTAGAAAAAAGCTGCAGAAAAAGAAAAGAAAAAGATGGCTAAACTAGATGCAGACTGGCAAACATGAGATGACATGAGATCCAAGGTAGAAGCAACTCAAGAGGTACAAAAGAAGCTGCAACATGATAAGAGTACAAGTGTTAATGAAGCAGCTCAGCTATTCAATGAGATCTTGGCCAGAAGACAGAGTCAATTTAGACAGCAAAGGGAAATTGAAAAGGCTTCAAGACCTACAAACAAAAGTCAGCAAAAGATGTATCTCTGCAAATACATCAAATATCAACGTGAAGACAGGAGAACCTTGAAGCAACTAAATCAACTGGCTTGGGAAACTCTTCAAAGGCTTGCTAACAGAGTTCAAAGAAGCATTCTTAACTTCAGGCCTCTGCATGAAGATGACTTTCAAGGAAGATCACAACCCATTGGAAGTTACAAGAGACCATCAGAAGAAGGAGCTTCTTTAACTGCACCCAAAATATTGAAAGCATCTGATGATGAAGGTGGACTAACTGAAGAAGATCTCAACCAGATGATGCTGATTGAAGCCCCAAAAGATGCATTGTATTCAGAGCCCATCAATACCAGATACCCCATTATCAACTGGGATATCTATACTGAAGATCGAAAGAGGCATTGGAGGATAAACAGAGCAGGTGGTAGAACTAGTTCTTATTTGTATCTAGTGGATTTGTTTGCATCCATTGACAGGGAGGATCTACTCAAGCTTTGGGAATTAGTCAAAGAAAGGTTCAAGAACAGAGATCCAGACAATGATAAAGATCTGGAGTTACTTTATGAGCTTCAAAATATATTTGAACCTGATCCAGCTGGAGAACAATGGAAGTATCAACCTGGAGAGGAAGAACTGACTTGGACATTGATTGATTCATGTGGACTACACTTGGTCACAACATGCAATGGAACAGATATCTACATGCTGGTTGAAAGAACCTATCCACTTGCATTAGGGAATCTTCTTGAAATGCTGGGAGCTGGGCTAAGGATGGGTAATGCAGTAGACATGGCTAAGGAGTTGCTGATAAAGATATTTGACCAAGCTGGAAGACCTAGCAGAAAGTGAGTTTGGAAGAATCCTCAAAGACTAAAGAAAACTTGCGATTCTGAAACCCAATTACAAGTTTAGGGGAGGATTGTTGGGAATTTTGATTTAGGGAGTTAATACTTATAGTAGTAAAGTTAGTACTGGTAGAATTGTTTGATAAGTATTAACTAGTTAGTACTGATAGTGAAAAAGTTACTACTAATAGTATTAAGTTTGTACTGTTCTAAGTAAGGAATGTCATGTATGGTTTGTAACAACATATCTTCTATTCCAATAGAAGATATAATATACTTAGTGCATAGTTATCTCTATAAGGGATATCCTTACTGTATAAAAGGAGATCCTAGCTAGGTTAAACATACATCTCATATTCTAGCCGTCTTAAGAAGAGCTTCAAGGTTGTAAACCCTAGTACTAGGAGAGTACTCGTATTATTCTTAATAATATTGGAGCTTTTGGTGTTACATTGTGTTTACTTTAATCTTCTAAGTGCATTCAAGTAGATTCCGCATACTTGTGTGCATCTACAACAAAGTTTCTCATTGTTGTTTTGGAACCATCCAAGGCAACTAACACGTTTGCAAGCTAAGTGTTCTAGATCCAAGGTTTGGGACTTCACAAAGATTAACTTATTCATTTCTAGAGATATCTTTTATATAATAAGAGAACTCATTTTTGGCCAAAGTAAAGGATTCGATTAACTAATAAGAGGGCTCGGTTTTGAATCCTTGCCCTATCATTGGCCAATTGAAAATTTAAGTGAGAAAAAGTTGGGGCAGTTCTGGGGTTTTCTAAAAGGCTCCCCAAACATAGACGTGTCAAAAATGCGTAGAAAAAAACCTTTGAGAAACCGGGTGTGTTTTTTGAAACTTTGGTGTTTGAAACTCTTAGGCATATCAGAGACGCGTTTCCAAATACGTTAAGCGTGTTCTAGAAGATTTTAAAAATGATGGTTATCTTCACTGATATCTTTTCTATATTTGAATTTTGTTATCTATTGGGCACGAAACCCTAATCCTGAGCCTATGTATACTCGCCAAATATGGTTGATCATTGTTCATTAGTCTTCTAACCCTTGTGTCTTCGTTTTCTTATCGCAGGCAAAACTATGTTGATCACCGCGCTTTCAGATATTGATGGCACAAATGGTAAGTGCAACATTAAGGAAAAACTCGTTTCTATATGGAATCAGTATTACGGCGTTACTAAACAATCTAAAGTTGCTGGTATTGATATGAAACTGATGGACGAACATGTATCATTATTTTTTATACCCAAATCCTTTGTTTGAAATCATATTAATGTTGTAAATATTTATCTTGATAATATGTTTTATGTAACAGGGTACCAAGATCCATGCAACCATTGGTAACTTTGTGGTTTCTGGTTTCCAAAACCTCATTTGCCAAGATGATTATCATTTTATATCAAACTTCAATGTTAAAAATAATACAGACATGCTTAAACTAACTTCTCATGCATGCAAAATCCACTTTCTCAAACAAACAAATGTTCGACGATGTTATGATTTTGTTGATATACAAGTGTCTTTGAGTTTCTGTCTTTTGAAAGTTTTTTAGAGCACAAGATTGATCCTAAGTGTTCATTTGGTAAGTTTTATTGTTTTTTTAATTGTATTTTAGTTTGCATATCAGACTTATATGTATTTCTTATATAGTGTTTAATTTGATTTATCTTTCTTAGATGTTATTGGCCATCATATTGATGCGCGCGGAAGGCGCGTTAGGGGTCAAGAAAACTTCCTTTTCTACGAGCAAGTTTTTCAACCTCCTAGGCAGTAAACCTAATCGTTGTAATGTAGTATAGGGTAAGCCTCCGAGAATTAATATCGTTCTCTAGGGGAATAGAAATTCTAGTAAGAAATATATGACGAGAAGGTGAGGTTGATGATGATTATTTTTTTTTATCTTTTTTATGGTTTTTTAGAAAGCTAAGGTAAATATCTCGGGGCAATTGGTTAGGGGGTGGTACTTTTACCGATTACTTTACTTCTACTAATTAACTAATTATCTAATTACTACGGATAGCTATGTCTAATTGAGGTATGCTCGTATGATGATTAAAGATGTGATCACTTAGATGCTATTACTCCCTAGTTATCTTTTGTTGGTTGGTTGAGTTGTCACGTCCTTTATCTTAACGCGTTGTATTCCTAAAAGTCGTAGGGCATGCGTATTCCCTGGTTCTTTGAGGTTATCTCTCGTATATGATTCACGGAATCGGCAAGCCTAAGCTATTTCATCCATGCACCATATATCATTAAGCATACTCAAGCATTAAACACAACGAAAACCTGTATGCACTTCTAAGCCAATTTCAATTAAGACAAGAAACAACCTAACAACAATCAATAACTAGGTTTCATAGATCTAAGCAAACACACAAGTAATTTAGCTAGACATGATAGACAAGTAAGCATACACACAATCAATTGAATATGGGTTAGACATAATGATAAATTGGATTAACAAACTTATCTTGATGTATAAAATATGGTATGGGACCCTAGAATACTGTCCAAGTCGGACTAAAACTGAGTTAGGGTTTGCTCTCCAAAAATCTACCTCCTAAAATACAAAAAAAATCGAATTCCATATATAGATTTACAATCGCGACGGCGTCACCTTTTGCATGGGACGCCGTCAGGTCGCTGTCATTGGGGTTTCGTCTGGGCCAAGTCATCGAGTCACTTTAGAGTTGTAACATCGTCGGTCTTTAGTTGAGACGTCGTCTTGATTCTAGATCTAGGCCGTCTGGATTGAAAACTGTGAGTGACGCCCTCCATATTTAAAGCGTGACGCCGTCAGGTTATATGACCAGAAATTTGACTGAGCTGTTGTGTGCATGTTTTGATCAAGTCTTCATAAAAGGACGTCGTCGCCCTTTGGATGGGACGCCGTCAGGTTCTGCTGATCAGTCTTGAGTGGCTTCGATCTTGACTTTGCTATTTTCTTCATGTTTTTGCTCCTTTTCGTCCAAATATGCTTCATTCCAGCATTTTGCTTCCAAAACACCTAAAAAGTGAAAAGGAACGAAATTAAGCAGTAACGGATATAAAATGTGTTGAAATAGGGCTTAAATGACCCCCTAAAAGCGTACGTTTTAAATCCTTATCAAATATCCCTACACTTGGTATTTGCTTGTCCTCAAGCAAATGTGCTTTTGACCAATCAATTTATAAGTTAGGGGGCATGGAGAATTGGTTTAAAATAGTTCATAACAACTGAAAGCGCCACAATAGTCATAACAAGCACGGAAATTATATACTAACACCTCAAAAGTGGTGTTCGGATTCTCTCATCTCTCGGGTTTATATGAAATATAATATGAATGGAAATGGAAGATAAACACTCATTACCTGGCATAATACATAGATTACCATAAGCTTGAGAATAGATCAAACCTCCACCGCTTTGGCGTAAGCACCTAGGAATAACTATCTAAGAGGTCTTTACAAGGGTTGTAACGTTAGGCTTAGGGTAGGGAAACAAAGGGTTTTGTTGGATAGGGAATTTTTAGTGGTGGCAAGTCAAAAATCTTATGTCACATGCATGTAAAGCGTGGCATTGCTAAGCCAATACTCATACCTTTTTACTCTACCATCCTTTACGATAACATGAAAATATAAGGGATTTATAGGAGCATCCCTACACTTGAGTTTTTTTTTCTCTAACACTAATTGACCCGATTTGAAAAGTTCAAAACACTTGGAGTATTTAATTACGTAGACAAAGGGAATTTGAATTTATCATTCTTTCCCGTTACTCCATAAAATATTACTTTTTACCCATGAGTCCCAATCATCCCAAAACTGTGTACAAAAGATATGACTCGACATAGCATCCATGCAAGTAACTAGATATTTGAACTAAGGGTTTAGTAATGATAACAATAATGCACTAAAGATGAGTGCATACAAGGTAGGCTAAGGCGATTTGGGTGTACATTTAGGGGTGGATTGTAAACAATGCTCTTCATTGATATTTTGGAAAACCGAAACATCACGAGAAACGCGAAAAGGATAGGCTCTGAGGGGTTAACTAGGGGTATCGTGTACTAAAGATGAGTACATCGCAAGGGTGTGGGGTAATTACTCAGCCGATGTGGAAGATGTAATTATAATATAAGTTTCAAACAAGGGTTATCCTAATGCCTCTTATCACTTAGTTACTCCTAACTACACAAGTGTAGTCTCACTAGCGATCTCGGAATGCATCACAAAACAAGTTCTAGAATCTATTATACTACAAGTACACTCTCTAAGCATTAAAGGTAAATGCTTTTATTCCTAAATATCTAGGGGCGAACCTCACATTTTTAGGGTGGAATTTGAGTGGTAAACAGTTTTTGTGCTAGTCATACAATTCCTATCCATGAGACGCTTTATTCAGACTAAAGTTTAGCTATTTGGCGCTAAAATTGCCCTAACGAATATTTTTCATAGTTTATTACACAAATTACCAAGGACAAGACAAATGATCAAGTGAGTGAATAGTTTCTAAGTTCCCGTTTTATTCTCCCTCCCTACAATTAAACTGAACATTGTCCCCAATGTTCCCCGAAAGCCTCAAAGTTATGATAAAGGAAGGTAAGTAAGGAAAAGAAACTAGTACTCCCCTGATTAGCTCGGTAGGATACGTGTGAATTTACGGTTAAATTCTTTTCCTAGAAGAATGCATGAGTAATAAGCTTCATCCAATTTGTGTTTCTTCTTCTTGCCCAATATAACCTGCACACTTATAAGAAAACAAACAAAACCTTCACGTAAAATCGGCAGTAAAAATTTATATGACACACAACTACACTAGAAAGCAAGTAAGATATAATGCTTGTGGAATGGATGTTTGCAGTTTTTCTAGGAAATTAAGACCTGGGAATTTCCAAAAATTTATAGTACACAGAAAATGAAAAACGGAGTAATCTGTTTCTACATAGCCTGACGTCATCATGCTTTAATCCTGATGCCGTCAGGTTGTCCTGACAGAAAGTGGTCTGCTACGTGTTTCTGAAAAAATTTGGAAAAATTACATCATTAAAACCTGGAAAAATTCCTGCAAAACATCCATTATGACTCGATACAAGCATTTGACTCTAACAAACACACAAATATATCAATTTTAATAGCTGCAATTCTCATGTTCATGTTCTTCAAAAACGTATGTGATCTTCCCTACACTTATCTTTTTTGTAAAATACCTTTATATGTAATCAAGACGAGGTTAAATACAAAATAAAGCATTTTTACAAAATCTAACATGAGAATAAACAACAATGGAAAAGATATAAGACACACAAAAATTGAAAAACAAAACAAGCAAACAATTAAGCATGGGTTGCCTCCCACGAAGCGCTTTTCTTTATTTATGAGTCTTGCAGCTAGACTCAAAGTCGTGCTCCTATGTAACTTCCTCACCGTCATCTTCTTCCTCATAACGATATCTATTGGGGTTTTCCATGGTATAGTTATGTCCTATCGTGCATCTTTCTAAGAAGTCATCTTGCCCCCAATTGGTTCTATATTCCGGTCCCAGTTTCAAACAATATTTATAGAACCTAAATATCTTATTCATCACATAGTCTACTCCTATCTTCTTATCCTCCTCATTCCTATAGTAGACCGATAACTTAAGCTCCTTTTCATCATTGGATAGCTATGAAAATTTCTCAATCTTAAATGGCATTTGGTAACAACGTCATTGGTCTCATCCTTGAATCTAACTATCCCTAACGACGGATCATAAGTCATCCCGGTGTTTTATATGAATGGCTTTCCTAGAACTACATGGGACAAGCTAGGATCTATAGCCGTACTAATATCCTCCAAAATCACGAAATCCGTAAGGTACTTGAAGCTACCTACATAGACGGGCAATCCCTTAACTCTACCAAGGAAGTTACATCTAACTCTAGGATCATTGGGGTCTTGCCTATTTGGGATAGGTTTTTTCATCACCCAATTATATTATGTGCTAGTCATGATGTTTGTTGGGAACGTGCGATCAATGTAGGGCTTTGCCACAAAAAGATGTCCTATGCAACATGGTATGTTGAGATTTCTAGGATTTCCAAAGGTGATTCGTGGGCATCTCCTAATATACATGTGACGAAGGTAGCGCACTAGGTGTGGGTGGCATGAAAGTTCCTCTTTCGTAGGAAACTTATTGAAGTATTCATCACCTACTTCGTCTGTTTCATTGGTTGATTCATCCTTAGGAGTCTCACTAACCTCAAGTACCGTCTCATGGTTCACTTCGCGACTATTCCTATTTGGTTTCACTAGGGTGGTGGCATTAACGAAGTGAACATGCTAGGATGAAGACGGGTCCCTAGTTTCGAAGTACTTGCTTAGGTCCTTAATCTTAACACTGGAAGCTTCGGAAGAATGAGTCGAGATGGCATTAAACTTTTCGGTGGTCTTCCTATTACTATTGGTTATGGCTTTCAAAAAGTTATCTATCTTCCTATCCATCTCGGCTTGTTGTTGGTTAAAGTGGTCCGAAAGCTTGGCTATTTGGGCTTCTTGGGATGTAACTAGGTGTTGCATCATCCCTTCTAGGTTTTGTTGACTAGGGCCGTGAGATCTTTGGTTGTGTTGTTGGGGACATGGGGAATCGTTAGAGGTGAATTATTTGGTTTGACCTCAATTATAGTCGGGTTTGCCCCTCCATGCTTCTCGAGTTTCGTTGAAAGTCCTAGGTCCGGTTGTTGTAGGGAATCTCCCTCCCATTCCATTGGTTCGCGAGGATGCTTAGTCCACGGAAGCTTGTTCGGGGAGTCTCGTGCAATTACGAGTGTCATGGGGACCACTACATATCTCACACAAGGAAGAGACCTTGTTCACTTGGCGTGAGGGATTAGGAGTTTCGTAGGAGCTCATTAGGAATTTAACTTGATCTTCAAGTTCGAGCATCCTATGATTGGAAGGTTGTGAGTCAATGGGACGCAAGGAGATTGCCTTGACGGTTTTGGGCAACTCACGGGGGTCATTCCAACATTCGCTGTCATAGAGGGCAAGGTCCTCTATTGTACCCCATGATTCTTCCGCGGTAAGTTCACTAAGTTTGCCACCGGCCGCTTGGTTGATGGTTTGCCTAGTTGAGAGATTGACATGATCATAAAAGATTTGGACTTGAAGCCAAAGATCCATGCCGTGATGAGGGACTTTATGGATCAAGTCCTTGAATTGAGTCCACGCCTCGTAGAGAGTTTCGCCTTGACGTTATTGGAACATCAAGATGTTGTTCCTTAGTTTGGTAGTTCTCCCCGGTAGGAAAAATTGGGCGAGGAAACGAGTGGTGAGATCATCCCAATTTGAGATGGATCCGTCAGGAAGTCGCTCAAGCCAATTACTAGCTTGGTCCTATAGAGAGAATTGGAAGAGATGCAAGTGCGTGGTCTCCCATGTGGTAGCAGCAAGTTCGATAGAGTCAACGATTTCAAGGAAGTCCTTGAGATGCTGATTAGGATCTTCGGAACGAAGTCCATGGAATGCACATCTATTTTGCACCAACCGGATGGTGTCGGATCGCAGGGCCGTATTTTGAGCTTGAACAGGGAGCTCAATGGTATTCCTATAACCTTGATGGCTCGGTCTAGAGTATTCACCAAGAGTACGGTCTCTTGGCGGGTCAATTGGTGGCGGGTTGAGTGAAAGTGGTTGATTTGGTGGAGGATTGTCATTTGGTGGTGGATTGTCACCCATGGTGATAAGTGACAAGGTTACAAACAAAAACACGAAGAAGGAGGATAGAATACAAGGAAGCTAATGAAAATGAGAAAAAAACTTACTTGATAGGAATCAAGCAAGGGAAATTAAATGAGATAGAGATCTAACTAGCTGTTCTATTCCCCAGAAGCGGCGCCAAAAACTTGATGCGCACGGAAGGCACGTACGGGGTCAAGGAACTTCCTTTTCTACGAGCAAGTTTTTCAACCTCCTAGGCAGTGAACCTAATCGTTGTAGTGTAGTATGGGGTAAGCCTCGGGGATTGATATCGTTCTCTAGGGGGAATAGGAATGCTAGTAAGAAATATATGATGAGAAGGTGATGTTGAGGATGATTTTTTTTTTATTTTTTTTATGGTTTTTTAGAAAGCTAAGGTAAATATCTCGGGGTAATTGGATGGGGTGGTACTTCTACCGATTACTTTACTTCTACTAATTATCTAATTATCTAATTACTACGGATATCTATGTCTAATTGAGGTGTTCTCGTATGATGATTAAAGATGTGTTCACTTAGATGCTATTAGTCCCTAGTTATCTTTTATTGGTTGGTTGAGTTGTCACGTCATTTATCTTAACGCGTTGTATTCCTAAAAGTCGTAGGGCGTGCGTATTCCCTAGTTCTTTGAGGTTATCTCTCGTATATGATTTACGGAATCGGCAAGCCTAAGCTATTTCATCCATGCACCATATCATCATTAAGCATACTCAAGCAATTAACACAACGAAAACCTAGATGCACTTCTAAGCCAATTTCAATTAAGACTAGAAACAACCTAACAAAAATCAATAACTAGGTTTCATAGATCTAAGCAAACACACAAGTAATTTATCTAGACATGATAGACAAGCAAGCATACACCCAATCAATCGAATATGGGGTAGACATAATGATAAATTGGATTAACAAACTTATCTTGATGTGTAAAATAGGGTATGGGACCCTAGAATACTGTCCAAGTCGGACTACAACTGAGTTAGGGTTTGCTCTCCAAAAATCTACCTCCTAAAATACAGAAAAATCGAATTCTATATATAGATTTACAATCGCGACGGCGTCATATTTTTCATGGGATGCCTTCAGGTCGTCGTCATTAGGGTTTCGTCTGGGCCAAGTCATCGATGGGACGGCGTCACCTTTTAAATCTGACTGTTAGAGTGGGTTCGGACAACACGTCAAGATTGTCGGGGTCATCGATTCTCTTGGGGATATCAGGGTTATATCCAAGTGCTCTTTGGATCAACAGTTTAGTATATCTGATATAAGGAATCTTTGAGCCAAGCTTTTTGAGGAATGTCATCATGTCATCCTATATCAGAGCTTTAATTTCGATGTGTTTCATGTTGATTAGAGCCCAAAAGATTTGCAGTTCCACGAGCTTGGGATGCTCATAGCCACTGTCACGACCAGAAATAGATTTTGTGATGATGATATAGAGGGTTCTCCAAGGCTGAGGAATGTTTTTAAGATCCATGTGAAAATGCTTATTAACAACCCCTGAAGCTTCGTCATACCCAATATCTTTGCAGAACAGTCTCTTCGGTAGGTGCAGCAGAGAATTCAGTTGGTATGATGTCAGGAATGAGGAGAACAGCCCTTAAGTCTGCATGTGTGATGGTAACTTGTTTGTGATTGAGTGTCACTGTTACCGCACTTTGACCTTTGACCCTCTGCATTGTATTCCAGAATTGCTGTATGTAGATCTCCGGAACAGTGGCAGAGTTGGTGAGCATGTTCTGATAGGGATGGTTCTTCAGAATATCCACTGCAATGAGACAAGAAGATTCCGAGCAGGTGAGAGTCTCAAAGTCAACTCTGAGATTGTTCTTTCCAATCTTCATTGGATAGCCATGCGGGAAGATATCAGCAATGGTGAGAACGTTTGGTGCATTCACATTCATTTGAGCTTCCATGTCGTGATCTGAAACACATTTAGCCAAAAGAACCAACATATCGAAAGACATAATGTTAGTCAACAGAAGGTTTTATTGACTAATTATTGAATGTGCTATGTCTATGATTGTTACGAGTCCAAAATTACTTGTTTGTCCAATAGTCTAGTGATGTCGTGATAAGTTTCGTGAGTTAGTTAACTTAAATTTTAAAGTTTATGTTATCACAAAATTTTAACAAAACATTACACATTTAATGTTTATTAGTGACATTATTGGATTCGTGACGTTATGATTCATTTATTTACACGTTTGCCCGCGTAACAATTCATAATGAAGGTTTGATCAAGGCCTAGGCGTAAAAATGGTAGCTTATGCGTAAACAGGAGAAATATACGCGTAGGCGCAAGCTTATGCGTAGGATCCTTACTTACGCGTAGGAACAGGGGACCTTATGCGTAGAGCTTACGCGTAAGCGCATATAAAACCTTACGCGTAGGGCTTACTCGTAAGAGTAGACCTTATGCGTAGAGGTTACTGTTTACGCATATCCTTCACAGGATACGCGTAGTCCCTTTGTAGAACCTTACACGTAAACGCTACGCGTAAGATTTCTCTTACGCATAACCTTCTACGCGTAAGGTGATCCTTATGCGTAGATTGCTAATGACCTTGATTCTGAATTTTTACGTGTAGCTGACCTGAAATAAAGTCATCATAGCAACAATATTAACACATACATCCATTCTTTAACAGATCATGGCATGAAAACTCATCATACAGTTTAAGCGTAAAAAGTCTTACGCGTAAACTAAAACCCTAATAGTTCATAGATTACGCTTAAGAATTTTAGCCATAGGAATTGCACCAAAGTATTTCTGGTAAGTCTTAGAGGCATAGTAAGTTGTTCTATCCAAGTTTTAACATCAAATTCAAGGCCAATCAAGAAAACCCAATTCGTATGAACTAGAACCCTAATTTTCAATTTATGAATCATTAGTGTTTCTGGGTAGTTTCTGGGCTTAGATATGATTAATTCAACTTGAAAACAACATTATACAACAATCTTTAACACCAAAAACGTTAACATATGAAAACACCTAAACCCACACATAAACCCTAATTACCAAAATCCATCAATTCGTGTATCTAGGTGCATTTTGAGGATAAAAATGATATCAATAATGTTATAAAAGCATTTTGACACTATCTTTTTAACCACAAACACACAATCTTGATCATGTGTTCATACGCATAAGCGTAGAACACAAAATCAAACATATACACCATTTTGACCGTTGGATTTATGTAAAAATCAAAACCATTGTTTGAAATCATGTAAGAAACATTAAACCACTTACGAAATTATGATCCAAAACACGGATTTCTTGAACGATTCTTAGGCGTAGGATGAGTTTGGTTTGTGTAATAAATGTGAAGTGATATGTTAGGTGGAGAGTTATTATGAAAATAACTTTGAGCTTTTGACAACAATAGTCCTTCCACCTTTTCCATTTTCATTCAAAGCCTTTAAACTTCCATTCTGGTTACCAAACGAAGAATTCTTGGAAATAACTTTGACGACACTCCCCCTTGACTTAAGAAATAATGAAAGGTTATAAATTTTAGTCCGAGGAGTATCAGTAAACCAAAAGTGTGACCACCGTTATTAAAGAAACAACCGGGATAGGGTAACATGCAAGTAAACAGTTAAGAATTTATTTTCTCCCCCTCAACACTTGATCGAAAAAATACTGAATTTTGAAAGATTTGAGTGTTGACGGAAGAAATGTACTTGCCATGTTTGAAGAAATATAGATAGAAGAATATTTTTGTTGTTTTATCTGATTTTCTATTTTTGTATTTTGTTTTTGAAAAGTTATTTACAAAAGAGATTTTGGTGTTTGACTGGTTTTTAAGACTGTTTTAAGAGTTCATCCAGTTCCTCTTGAGTCAAACACCGCATACCAATCCGGTGGACCAACTCATTAAACCTAGCGGGAGGCAAGGCTTTGGTGAGTAGATCTGCCAATTGGTATTCTGTACCCACGAAGTATAATTCAACTGTACCCTGTTCTACATGGTCCTTGATGAAATGATAGCGAAGATCGATGTGCTTTGATTTCGAATGCTGAACTGAGTTGCACGAGATCGCAATGGCACTCCAATTGTCGCAGTACATCGGGATTTTGTCAAATACGTAACCATAGTCTTTGAGTTGTGTTCTCATCTAGATGACTTGAGCACAACACGCCGACATGGCTACATATTCTACTTCGGTTGATGATAGCGATGTACAATCCTGCTTCTTCGATTGCCAGGACACCAGTTTATCACCAAGAAATTGTAGTGCTCCTGAAGTACTTTTTCGTGAATCTAAACATCCTGCGTGATCAGCATCTGAAAAAGCGATTAGTTCAAAACCAAAATCCTTCGGATACCAGATCCCCAAGTTAATGGTTCCCTTGATGTATCGGAGGATTCTTTTAGCCTCAGAGAGGTGGGTTTCAGTTGGTCTTGACTGATAACGGGAGCAGAGATAAACGGCAAAGACAATGTCAGGTCTGCTAGCTGTTAGATACATGAGAGACCCAATAATACTTCGGTATTTTGTCGGGTCGACTAATTTTCCATGTAAATCAGCGTCTAGCTTCTTGGTATGAGTCATTGGTGTGGCATAAGTGTCACAGGTTTTCATTCCAAATTTGTTTAACAATTCAAGGGCATATTTAGACTGACTCAAGAAAATACCACTGGGTGATTGATGAACTTGCAGTCCTAGAAAGAACGTAAGTTCACCCATCATGGACATTTCAAAATTTTTCTTCATTAGTTTTGCAAAAGCGATTGAGTACTTTTTATGTGTAGACCCAAAAATGATGTCATCCATGTAAATTTGAACAATTAAGATATGTGCCCCGTGATATTGTATAAAAAGAGTAGGGTCGACCGAACCTTTGGTGAAATTATTAGCAATGAAAAAAGATGATAGCTTATCGTACCATGCCCGAGGAGCTTGTTTGAGACCATAAAGAGCTTTGTTCAGTTTGTAGACATGGTTCGGGAACTCAGGATCAACGAATCCTTCTGGTTGGCTGACATAAACCGTTTCTTTCAGTTGTCCGTTAAGAAACGCAGTTTTGACATCCATCTGAAAGACCGTCATATTCATATGAGCCGCGAACGCGAGAAATATCCGAACAGCCTCAAGACGAGCAACCGGAGCAAAAGATTCTTCAAAGTCTATTCCTTCTTCCTGACGATAACCCTTAGCAACTAGACGTGACTTGTTTCGGATTACGTTCCCTTCAGCATCCAATTTGTTTTTCCAAATCCATTTGAGACCAATGACGTAGACCCATGTTGGTCTTTCAACCAGTTCCCATACTTCAAGACGTTTGAATTGGTTGAGTTCTTCTTGCATGGATTCAATCCAGTTGTCTTTTGTCATTGCGTCTTTAATGTTTTTAGGCTCAGATTGGCAGACAGTGAGTGCATAAATGCAATGTTCACCATCTGTGTGAAGACGTTGTCTCGTAACGACTGGTTGATTCGGGTTGCCAATAATGTTTGCCAGAGGATGGTCTTTTGTCCATCGATGTGTAGAGGGTTGATGTTGGTATACATTGTGCAGATTCTGAGGATTCAAATGGTTTGTTGATGATTCCGCGACATCAGGTGCAACAGTGTCATTAGCAAACGGGTTAAAGAACGCATTTGGATCAAAATCTGCAGGTGGGGGTACTTCATTAAGAACATCATCAGCCGGTTCATCATTGTTGGAAGCGGTTTGTTCAACTGTTGTGGTGGAGTCAACTGGTGGTGCTTCTTCAACAGTAGTTGTTGTAGCAGGTGTATCATGTATAAGAGTAGTATCAGGTTGAGCAGCGGAAACAGCGGATACACCTGGAGCACGTTCATCAATATCGTCACTGAACAGCGGAGCAAATAACCATTCCATTTGTTGACGAGTGAGCTGGGGGCTTTGTGCAGCTGATGATGGGGTTTGGGGAAAGTTTAAGCGGTTGTGACCGGGTTCCAAGCTGTTATACTCAGAAGCCATTTCCGTAAGTTCATCAAAATGAGCATGAATCATTTCCATAACCTGCTTTGTACGACGATTCCAGATCCGGTAACCTTTAGAACTCTCACAATATCCAATAAAGACTCCAATGTCGGCTTTGGCTTTGAGCTTTCCAAAATCATCACGATCATTATTCGGATAGCATAGGGATCCAAATACATGAAAGTGTTTGAGATTCGGTTTATGGTTGTGGAGAAGCTCAAAAGGTGTTTTGTTGTGGCGTTTAGTAATCATAGAATGGTTTTGAGTATAGCATGCAGTAGATACAGCTTCTGCCCATAAGTAATATGGAAGTTTAGCATTGATTAACATTGTTCTTGCAGCTTCCACTAACGTTCGGTTTCGTCTTTCAACAACTCCGTTTTGTTCTGGTGTACGTGCAATAGATGTCTGATGCTGAATTCCCACTTTCTCATAAAATTCTCGAAGAGTTTGGTTAAAAAATTCAGTTCCTTTGTCTGTTCTTATTTGGCGGACGGTGTTCCGGAGCTAAACTTGAATTTTCGTGAGAAAGGTGATGATCATTTGTGGAGCTTGGTCTTTGCTTCGAAGAAAGTAGACCCAAGTCCATCGTGAATAGTCATCAACAATTACTAAGATGTAGCGTTTGCCATTGATCGTTTGCACGCGCATCGGGCCACACAAATCCATGTGAAGAAGATGAAGTACATGCTGAGAGCTGTGTTCCACCTTTGAAGGAAAATGAGCACGAGTGCTTTTCCCTTGTTCACAGGCTGAGCAAAGGTGATCTTTAGAATACCGGAATCGTGGGAGACCTTCAACTAGTTTGTGTCGAGCAAGATTGGTTATAGTCTGAAAGTTTAAATGTGAGAGACGACGGTGCCATAGCCAGGATTTTGTTGATGTTGCCTTTGAAAGTAAGCAGATGGGAGATGACGCGACCATGTCTTGCATAGAGATAGTGTAAAGACTTGAGTTACGCGAGCCAGACATAAAATCGTTTCCTTGTAGATCACGAATGAAACAAGATTTTTCCCTGAAAGCAACCTCCAAATCTCCATCACAGAACTGACCTACTGAAAACAGATTGTGACCGAGGCCTTCCACATAATAAACCCTGCTAATTTCGATGTTCCCATTGATATAGTCTCCGTAGCCCATGATAGCTGCGAAGTGATCATTCCCGAATCTGACAGTGCCAATGAATTTTGCAATAAAGTTTGATAACAGTTTAAGGTTGCCTGTCATGTGTCGGGAACATCCGCTATCAACAATCCAGAGAATGATCTGTATCACCTGCATTACACACAGACGACACAGATGGAATAGAAGTAGATGTGGAACCCGAAATGTTAGAGGGTTCCGGAGCAATTATAGTAGACATACACACATCAATAACTTTAGGCATCCATTTAAATCCTAGTGTGTTATATATCCATTTTTGCCATCTCCAACTAGTATTTGCTTTAGTCTTAGTGAATGCATTAGGTGGTACTACATTCTTAGGAGGTGAAACTGGAGCTACAGGGACAACAATGCGTTTCTTAGAATCTAAAGAAGGCGGTCTACCAAGCACAGACTTAGAATGATTAGTGGGCCTAGAGGTATTCCGATTCTTAGGATTCCTTGAACGAGAGATGATAGCTTTAGCAACACATTTGTCATGACAATCAGAATTCATACTTTTACGACAAATAACACAAGGTGCATTAGACTGAATATCAAAAGTACTTAAAGGTTTAGCATTCGTTACATCACTATTTCTATTACATTTGCCAGACGCAATATCTATAGTGGAAGCAACGTGAGTCTTATTCATAGTCCTAGGGTGTTCTTCTACTTTAGCATTCCTTATTGATATTTTCTTAGGTCGCAACTTCCTATTCTTCGATGTAGTGCTCCTAGGCTGTGAAGTGCGGACGTTTGGAAAAGAGGCAACTATTCCTGTTTCAGTAGAAGGAAGCACATTAGCAACTTGTGTTTTGGCAGAAGGCATTCTAGGTTCACGATTACTAAGTGTTACTGGTGCTATTCTCTTAATCACGGTAGGCGGAAGTTGTTCATACTTTCCTAACATTTCTCTTAACTTAAAGATAGTGTGAATCAAATCTTGATTTTCAGAACGAATGTTACCAGCAAAATGCATTACTTCTCTAGTGTGTGCAAGATAGTGATCAAGTTCATTTGATGCTTCATGACGAGTCTTATTGAGTAAATCAAGTATAACACCATATTCCTGTTTAACTTTTACAAGTTCTTGTTCATATTTTGAGATTTGACTTTTCAAAGACACGTTTTGATCATCCAGTTGCTCAAATTTTGGATTTAATTGCAACTGGTGGATTTTGTTTTGCAAAGCAAGTTCACGATTTTGACAATCTTTTTGACAACATTGAAGACGACGTTTTGCATTTGAAAGCTCGTGTAAGAGACGTTCGTTTTCAACTTTTAAAGACTCGATCTGAAGCACATTATCAGTATTCTCAACAGTTACAACATAATCAACAGTATCAGCAGAGATATAATCAGATGCATATGACACAGAATTCAATAACACAATATTATGGATATCAGCACAGATAACATCATTCAAGAGTCGATCAACATCTTTTCTCAACATTTTCTTTTTACGTTTAGTATTGGTAATAGATGTTTCTGTTTTCTCGAAAATGACCTTCATCACTCCAAGTTCCTTATGAAAGTCCCGTTCCCAAGACAATGCACAATTTTTCAAATTTTTAACATTTGGTAAAAGATTTTTCTGAAAAATGTCTCTTTGTTCTTTTGCCAGAGGCGATTGAAAATGTTGAACTTTGATTTCAGAATGATATTCTATCTCATGTTGTAAAGTTTTGAGGTCAGCCATGAAAAGGTCAAAATATCTAAGAATTTTGCGATTTTCAGGTTTTGAGTTTACTTCACTGATGGAAGGTAAAGGACCATAAATTTGTGCATAATCTGGTTGGGGATTAACATTAGAAGACTCGGACGTTTTTATGATAACCCTTGGTGTGTTAGAAGAATCCGTTGGTGTGACGAAAGTGACCGGTTTTGAATAATTAAAAGGTTTGTTGTAAACAACAGTTTCTAATTTTGATCGACTCTCGTCTTCTGCATCGAGTTCCTCTTGACGATGATATTCAACAACACTCATAACAGAATTATAAATTTTATATTCTGCACTGAAAACTTCAGGATTTGGTTTGAATGATTTGGTTGAAAGCTTAGGTTTGTAATCAGCAAGATTCAGTCCATATCCATTTGTATTGGGTTTTAAAGTAAACTTTTCAATAGCAGTTACTGACTCACCATGTTTGTAAACAACAGTTTTAAACTCTTTAAGTTTGTTTTGCAAGACGATAATTTCTTCAAGATGATCATCTATTCGTTTCGTTGAATGCTTTTTGTATGCAGAGAACTGTTCTTGACAAGTTAACAACTCAGCCTTAGCTTTTTGATTTTCCAAGGTGAGAGCGTTAATTTGCTTTTTATGTTCATGTTTCAGTTGTTCTATTTCAGACACTAAAGCATTCTTCGAAGCGGCTAGATCACGCATCTGTCTCTCTAAATATTTTTTGTTTTGATGAGATTTTGCAAATGCGGCTTCAAAACCTTTTTCACGGTTTTCTTGAGTTTTGAAAAAGTTGAGTTGCTTTTGTAAACATTCAAAATCCTTGGTTAACAGTGCATTTTTACTTTTTAAGTCCTGATTAATTGCACGACATTCTTCCACTATGGTTTGTTGGTCGTGTATTAAACGAGCAAAATCTGGATGAGGCAAAAGTTCGGCGTGTTCAACGTGAGTCACAACATGATCATTACTTAGATCCTCAAGTATAACCACGGAGTCAATTTGATTATCAATGGAAACCATAAGGTCATCTTGATCGTCAAATGTAACTACGGGGTCTAATTGAAAATTGTTGGAATGAGATGTGGATGACTCATTTTGAACATTCTGAGCCTTGCCGGATTCAGTTGTTGGCGGAGATATTAGATCAGAGATAAATATGGTTTGTTCAGGTACCTGAGACAAGCCATCAGTGTCATACACTGGGCATGTGTAACTCATGCATATTAGCCATCAACATAACAGATGCGTTGGCCTGCAAGTCCTCCATATCATCATCTGAGTCTGCATCTGCCATAAAGCTCTGTTCTTTGTCTGTGAGAGTTCCACCAGCTTCATCCTTAAGAGCCAAAAGAAGAGCCTCTTTGTGATAAGCACTGCCCCTAGTCCTCGGCTTTGGGCATGCATTAGCCAGGTGTCCCTTCTCATTGCAGTTGTAGCATCGAAGACCATTCAAACCATTCTGAGCATTTCCATGTTCCACCACCTGAGCTCTGTTGTTATTCCTACCCATAACATTAAACCCTTGACCACCGCCCATCTGACGACCATAACCACGATTCTGAACTTCAACTCGTCCATTGTTCACAATAGCCTGATTTCGTGTGTTAGATGAGGAACGAATACGATTGTTGGATTTGTTGGTATAACGGCTAAAAGCAGTAGCAATCATAACAAATCCTTGTTGCAATGCTTCGAACAGATCAGATTCCTCATTAGCTTCACTGACAAATGCTTGAGCATTGTTGTTGTTGTATGGAACTAATTGATTATGTTGAGATTGTTGTGATTGATCATTTGGTGTGATAGTGGCAGCTGGTTGAGTTGCTGGTTGAGGAGGATAACTGTTTTGAGCATACAAGGCAAGTTGTTGATTTTCCAGATGTGAAGGTGAAGCAATTTGAGCACGGAGAATCCTTTCCCTATCAACTTCCTTTTCATGAGGCTTCAAATAGTCGTACAACAATCCGTATGTAGAATGATGCATGTTCTTCGCTTGACGGAGAAAAAGGACATACTTCTCCCATTCAGGACCAAGATTACTCAGGAACTTAGTATTAACTGCAATTCTTGGCATGATGATGTTGTGTTTATCCAAATCATTGATGATGTCTGAGAATCGATGATGATAAGACTCTAGTGTCTCTCCAGGTTCAATCAAGAAGTGTTCATAGGCCAAGTAAATTTTGGATTCCATATCCTCCTGATTGAGTGCAGATCCTTCCATAAGTAGATGAATGTGTTCCCACATTGCCTACATTGCCTTTGCAGTCTTTTGAGCATCAACACTTCGAAGAATTGGGTTTGGTAATCCTAAAAGGATATATTGCATTGCAAGCTCATCAGCTTCATAGTGTAGAAGTTCTTCTGGATTCAGGTCTGCAACAGTAGCAATGTTTGATTGTTCATCCTTTGGTGGATTAGCATTTGGATCTCCGGGTACAATGACAGTAGGCATCTGAAATGGACCTTCCAAGATAACCTTCTTTAAGAACTTTCCATGTGGCTTCTTTAGATCTCAAAACCTAAAGAACCGAATTACCCATTGATCGTAGTTTCCTGGAGTGAGCATTGGAGGTCTATCAAGTGATCCAGCCTCATGAATTGATTGTTGGCTGCTTAAAGCTTCACACATCTTTGCAAACCAAGTGGGTTCCTTCATAGTGTTCCTTGATGGATGTTGATTGAAATCGTTAGTGTAGGGTTGAACTTGAAGACTTGGTGGTGTTTGAACCATTTGTGGTGGAGGAATTGCTCCAAGTTGTGGAGTATGTTGTTGATTAAATTGTTGTTGATAAATTGCTTGCTGTTGATTCCATTGTTGATGTTGTGGACTTAGTTGTTGTTGTCGTTGAGAATAAGTGTAAGGGAAATAGCTAGAGTATGGTGGTTGTGACATGTTGAAAACTTGTGTTGGTAAAAATGGATCTTTGTAGTCGAATGAACCTTTGTTGATGAAGTATCCTTAGGCGTAGAAATCACAATAAACGAAGTAGCACTTATGCGTAAAAACACCAAAGTTACAGGTAACAGCAAGAGTTACGCGTAGGTTTAGCTTACGCGTAAGCAGAGAAAAAGCACTAACGTTATGCGTAAACAGTAAGTTAGGCGTAGAAAACTTAGGCGTAGGATTACCTTAGGTGTAAGACTAGGCTTAGGCATAAGATGAATCTTATGCGTAGGATATTCTACGCGTAAGCTTTATGCTTATACGTAATTTTAGGGTTTTATCCCAAGTGATCTTTTACACTATCACAGTGCAAAAGATATCCAAAGTCGACGTATTTTCAGGCTTATCCAAGCAAGAAAACACGGAGTAAACCACGAAACTGAAGATCAAACCAAGGATAAAGTTACGCGTAAAACTAGGGTTTTGATACGCGTAGCTTTACTCGTAAAAATGATTTTGCCCAAAGATGTTTCTAAACCAGATTTTTGTGATGAGATAGCTTTAATATCACCAAAATAACACAAAAGTGTGAAACTTGATGAACCAAAACGTCTAAACAGGTTACGCGTAGAACGAAACCCTCGAACAAAAAACTAGCTTAAAAACGTAGATCCACGCGTAAAGTTTGAAACTTTTTGCCAAAAACAAGTATTTTAACACCTTAAAACGTTGAAAGTACAAGAATCTTGGATTAAAAAGTGTAAAAAACGTGTTTTTAAGCGAACCAAAGTATCAAAGACGAAGCGTATGTTCTACGCGTAGGACCAAAACGTTCACCCAACTATTAGGCGATTGATACCACTGTTAGGTCACTAGTTTTACAGCACAAGCATCAAGAGAAGAAATAGAGAAGAGATAGATCGGATGAACAACTCACACAAACACTATGCGTATGATAATATAGAAAGGTTAGGCGTAGCACATGAGTGAAAGAGATAAATTGAACAACCAACCCTCAAGTGAGGGTTATTACATAGTATTTATAGGAGGGAAGCTAGGGCAACACTCCTAGTCCCTTCCTTTCTCCTATGGGCTTGGGCCTAAGCTCATGGGCCTTCTACATAAGCTTAAGGCTAATAACAAACATAAAGGCCATAATTAAGCTAACTATTACATATGAATTACTAACACTTGATTTAGGTTTAGGAGTGATTCCAACACTAACAACACCACCATCATTCTATCACTACTACCACCACCACCATTATCATCATAAACCATCACCAAACACAAAATCCATTTCCAAATCCTTTTTTCATCTACCACACTCAATATCTTCATCCACCCACTCAAGAACATAAATAACTTTAATCCAAACTAAATCAAATCAAAATCACCCTATTCCAAACAATCAAATCACTCATCTCTAAGTTCAAAAAAAATCACACGTCTCCATTTCTTTGAAAACTTCCAGCGCTCCCCATCTTTAACTAACATTTCACTCGGCTTCTTAAGTCAGTTTTTGACTACCCACCAATTCCAATATATTTATTTAGTTCATTCACTCTTTCCTCTCAATACATTTCAAGCTTCATATCATATAAATCTTTCTGCCTCTCACTAGTGCTGACTTTCATGGTCAACCCATCTTTATTTTATAACTTTGCATCTGAAAGGGTAAAAATACAGATATGAAACCCAATCAATAACCGGACTACTATTTCTTCTTATTAAAGCCGAACACTTGAACAAAAACCTTTATTTCTTACATTACCACAGTCGAAACAAAAACAACTTCTTTGGTTTCTTTTCCTGATTTTCAGAACTGGTTTTTGTTAGACAAGAATCATGTACCCTTGTTCATTCTTTGTGGGTGTCGTCGAGTAGGTTTTTGTATTTGTTTTATGTTTCAAGATCGTTGATGTATCAAATGGAGATCCTTCTCTTGTTCTTTTTACTTTTTGAATCTTGATTGTGGTTGATGTTGTTTAGATGACTGCTGTTAGTTGTGATAATGGTTGTAGTAGTTGTTGATTGTGATGAGGTTCGGAGATGGGATTAGGTGTTTTAGTTGGCTTTTGAGATGTGACAAAAAAAGTTTTGTGTTTTGTTGTAATGTTTTGATAATCAAGATGTAAAGAATGAAAGAAACTGATAGTGATGAAAGTGTGTTGGGTTAGATATTGTTGTATTGCTATAGCATAAAGGTTTTGTTGCCAATAATTTAAATATTCATGTAGTTTATTTTTAATTCGTGGGTTTTAATTTTATGGAAATGAGATGTTCTTGTTTATGAAGAATGAACATAGGATGTTCATTTAATGTTTATGGGTGTTGATTTAGGGGTTTGCAAGGGTGGTAGGGTATGGTGAGTGGTGTTTGAAACATAAATGGAAAAGGAGAAGAAATGAAGATGCTTACTTTGAGTGATGGTGGTAGGGCCCACTAATGATATTACTAATTTTTAGTTGGTAATTGGCAGTGAGTTATGTGTAGACCTGAAAGGACGAAAATACCTTCAAGTCTGTATACTAAACGACCGTTAGTGTGGCCAGTTAAAGTGAGGGACCAACGATGCATAACGTTTCGCATTTAAGGATGGATGGTGCATTTTTTTGGGTCAAAGGACGAAACTCTTCAGTCAACGTAAACCACAAGGACGAACGGTGTAGTTTACTCTTGTTTTTTTTTCTTTTTTTTAAATAGTTTTATGTTCAGCATTTGTCTTTATTCAGGCTCATGACGAAGTTGAAGCTGTAGGATCATTCGAGGAGGAAGAGGTTGAAACTCCAGCATCGGTTGACGAAGAGGAGGTTGAGCCCCCATCATCAACTGGGGGTAAATATAAGACCAAAGGACCCCTGAAATGAGGTGGGAAAAAACTGCAAAAACCGAACAAGGTGATAGTTAATTTTTGTGTTTTAAACAATTATTTTAGTGTCACACCCCAAAAATGGTGCAGCAGAATAGCATTTACGGGGTATGATTTCGTAGTCAAGAACACAAGGTGTCTAAATAGAGAAATACTAAATGCATATCACAGGAAAGGTAATAGTCGAAAAACACCCACAACCGTGACAAATACAAAATCTAAAATCCAAATATAAGTCTCAAAGCCAAACTACATCATAAAGAAATGTCAAAATGCAACTCCATGGGATATAACTCGTAAGGGTCTTGTCTTAAGTCTTGCTAAGCCATGCCGATACTCAACATCCTATTGCAACTTCATTCTTAACACGTGAAAATGGATACTCGAAAACGTCAACATAAAGTTGGTGAGCTCGTAGGTTTAAGAGTTAAACCACGACGCTGTGAATAATATAGTATAGGACAATAGTGAGCAAGATATACAAATATATGCATTTAAAAGTAAATATGTCATTGGCGAAAACTGAACCTACCAAGAATGTTACACGCATGTTACTAATAGTGGGGAGCTACCTCAGATAGTACTATCAATAATGTTATGAATGCTTCGGCTCCAAAACGAAGTTAAATAGTTGCACGAAATTTGGACACACAACATGGCGCACATTGCAATCAAGTCACACATAATGTCCAAAATCATGAATACAGTAAATTACAGCTTGAAAGCATTTGAGTACCATTTTCCCCCAAGGAAAATATCATAAAAAATGGGCTACGAAAACTCACCTCAGTAGATAGAAATGAACAATAACTCGGTAACGCAAAAAATGTCAAGAAGCAAGGCACAACGGTACACAAACGTCACAAACTAAATATATAGTCTATCTCAGAAAATGCCAAGTAACAATAGTTTAATGTACATGAGTGATCAAAAGACAAAGTGTTTTAGTTTTCGTGAAATACTCGTATTAATGTTTGTAAAAAGTCTAGAAGTTTAGTATTAACGTCTCGTGTGGTGGTTAGAAAATATAGACTCAAAGTGTAACTCACGCCAAAACGATAGAAGTCAGAGATTTAATGAAAAGAAAACAAGAAAAGAATAAAAGAATCAAATGAAGAATAAGAAAAGAAGTAATCAATGATCACTTTCGATGTTTACCTCGTATGGTAACATTTACAAGTTTGTAATCATTTAAGCTTGGACAGGTTTTATAAATTTTGGCATGATACATCCGTTTATATCACGTTCCCAAGTCATAGTGACTTTTGAATAAACCAAATTTTAATTATAATGTTTTATAAGTTTTATTTATCGTTATCATTCGCATAGTTATTAGTTTGGGGTTTATTGAATATTTTTGTCTGTTCGGGTCCTAATATTTTATATTCTTTACGAGTCTAATATATTATTCCGTCTCACGTACAAAATCGTCCAATAAGTCCATCGGCTAATACCGTAAATCCAATAACGATACAGTATTAAGTTACATCCAACATAAAGTGTTACAATACTTCCAATCCCCGATAATCAAGTATCTATCCCAAGTATCAATTCCAGTGTGTATCCGAAACGTATCATTGACCATAAAACACATAGATTCAGTTAGTAACATACTCGATAAAAATTAGCACGCCATCCAAACCGGTTAAGACTTAATCCAAATAACCAAAATGGACTCACTCTTGAATACCACTTTGGGCTTCGCCCCAAAGTTAACTAAACGCACCCTATTAATTGTGTTGGGCTTATGAGCCTGATTAACAATTATAACAAACTTTTAAAACCGTTTGTGCTTGTGAGCCCGAATCCAACAACACAAATAAAAACCTCCTTGGCGTTATAATTTGTCAAACCAACGCACTCATTACGGCTTGTTTAGCCATGATCAAAACTAACACGAGCACACCCTTCGGGGGTGTCTCGTGTACCTACACTTAACCGCTCTCCAAGAAGACGGTTCGCACAACATCAACAAATATAGCAACCTTATTATCTATCATAAACAATACCTACACAAATCAACCTCGTGTCGTGACTCTTAACGAGTCACGACTCTATCCTAACCGGGTCCGAACAAAGTACGACAACAACAACATCAGTAGAAGGTAACAGACACAATCAAGGACGAATTGTGGTCAAATCGGGTTTGACTCAACTCGGTCGAGTTAACCCGATTCACTGAGTTAACTTACTGAGTTGACTCGGTTCCAATAACAAACAAACATACACCCTCCAAAACCTTGTTTAATCCACACGAGTTCTAATAAAATTGTTTTTGTAAATCTTTTAAAGCCACAAAAATCTTAACAATCCTTGTCTTTAATCGGTTTAAGGAAAAATGAGAGGTGGTGATGGTATTTAAACTTACCAAAAGAAAAAGAAAGACAGATGGTGGTGATGATGAATACACGAACAACTCGAACCAAAATACCCTAAGTGTTACTCTATCTCACAACCTAGACTCGATTTTTCCTTCAAACCTGTGGAAAACTAGAAGGGGGGTTGAATAATTTTTCCGATTAAAACTTCGTTTTAAAATATTTAAATCGACTTATGTCAATCTATTTTGATATGTATGTTGGATGTTGATAGATAGGTATGTAAATATGTAATGCAAAGGTAAAGAGTAAGAAACACAAAACCACGACACGAGTGTTTATAGTGGTTCGGCTACAAGTACACCTTCCTTGCCCTACTCCACTCCCCGAGTCACCTACTCGAGAGTTCGTAATCACTACACGACAGAAAACTCCTTATGGCGGATAATCCTGCACAACGTCGCCTACTCTTTTTCCGGTACAAGGCTAGACACTGGTGTAGCAACTCGTAAATTGTCATAAGGCAAAATGACTATTATGCCCTTTGACTTTGACTTTTGACTATTTGACTTTTACCATAACGTAAAAGCAAATACTGTAACTGGTAGTAGCCGGTAATTTCCCAAGTTAAATAATTCACTATGTTTCGAATTATTACACTTTGAACACTTTTGTTCACCAATGTTTATATTTAACTATTTAAAGTTATTACTTTATTACGAAAGTTAAATTGTATAAACTTTACTCACAACCAACACAAGACTACGATAAGTCTAGGTGTTCAAAATACTCTACTTTCACCAATATTCATATTTTATATGAACTATTGCCACTTTGTTATTTTTACGTAAACATTTTACTCTTTACGTAATACACGTGCTCAAACCTACGTTATTAGGTTTTAACAACATAGACGCACCCTATTAGACTTATTACACTTTTAATATACTTAGTGGGAGTATATTGATAAGTTTTGACATTTTTATAAGTATTATATTTTTATGTTGCCCGATTTTAAGTTTTGGGATTTAAGGGCTTAACAGTAGTAATTACCGGGACCAAACTATACCCTCTAAATCCTAAATTACTATTATAAAATATGATAACCAACAATCTTACATATTTGCACACCCCTTGCCACGTCTAAAGATGCAACACACATGTCATTTACTTGTTACTTTTATGCTAAATCACCAAACTTATCACCTTAGTCATTATCTTATTAATTCATTATACAAATCTAGTTAGAAGAAAAGCTCCCAATTCTCTTTGACCTCCCTCTTGCTGCCGTGAATACCAAGACCCCAAACCATCATCATCATCAAGTTCTTTTGACTAATTCTAGTGTTAAAGATTGAAGGTTATAAGTCCTAACTAGTTCTTGGTTCATTATCTTCAAACAAGTCTTTGATTCCATGGTTCAAATAGAAGATAATCAAGGTGTTTAGGGCTGAATTAAATAGTGTTCTTGGATTCTTAGAACAAGGTTAAAAAGGGTTTACAAGACTTGGGTTGAAGATTAAAGAAAGGGTTAAAGACTAGAAGGGTTAAGTTTGATTTGTGGTAGTAATTCTTGTGTTATTCCAACCAAATCCTTGTAAGATTTGTGTTTACTTTTTTTTATTATTCAATATGGTTGTAATAATTTATATTATTTGATGTAATTTGATATAAGTATTATATGTAATATGGCTTAATTGATGTTGTACATGAGATTATAACATGAAAAGAAGCTAGAACAAGCCTTAGGTAGGTTTTATAAACCTGAAATTTACAACAGTCCCAAAGATTGAATAAACTGATCATATCAGTAAATCTTGAGGTTAATTCAATAAGATATGATTGTAGAGCTATGTCTTACGGTCGTTTCGCCGGGTGGCGCACCTCATAACTCATCCCGATGAGTAAATGAGAGCCAAAATGGCAAAACATGTCAAAATCTGCACACCAGATTTCATTTGGGAAAAGCCTATGGTTCTGTTCATTTCTAGAAGTCGACTCAGTTTTATGAAATGTAGCTAAGACATAAAATTGAAGTTTAGAGAAAGCCGCGTGTCAAAATAAGTTGTAGAACTCAACTTATGGTTGTTTTGGCAGGACTGAATGTGCAGCCAAACTTTCTGCAATGAAATACAAGTATATACTTGTAATTAGACTATTGATATAAGTAAACTTTGGACTTTGGACTTGATTAAGCTTGAGAAACTGTTAGAGGAAGTAAAAACTAAAACTTTGGTTTTTGAATCATTTAAAAAGGACTTGTGGTTAAAAAGTTATGGCCAAAGGAAGATGACTAGAGGTGAATATGTTGTTGGAACAAAAAGTTGCCGAAACGATTTTAAAACGCGATTTTGACCCTTTTATGGTCCGAATCAGCAAAAGTGTAAAACACGAAAGTTGCTCAGAATGACGTTTTCTTCGAAAATTCAGGGACACATCAGCAGAAAGTGAACAGAAAATACTAAATACTACAAAAACTAAACTGACCTGTTGTTGACTAGAAAACAACCTTGGTTGAGAAACTTTAAGTGATATCTTGATTCCTTGAGGCCAAAACAAAGCCAAGGTTAAGCCAAGGTGTTGTTTCAATATATTTTAACTTAGATACATCCTCAAAAATGTCCTTTATTATTGTTTGACTTAGCCGCACGGCTAATATAAGCTTAATGACCCGAAACTTGTTTTAAAACTTGGTTCATTGGATTAGACTTTGCTAGACTTTGACAAACTAAGTAATGACCATATGGCATGTTAAACTACTTTACAACACACAATTTATATCATCATATCATCACACAAGTCAATCAATAGTCTTTGACGAAACACGACACATGTTTTATACAACATTTGTCTCGTCAAATACTTCACTTATAAATGACAAGTACAACAATAGTAAGGAATTTCATTATCATAAGATGCCTCTTTGGGGTGTCGTATCGACGAGTTATGGATTTACGATTTAAAGTGTCCTGGCTCCTCATACGTTCACTACACGACCTTTTGATTTTGATAGCCCGAACGATGGTACGAGGTTATTTATAAAAGGTCTATAAGCCAAAAAACACTTAAGGGATACTTTAACTTAAGGATTCATGTAAAACATCATATTGAAAGCCAACAAACTACATATACTTGTACACTTATATCGTACACTATACTAAAACGCGATTACTATGCTTTCGTAGGTAATCGTTAAAGATCGTGATCTTGTCATACTCTACCGTTGATAAACATTATATCGTTACACTCCGCTGCTGATCACTACAGTGAGTTTCATAGCCCCAGCTTTTGTTTAACTATTTTATAAACTCTTTTGGGGGAGTTACATGCTACTACATGCTAAAATGCTTTATTATGGACAATTACTTGCAAAATGAATGCCTTGACTGTATTATTGCATGCCTAAGTTGTTTATGCCAAAAGTCCCCAACATCATGGACCACTAATCACTGGGAGTGAGCGCAAATATTGTGGATAAGCCTATCGGAATTGACGAACCCGTCTCTGTTATCGGAAATAACAAGGCGCACTATATTTGAGATTATCTAGGTAAAGGGCAAAATACCTACCCGGGGCAAGTTATTTACTGTATATATCGTCCGGTGATATATATACAACAGTCAGTGTTCAATAATAACTATCAAGAAGATAATTGTACACATTGCAATTATACTACAAACTATATTGTCCACTACTGTTTTCAAACCTATGTGGTTTCTATTGTTTGTATTGACCGGTTAGGCAATCAAACGCACTATGGGCGTATAACAACGTAGCCCACTACTTTCATAAACTTGATATCTTGTGATCAACTGCTTTGCTTACAAAGCTATGAACTCACTCAACCTTTGTGTTGACACTTTTTAGCATGTTATCTCATTTTCGAAAGGAATTAGCTGGCATGGCATGTGAAGGCGCACGGAAAATATTTTGGAGACGATGCATATATTATCATTCGAAAAACATTACAACTTTTATGTTGTACTTTTTATGATTGTACAAACTTGTGGGACCAGTTTGTAAACTCTGATATTTTAATCGAATGATAATTTATTTCAAAACGTCTCATTTAGAGTCGTTTTCTATAACTTGATCTGTGAACTATGAAGTAATACCCTAGTGATACAATCTTTCGTTGCGATAATTTTGGGGGTGTTACAGATTGGTATCAGAGCTTTAGTTATAGAGAACCAGGTTGCATATGAACCTAGGCTATAACTACATCTTACATTAAACTCGTATCACTCATTGTTGTCTTCAACATTCCATGCGCCATGCCTACTCCTTAACACAATACAATGTTATTTGTATAAAGACTGTTTATATAAATGATTGACTAAACATAACTGCATATGCCAATTCCAAAGCATTATTTTACAACCAGATATCCCTGATCATATACATTTTTGTGATCTACGAAACTTTTTCAGACATTGTAGTTGGTACAATGGTCTCATTTATTATTAAGACATTGTAAGTATGCAATGGTCTTCCTTATATCTCAAACATCGTGAGATACACAATTGACTTAGATATATCCCAAACATCGTGAGATACACAGTTAACTTAGACATATCTCAGACATCGTGAGATACACAACTGGCCTAAATATATCTCAGACATTAAGAGATACACAATAGTTTTATCTATTTCTCAGACATTGTGTGTTGCACAATGGTCTCACTGGTATTTCTCAAACATTGTAAGAAAACTATTTCATAACTATGAACTCATCGATTCTTTTGAATGCTATGTCAATTTTATCTGATTATTTTACTCCTTGCCTTCGAGGATGAGTGTGAACATTCATTCCATACTCTTGGAACACTTTTGACGTTTCATAATACATCGCCTTGTAACTCATCGATTAAGTATGAGTGTTGTGTCGGAAATTCTTAAGTAGGATGATTTGGAATATCCTTATTTAAATGGACTGGGAAGCCTTTTCATTTAAATAAAGAAATTGTAAATCGCCGAACCATAAGTTTATAATTTCTTACTTACATAGATTGAGACGCTTCATTATGTAAGTAATGAATTATAATAGAGTTGGCTTATTTGTATCTGGTATGACATGAGTATGAACTCGAACTCGAGAACCACTAGTATTCTTTGAAAAGATCTAGAAAACACGATAGTGTTTTACCACTCGGCAAAAATTAAGACCTCATTCGAACAACCTAATTTCAGTCTTAAGTTATTACTTTTGCTGTTACAAATCCTCACAAACATGGACTGTTTGTTGAACTAACGAAATTGGTTAAAGTCAATTGAAACCCGACCTGATAGAATCAGATGTTTCAAGAACATATGTGAAACCCGACCTGATAGAATCAGATGTTTCAAGAACATAATTGAAACCCGACCTGATAGAATCAGATGTTTCAAGAACATAATTCGGTTGCCACAGATTTGATTATGCACGAGTCGCATAAGTCAAAGTATTCCATATTGTTGAGCTAACGGACCTGTTACACTCTGAGCGAATGGACTTAGTTCAGTATCAAACTAACAAATTGGGTACGATGTTCCATTATCCATTACATAAGCTCTCCCATGAGCTCCTCTCATTTATTGGCCATTATTTTCGGAACGTTATTTCTCGAAATATCCTCAATTAGTTACGCTCTCTTGAATACTGAGTGGAAGTTCTCAAATGAACTTTTCCCATAACTTCTCATTGGTTGAGACCATCACTGGACACACTATTGCCAATTCTTGAAAGCGACGAATATAAGTTGTGATATCAACACCACTGACAGCAAGGAAGCTTCACCTTCATTTCTTGCACCTCATTCCGAGGGCAATACTTCTTGAATTATAATTTCTTCAACTTAGTCCAAGCAATCTAGTGAGTATTCTCAAAACTAATAGATTGAGCAATAACATTTTACCCTAACAAAGCATTGTCCAGAAGCATGCTTGCGGCATATTTGGCTTTGCAATATTTAGCACAATTGCTGATTAGAATTTCTGAGCTTGCCGCTTACGAAATCCTTGTAAGGAATCTAGTACAACATTCACTTCCTGGCCCCGCAATATTAGGCCACACATTATCACCAGAAAGGTTACACAGATGTAAGCGTTAAGTTTCAAAATTTCATGCTAGGATTAAGGTTTTGTTGATAGCCTCGTAGCGGTAAGGCATGATTCGTTTGTGGAAATTAGAAAAGCCAAACTTAAGATATATTGGACTATATACGATATTAGCAAGAATTGGCCTGGTAGCTTTCAGACTCGAGCTACTACCCAAACTTAGCAGTGTACACGCTGCCTTTTGTGTGTGTATTATGAAGAAGTGTCATACTGATGAGACACTCCCTACTTCTCTCAAAGGGATCCAGATTGATTTATGTTTGATCTTATCGGAAAATCTACTGAGATCACGGACCATGAGGTCAAATAACTTAAGCAAAGTCGCATTCCTATTGTCAACACTCAAAGGAACTCTAGAAGAGGTCCTGAATTCACGTAGGAACGTGAAGATGAACTCAAATATACCGTTAGTAGATAACACTCACTGAACTTTGTGACGAAGTTCCATTACAGAAGTACCCTCACCTCTTCTCGGGAACATCATTAGCTCATAACATAAACTAAATCATGAGGACATGATTCCTGTAACTGGTGGAGGCTGTAGCAACTCGTAAATTTTCATAAGGCAAAATGACTATTTTGCCCTTTGACTTTTGACTATTTGACTTTTACCATAACGTAAAAGCAAATACTGTAACTGGTAGTAACCGGTAATTTCCCAAGTTAAATAATTCACTATGTTTCGAATTATTACACTTTGAACACTTTTGTTCACCAATGTTTATATTTAACTATTTAAAGTTATTACTTTATTACGAAAGTTAAATTGTATAAATTTACTCACAACCAACACAAGACTACAATAAGTCTAGGTGTTCAAAATACTCTACTTTTACCAATAGTCATATTTTATATGAACTATTGCCACTTTGTTATTTTTACGTAAACATTTTACTCTTTACGTAATACGCGTGCTCAAACCTACGTTATTAGGTTTTAACAATATAGACGCACCCTATTAGACTTATTACACTTTTAATATACTTAGTTGGAGTATATTTATAAGTTTTGACATTTTTATAAGTATTATATTTTTATGTTGCCCGATTTTAAGTTTTGGGATTTAAGGGCTTAACATTAGTAATTACCGGGACCAAACTATACCCTCTAAATCTTAAATTACTATTATAACATATGATAACCAACAATCTTACATATTTGCTCACCCTTTGCCACGTCTAAAGATGCAGCACACATGTCATTTACTTGTTACTTTTATGCTAAATCACCAAACTTATCACCTTAGTCATTATCTTATTAATTCATTATACAAATCTAGTTAGAAGAAAAGCTCCCAATTCACTTTGCCCTCCCTCTTGCTGCCATGAATACCAAGACCCCAAACCATCATCATCATCAAGTTTTCTTGACTAATTCTAGTGTTAAAGATTGAAGGTTATAAGTCCTAACTAGTTCTTGGTTCATTATCTTCAAACAAGTCTTTGATTCCATGGTTCAAATAGAAGATAATCAAGGTGTTTAGGGCTGAAGTAAATAGTGTTCTTGGATTCTTAGAACAAGGTTAAAAAGGTTTTACAAGACTTGGGTTGAAGATTAAAGAAAAGGTTAAAGACTAAAAGGGTTAAGTTTGATTTGTAGTAGTGATTCTTGTGTTATTCCAACCAAATCCTTGTAAGATTTGTGTTTACTTTTTATTATTATTCAATATGGTTGTAATAATTTATATTATTTAATGTAATTTGATATAAATAGTATATGTAATATGGCTTAATTGATGTTGTACATGAGGTTATAACATGAAAAGAAGCTAGAACAAGCCTTAGGTAGGTTTTATAAACCTGAAATTTACAACAGTCCTAAAGATTGAATAAATTGATCGTCTCAGTAAACCTTGAGGTTAATTCAATAAGATAGGATTATAGAGCTATCTCTTACGGTTGTTTTGCCGGGTGTCGCACCTCATAACTCATCCCGATGAGTAAATGAGAGCCAAAATGGCAAAACATGTCAAAATCTGCACACCAGATTTCATTTGGGAAAAGCCCATGGTTCTCGTCATTTCTGGAAGTCGACTCGGTTTTATGAAATGTAGCTAAGACATAAACTTGAATATTGGAGAGAGCCGCGTGTCAAAACAAGTTGTAGAACTCAACTTATGTTCATTTTGGCAGGACTGGATGTGTAGCAAAACTTTCTGCAATGAAATACAAGTATATACTTGTAATTAGTCTATTGATATAAGTAAACTTTGGACTTGATTAAGCTTGAGAAGCTGTTAGAGGAAGTAAAAACTAAAACTTGGGTTTTTGAATCACTTAAAAAGGACTTGTGGTTAAAAAGTTATGGCCAAAGGAAGATGACTAGAGGTGAATATGTTGTTGGAACAAAAAGTTGCTGAAACGATTTTAAAACGCGATTTTGACCCTTTTATTGTCCGAATCAGCAAATGTGTAAAACACGAAAGTTGCTCAGAATGACGTTTTCTTCAAAAACTCGGGTGCACATCAGCAGAAAGTGAACAGAAAATACTGAATACTACAAAAACTAACTGACCTGTTGTTGACTAGAAAACAACCTTAGTTGAGAAACTTTAAGTGATATCTTGATTCCTTGAGGCCAAAACAAAGCCAAGGTTAAGCCAAGGTGTTGTTTCAAGATATTTTAACTTAGATACATCCTCAAGAATGTCCTTGATTATTGTTTGACTTAGCCGCACGGCTAATATAAGCTTAATGACCCGAAACTTGTTTTAAAACTTGGTTCATTGGATTAGACTTTGCTAGACTTTTACAAACTAAGTAATGACCATATGGCATGTTAAACTACTTCACAACACACAACTTATATCATCATATCGTCACACAAGTCAATCAATAGTCTTTGACAAAACACGACACATGTTTTATACAACATTTGTCTCGTCAAATACTTCACTTATAAATGACAAGTACAACAATAGTAAGGAATTTCATTATCATAAGATGCCTCTTCGGGGTGTCGTATCGACGAGTTGTGGATTTACGATTTAAAGTGTCCTGGCTCCTCATACGTTCACTACACGACCTTTTGATTTTGATAGCCCGAACGATGGTACGAGGTTATTTATAAAAGGGCTATAAGCCAAACAACACTTAAGGGATACTTTAACTTAAGGATTCATGTAAAACATCATATTGAAAGCCAACAAACTACATATACTTGTACACTTATATCGTACACTATACTAAAACGCGATTACTATGCTTTCGTAGGTAATCGTTAAAGATCGTGATCTTGTCATACTCTTCCGTTGATCAACATTATATCGTTACACTCCGCTGCTTATCACTACAGTGAGTTTCATAGCCCCAGCTTTTGTTTAACTGTTTTATAAACTCTTTTGGGAGAGATACATGCTACTGCTTTTACTACATGCTACTACATGCTAAAATGCGTTATTATGGACAATTACTTGCAAAATGAATGCCTTGACTGTGTTATTGCATGCCTAAGTTGTTTATGCCAAAAGTCCCCAACATCATGGACCACTAATCACTGGGAGTGAGCGCAAATATTGTGGATAGGCCTATCGGAATTGACGAACCCGTCTCTGTTATCGAAAATAACAAGGCGCACTATATTTGAGATTATCTAGGTAAAGGGCAAAATACCTACCCGGGGCAAGTTATTTACTGTATATATCGTCCGGTGATATATATACAACAGTCAGTGTTCAATAATAACTATCAAGAAGATAATTGTACACATTGCAATTATACTACAAACTATATTGTCCACTACTGTTTTCAAACCTATGTGGTTTCTATTGTTTGTATTGACCGGTTAGGCAATCAAACGCACTATGGGCTTATAACAACGTAGCCCACTACTTTCATAAACTTGATATCTTGTGATCAACTGCTTTGCTTACAAAGCTATGAACTCACTCAACCTTTGTGTTGACACTTTTTAGCATGTTATCTTATTTTCGAAAGGAATTAGTTGGCATGGCATGTGAAGGCGCACGGAAAATATTTTGGAGACGATGCATATATTATCATTCGAAAAACATTACAACTTTTATGTTGTACTTTTTATGATTGTACAAACTTGTGGGACCAGTTTGTAAACTCTGATATTTTAATCGAATGATAATTTATTTCAAAACGTCTCATTTAGAGTCGTTTTCTGTAACTTGATCTGTGAACTATGAAGTAATACCCTAGTGACACAAGCTTCCGCTGCGATAATTTTGGGGGTGTTACCACCGGGTTCTTCCACGAGGTAGAACCAAACCTATCACAACGTCGCCTACACTTTATCTGGTACAAGGATAGATACCGAGTTCCATTACAAAGGAGGAACTACTACCCAACACTACAAAACACCTATCCCAAAGGAGACCCAATCCTTATTACAACATCATCAAGGATATCAATATCCTTGGACACAACCTATCTCTATTTGTACATCAATGCACCATATCAATTGTACACCCTTGGCATCTTTCACTAATGCCTTTGACATGATCTTTTTGGCACCTTTCACTAATTCCTTCGACTTGACCCTTTTGGCATCCTTCACTAATGCCTTTGACACGGACCTTCGGCACCTTTCACTAATGCCTTCGTCTTGACCATTTTGGCATCCTTCACTAATGCCTTAGACATAACACTTCTAGAGAGGAAGAAAGAACTATCAATAAGAGAACTTCAGTAGTCTTGATGATGATGAAGCATGGCAACTCATGGACTTGAGCTTGCTCGACTTCAAGAGGTGGTGATCTCGCCTTTAAGAGGAACCTAGAGAATCACACAAAAACAAACACAAACTACATAGAAAGATCCTTTGGATATGAGGTTAGAGAGTTTACAATACTAGGAAAAAGTATGTGTGGAAGTGGCAACCTACAATGAAGAAATGACTCACTATTTATAGACAAAAACATGCTACTGTTCCACGGAACCCACGGATCCCTTGCTTGAGGGATCCGTCTAGTGTAAAACTAGGGATTCGTAGGACGCTCCCCCTAAAGTGGGTTGTGGGTCATGGATCATGGATCATGGGTTGTAGGCTTTGATCCATGGGTATCCAAATAGATACAATGTATCTAGAAGATATAATGCATCTAGTCAATGGGTCATGGGTTAGCTCCATGGATCATGGATAATACCCATTATGATTTATGCATGATGTCATGCAATGGGTTATGGGTTATGGATCATGCTCCATGGGTATGGGTCATGGACTTTGGGTTTTACCCAACTACATTCAATGAATTTAGTCAATGGGTCAAATACTTATACTTCTACCCATTCTATTACCCATTATAATACATACTAAGTATGTATATATCTACCCATTATGTAAATACTAGTTGTTGTACATATGTATTACTATACCATGAAAACACTATTGCTTTGTTTAACGTTTTATATGAAAACGTAAGTGTGTTAGTAAACTATTGGCTCCAACTATTTACGTATTTTATTTATTTCGTTAAAATGATTTTACATTTGTTATTGACAAAATATTAGAAGGTCGTAAAATATAAATAAACGTTTTTACGGCTTATTTGTATTAACAAAACCCTTCAAAATAATGGCGGCGTATGGTGGTGATGTTGCCAGAATCTCGCCGGAATCAGAAAACGGCGTCAGAGAAGTGTGTGGATGAGGTGTGAGAGTGATGGTAAGAAAATGAAACCCTAACAGGGTTTTTAAAACTGTACAGGGACCAATATTGACATTTCTGAAATTTTAGGGCGAGGAGGACTGAAAATAACACAGGGATTGTTCTCGTAATTCAGTGAATCTTTTATATATTAGGAGTGTGGGACCTAATGGGCTCGATAATGACCGTTTTCGGACCGGGGATTTGAACAATTACGCTTAAAATAAATTTTCAACGAAAAACAAGTATAAACACGACTAATATCTCATAAAAGTTATACAAACCATATTTAACGTTTATTAAACCCTTTATTGTGCCGATACATGTTATGTGCTATCTCGCCTAAAATCATGTATTAAAAGTGAACGTAAAAAATTAGAAATAGATTATATCGAGCTTAAGGTTGAGTAAGGACCTGAAAAAATACGGGTTGTTATAGTCTATCCCCGTTTGACAACAAACATTTGATCAAGGAATAACACATCTTTCTTATTTGTGTGACAACAAACATTTGATCCACATTTAATTCAAACAATTATAAACCAAACTTATATAAAAATATAATAATATAAAGATAATCATATAAAAATAATTATAAAAAAATATATGAACCATTACTACATCCGTAAAGAATAATTATAAACCAAAATTAAGAAATATAATTAAAACAAAAGTTAAAATATTTGTCTTTTAATAGATAAAAATACATTATCAAAAAATTTAGAAAAAATCATGTGCATGCACGGACATTATAACCAGTGTATTACAACAATCGATCTTTATTTTAATAATAGCATAGATCAATTATATAAACTAAAACTAAGAAAAGATTTAAAAATTTGTTTGATAGTATATACTTGGTACTAACATTAGAGCTATTTAATATTTTGTAAAAAATAGTTTAAGGGGGATAATTATACTCTTTTACATTTATTGGGATCACTTTGCTACAGTGGACTAAGGACCAAAAAAATACGTGGCAGTTTGACCACCCCATTTGGTAAAGCTACCCATGCTATTCATCCCTACTCACATACTTCCTTTCCATCTTAGATCCGCCTGGGTGTATTTCCGGGGGAAAAAACTCCGGTGCCTTCATTCAAGTAGACACGTTTGCGTGATCGTATGCTGGTTGGTGAGGGGGGTACATTGATTCGTACGATGGAAACAATATTTTTATGCGTTTTGTGGATCTCGGTTGGCCACATGGTTTTGCCTACAGTGCTAAATTTCTTGTGCTCCATATATTTGTTGTGTTTGGTAGATCTGAAGGTGAGGTTACCAATTTCAATCGTTGATTATCATAAAACCTAATCGCATATTTCTTGATCCAGGAGAAAGCGATAGAAGGTTTCATGTTTTTTAGGGCTTATTTTTGTTGGTGTTTATGGTGGTTATGGTATGCTGTCCTTCGCTTGGTTTGTGCGTTGTTTTAGGTTTATTTATTGTGCCTTTCTTATATTTAGGGCTTAGAGTAGTTGTGCGTTGCTTGCGCTGGTTGAAATGCTTTTTATGGTTAGATTTGTGGTTTCGTAACCATTTTTGTGCTTTGGTTTGGGGTATAATGCTATACCCAAGTGCAATTAAAGTGGTTGCATGTTGCTTATGACTGTTCAAATGTTGCTCATAGTCAGCTGTTGGGATGAGTCAATTATTGTGTTATACTATTTTACTTATGCAAAGGTTGGATGCAACAGATTTTGCGCATCATTTCCAGCACTTGGTGCATATGAAACTGATGTGTGTTTTGAAAGATTTGGCAGCTTTTGTGTGTGGTTTTCTAGCAACATAAAAATGCGTTCAAACATTGCCTTCCTTTGTGTGAAACTTAGAGAGGATGTGCCGCAGGTTTGCGTGCCAGAATGGTCATGCTTTGTGTTGTACAATGGCATGCAAAACCACGGCCCTTATGTCGCAGGCTTGCGCTGGCCATGTTTTTTGCTACAATTATTGGTTCTCAAAAACTTTAGCTTCATATTTGCTAACTTTGGACAAGCGATTAAAGGTCTGATTTTTTTGTTTCCTCTGTTTAGGCCTGTTTTTCCTTTATCTTTATGGTGGTTATGGTATCGTTTGTTTAGTTGCGATTGTGGGTTATTTTAGGTTTATTTAAGCTTTGGAGTTTATGCTTGGCATGTCTTAAATAAGAGTTGCGTGTGTCCATTATTAATCATCAAAAAAATGTTTTTTTTGTCTTTTAGATCAGCAGATATTCATATAGCGAGCAATACCAGGATGCTTACAAAAACGTTTTTTCTTTGTATTGATAGCTTAAGCGGGCCTGGAAGCATGCCTTGGCACGGTAGCCAGATGGTTGCGGTCACGGTGTTGTTTGGGTGCCAATAAAATTTGAGCCCCAAAACATGTCTTGGCAGGGTAACCAGGTGGTTGCAGCCATGGTTGCAGCATAACGTTGTTGCTTTTGCGCATGTCTGAGCTTGCAGCTGCCATAACTATGGCCATTGTTTTCAATGCGCGACTCCAGCTATGTTTGGATCGTTATATTGTCAGCTAATTTTCTGGAGATATGTCTGGCTGGATCTAAAAGGTATGACCATAGTATAAATTATGTTCCGCAATTTTGTTTCTGTCAGTTGGCCTTTTGCAATGGGGTTGGTTGAATATGATTTTCTGAGACTTTCTTTTCATTCTTGCAGATTACAGATGCACAGAACGTTCCCATCAATGTTGATTACTGTGGTTCCAGTTTTTGTCATTCGTGCAATGCTGAATGGTTGACGGTTGCATTGGTTTTTTTAGGCTGTGATGGATTGGCCTTTATTTGGTAAATGTTAGATGGCCCGTATCTTGGCAGGGTGGCAGTCAGCTGTTGCAGCCATGGCGGATGTATCCTTTTTGTTTGAATATTCGCCCATCTGAGCCGTGTGCCGACCAGACTTTTCGCACACGACTGAATAAATGAACCCAATAAATGTAAAAGTATACAATACACAAGTAACATGTGGCGTGTCATGAAATTGATGGCGCAATGATGATGGATCTCTACGTTGATCTGCTTTGTTAGCATGTTTCAGCACCCCATGTCTGTTGGCATGGCATCCGCATCCACATTGCGGTTACAGCCATGGCAGGTTCCTGATGCCGATGCGATGTTCCCATTTCTGAGCATTTTTCATGCAACGCTGAATGTTTGACGGCTGCATTCCTTTTTTTAGGCTGTGATGAACTGGCCTTTATTTGGTGAATGTGAGATGTCCCGTATCTTGGCAGGGTGACAGTCAGATGTTGCAGCCATGGCGGGTGTATCCTTTTTGCTTGAATATTCGCCTGTCTGAGCCGTGTGCCCAGCAAAATTTCCACACATGGCTGAATAAGTAAACCCAAGAAATGTGAAAGTATATAATCTAAAAGTGACAAGTGGCGTGGCATGAAATTGGTGGCGCAATGATGATGGATCGCTGCGTTGATCTGGTTCGTTAGCATGCTTCATGATGCAGGTTTTACTGACCAAGTCTTAATATTTATAGTGTCTCGCTATACCTATGGTCTACCCTAGTGCACTAACGGGCAGTGTACCCGGTCGTGTGTAGTGTAGTATTCGGTAAAACCGAGGTCGCCCAAGAGCTACGTAGATTGGAAATTAACTTAAGTCTATGTCACGATATTAATGGCTTGAAATAAAATTAACTAATAAAACAAGGAAATAAAAGAAAGCAGATAAAGGCAAAAGATGTGATCAATGAAGGAGAATGGTGCTAACCTAGTTACTCATCCTAGCTAGTTATGTCTACGTCTACTTACTTCCAATTACTTCAGGTGGGGTCAAAGTCGAGAGGACAACATTTGGTCAATTCGCCCTAACCTATCAGCAAAGATGCCACCACAGGAGAAATCAGGCGCACCGTCAAAAGTCCTGTTGTTCCTAGTCCCCTAAGCCGAGTCATTAAGTACCGCTACATGCTAGATTTATAATAGTGAGTGCCCGGCCGTTAGGAACTTAGACACTCACCCCTTAATTCTTAAGTTCATCCAAACGATAGGTGATCAGTTGGTCAAATCGCACAAGTAGAAAGGGTCGTCAGTTGGTCATATTTTACCCTTCCCGTCTCAGTCCGCTCACCTAGGGTCAGTTGGTCATATCTCCTAGGCAATTGGCCTGTACCGCCATTCAAAACTACTGAACCAAGGGTGACTACCAATAAACAATGCATGCATACACTTAGAAATAATTGTTCGGAAATAAAGTAAACGTAAACAAAACAATTAAGGAATCATAACAAGGCCAGCACCAGGGTGCTTAGCCAAACATATAGTAAATCATACCAACAAAAATGAATAAATCATAAATTGAATTGAACATAATGTTTGATACAAATTACTTGATGTAGAGCTAATAATGATGATGATTGTGAGTGAATTCTTCCTTCAAAACTGGCTTCGGACTGCTGGAAAATACCCTCGAGTGTTGCCCTAATCGACCCCTGGGAGAGGGGTGAAGAGAGATACTGGAAAATGCAGATTTAGGGCTGTATTTATAGGCCCCGACATGGTTACGGCGTAATTAAATAAATTAGTTACGTCGTAACTAAAGTTACGCCGTAACTATTTATATAGTTACGCCGTAACTATATAAGAATATAGTAACTTCGTAGTTTTCTTATCATTGGAATTTCTTGAAACTATATTGCATATGGTTGACACTTTTAGTCCCTGAAGTAGCGTGTCGATTCAAATTAAGTCCAAAAGCCTTAATAATACTTACGGTTTCAGCCCCTCGTCGTTCTTGATATATTTATACTTGGTCCTCGAAGTGAATAAAATAAATATTAACTTGCCGCTTCTAATCCCTGGACCTCGAAACTTTGCGCCCAAGTAATTAATTACGGCGTAACTAATTATCAAAGTTACGCCGTAATCCTTCTTCATCTCATACTTATCCCTCCGAAATAATCTCTACGACGTAACTAAATTGCCATGTTATGCCGTAACCTTCAAGATAATAATTACGACGTAACCATAAGAATTGGTTACGCCGTATCCTTCAAAGCTCATATTTACGTTGTAACCTTATTAGCTAGTTACGGCGTAATCTTCACGTAAAATCTAAAGGCCCTCGTAAATCAATCTTCAGAACATATCTTTGGCCTTATATCACATCTTTTCCGCTTCAACGCCTCATTTATCCTGAAATGCAAATATGAACGAATATGAAAGAATTAAGTACCATATTAATGCAAATGAGGCCATAAACACGGGAATTTGTTATATAAAAGATCAGGCTAATTTGATGTTATCAAATATCCCCTCACTTGAATCCTACTTGTCCTCAAGTAGACCCTTTAAATAATTATTAAAAAGATATCTCCCAGGATTAATTGGAAGTTATGAGTTTAAAAATCACCTAAGCTAGAAAATCCAAACCAAGCACCTCATGAAAAGAGAATTGAAATCACACTCTCTCTCTCTCATAATTCACGTGTTTATATTTGGGGTGATCACTCAACTGCTCAGTCATGGCGAGTATTCTATCATAGGCTTGGCAAAGATACTAATCTCCACCACTAGAGTCTATAGATGCAGCTATTCTAAAAGGCAATGGGTTGACACAACATAGGCTTATGGGGTTATTTTGTCATTACTAACGAGCTACGGCGAGGGGGACAAAACCAATGATACATGACTAAATCCATGGCCAAGACACCAATGATTGCTCGCTTCCTCACCTAAACTCGATTCATGACTAAGGGTAGGATAAGACATGGGAAAATTTTAATGGGTGTAAATAAAAAGACACGAAACAAATAGATTCCTAAGTCCACAGTCACCCCACCACTAGTCGCATTCAATCCCATAGCAAAAATCGAGGGTCAAGAGTCAAGGGGTCTTCAATAATCCAATACACGAGTTAATGCATAAGAAATGTAATGTGGTGCCTCATAAACTCCATAATCTAGGCAAATAAGATGCATTAACTCGTCCTACATCATTAATGAAAAAAGAATGTGCTATATAAATTTTCTTTAAAATTTAGGTCAATTTAGCACATATTTCTAACAAAATCGGCCATTTCTATCTCCCATCCCCCCACTTGAAATGTACAATGTCCCCATTGTACGAATATTGATTAAAATTTGAAAGGCGAGATAGAAATGTTCGGGTTTCTAATTTTATCCGTAAGACAAAACGGATTTGTAAAAATTTGCGCCAGTTGAACAAGGCGAAAACACTAATTCTAGACAAAACACTTGCTTGCATGCTTTTTTCACTTTTTTTTTCACTCTTTTTTTTTTTGGATGCAAGACAAGGTATACATGGATATAAATGATACGAACATAAAAAGTACCCCCCCCACTTGAGATCAACTATAATCTAAACCCGATTTTCTTCCACAACCCTTTATTCAAAACCCGCGACTTTCACTATTGGAACCAAAATTAACTAACAGCGCCCGGACCATGGACATAAGGAAACTACAGGGTAGGCTAGGCGATGGGTGTAACGAAACATATATTGGGTGAACAAAATGAAAGGAAATGCTCTGAAGGGTGTATCTAGGGGTATCTTGCACTAATGGTGAGTGCAACAAAAAGGGTTTAACAGGGGAATTGACTGATCAATGTGAAAAGTCAATATACACAAAACATATATGATGGGCTATTTGGGTTTAATCCTAAAATTGCCTTATATCCTAGCTGCACCGATCACACCAAGTTACCTCAGTGTAATGCTCATGATAATGGTCTCGAAAAGATATACAAGGCCAAGTTCTAAAGTCTACTACAGCCACCGGCACACTCATTTTTATGGATTTATGTATAAGGGGAAAACGAAAAGGCTTATCCTCATACAATGGAAATATAGGGTAGGTGTGCTCAATCTAGATTAATCCAGTTAATTAATGAAAAACATGTCAAAATTTAATGAAACACTTTTCATCAAAAACTAGAAAAATAAGGGCAAGTAAAATCAAGCGGGTGTCTATGTCTAATCCCTTCCCCCCACTTGGGTCATACTTAAGCATATAAATAAAAGATAAGAAGGGTTAGAATTGGAACAGAAAACTCCCATGGATTTGCTCGGCATGATCGAAGACTCACGAGTAAACGTGTCCCGCTTTGAGATCTATGAGCAAACTTTAATAACCTGAATTCACATAAGACAAACAAACGCATCATACTAGAAAAACAACAAGCAATAAAAGAAAAAGAAAAACCTAACTCACTTTCGTAGGAATCACGGTTGCATTTAGCGTATGCAACAAGCCTTTTAAACCACTTGGTGTCCCAAGTGGATGAGTGAAGTCTCGTGAGGGTTTACAGGGAACACACCCACAAAGTTCATTTAAAATACTAATACAAGGTTATTGTGTTTTAAAATGAAAGAATTGAAGCAGAGGAAGGTTACGTCGTAACTCTTATGAGGGAGTTACGCCGTAACTAGAAAAACCTGACATAAGCTGCAAAGCGAGTGGTTACGGCGTAACCACTGAGATGGTATTACACCGTAATTATTAATGCGTCAAGAATTCTGCTGCTAAAAAGTTGGTTACGGCGTAATCTAAGATGAGTTACGCCGTAACTCTGGTCAGATTAGCAAACTGTAGCAGCAATTACTTCCTCGTTTCCTGCAAAAATGGTTAGAAAACACAAAACCCAACTATACTAATAAAATGAAAAAGAAAAGATAGGCATGGGGTGCCTCCCACGAAGCGCTTGTTTTTGTTCGAGTCACGAGCTTGACTCCACCCTTATTTACTACGTAAAAGGGTGTTCATCCCCTCACTTGAAATCAAGTGTGGGTGAAAATAGCAATAAACACCATGAGGGTGTGAATTTGCTACTGGATGGGGAAATGATAAATTATGATCATACCTGAAAGGAGATGTCATTTCCCTCCATACCTTACCCGTTTTAGTTGATGGCATTGATGATTTGTTCTCTAATTCTTTTGCAAGATCAACTAAAGTTGGTTTAGTAGCCGGAGCTACATAACCATCATCGGGTGATGTGACGGGTTGCATGATTTCATCCATAATTACAGCAACCTGCATAGAAAAACAAGCAAGATTGTTAGGAATAAAAGAAGAGTTAGTAGTAATACCATTTTGCGTTGTGGTTGATTCCTCATTAGCTTGTGGCGTTGCTTCATCACTCTGTAAGTTCTTTGCTTCCATTTTCTTCAATTGATCGTCGCTTGTTTCTTCTTTTCTCACAGTCTTCAAACGTCCTGGAAATGGGATAGGTGGTACATAGGGTCTGATATAAGGTAAATCATGAGGAACCGGCTCCTTGTTGACTTCTTTCATCTTTCCCACTATTGCTTTGATAGTTTCAACTGCATTCTTTTTACTTTCCAGGACCTTTTGGTTTAATTCTTCAAGCTTAACCTCCAAGCTTTTCCTCTTAGCGTCAAGCTTCATTAAATTCAGGTTTGCGCCCTCCTTGAATTCCCTAATCATTTCGTCATTCGAGTCGTGCATCCTTTTTAAATTATCCGAGAATTTCTTGACGGCTTCCTCAAATGACTCAATGTACCTGACCTGCTCATATTCTTCTTGTAGAGATTGCTCTTGTATAGCATGAATGCTCTCCTTGGCCATCTTCATATCACATCCAAGTCTATCAAGCTGCTTGGTGATGTCGCCAATGTCATCCAAGCTTTTTCTGTTTGTGGCCCAAGTGGTTGCTCCATCATACCAATTTCGTGAATGGTCAGCCATCATTTCAATTGATTTAAGGGCTTGTGCAGGTGGCATTGTAGGAATAGGTCCTTGAGAGTCGAGCATTTGGCGGGACGAGATGTTTAAACCTTTCTAGAAAATAAGGACCATCTGATGGCTGCTGATATCATGCGTTGGGCATCTGTAGAGAAGGTCATTATATCTTTCCCAAGCTTCATCAAGCGTTTCATCCATCTTCTGTCTGAAACTCCTTATCTCTTCCATCTTCTTGGCAATCTTTGAAGGAGGACAATATCTCCGAATGAATGCTTTCTCCAAAAGATTCCATGTATTGATCGACCCAGCAGGAAGCATCTTCATCCATCTTCTGGCTGCACCAGTGAGTGTAATAGGGAACACTCTAAGCATTAATGCATCTTGAGAAACTCCTGGAGTGTGGAAAAGATCTACGATCTCCAAAACTCTTCGCACATGCAGGTGGGCATCATCATCGTTAGTTCCCGCGAAAAGCTTTTGTCTAAGTTCCCTCGTGAACTGGCAGCTGATCTCAAACTCGATGGCATCATTCAATTCGGGGCATACCACGCCCGATATTTGGTTATCTCGAGTCAACGCAATATATTCTTCCATAGTGAGCATGTCAAAATCTGAATTCTCCATAACCTGAAATATCAAAAACAAACAAAAACAGAAAAGAAGAGAAAAACAAAAATAACAGAAAATAAAAGAAAAACTTAAATTAAAATCCTAAATAGCTCCCCGGCAGCGGCGCCAAAAACTTGATGCAGGTTTTACTGACCAGGTCTTAATATTTATAGTGTCTCGCTATACCTATGGTCTACCCTAGTGCACTAACGGGCAGTGTACCCGGTCGTGTGGAGTGTAGTATTCGGTAAAACCGAGGTCGTCCCAAGAGCTACGTGGATTGGAAATTAACTTAAGTCTATGTCACGATATTAATGGCTTGAAATAAAATTAACTAATAAAACAAGGAAATAAAAGAAAGCAGATAAAGGCAAAAGATGTGATCAATGAAGGAGAATGGTGCTAACCTAGTTACTCATCCTAGCTAGTTATGTCTACGTCTACTTACTTCCAATTACTTCAGGTGGGGTCAAAGTCGAGAGGACAACATTTGGTCAATTCGCCCTAACCTATCAGCAAAGATGCCACCACAGGAGAAATCAGGCGCACCGTCATAAGTCTTGTTGTTCCTGGTCCCCTAAGTCGAGTCATTAAGTACCGCTACATGCTAGATTTATAATAGTGAGTGCCCGGCCGTTAGGAACTTAGACACTCACCCCCTAATTCTTAAGTTCATCCAAACGATAGGTGATTAGTTGGTCAAATCGCACAAGTAGAAAGGGTCGTCAGTTGGTCATATCTTACCCTTCCCGTCTCAGTCCGCTCACCTAGGGTCAGTTGGTCATATCTCCTAGGCAATTGGCTTCTACCGCCATTCAAAACTACCAAACCAATGGTGGCTACCAATAAACTATGCATGCATACACTTAGAAATAATTGTTCGGAAATAAAGTAAATGTAAACAAAACAATTAAGGAATCATAACAAGGCCAGCACCAGGGTGCTTGGCCAAACATATAGTAAATCATACCAACAAAAATGAATAAATCATAAATTGAATTGAACATAATGTTTGGTACAAATTACTTGATGTAGAGCTAATAATGATGATGATTGTGAGTGAATTCTTCCTTCAAAACTGGCTTCGGACTGCTGGAAAATACCCTGGAGTGTTGCCCTAATCGACCCCTGGGAGAGGGGTGAAGAGAGATACTTGAAAATGCAGATTTAGGGCTGTATTTATAGGCCCCGACATAGTTACGGCGTGATTAAATAAATTAGTTACGTTGTAACTAAAGTTACGTCGTAACTATATAAGAATATAGTAACTTCGTAGTTTTCTTATCATTGGAATTTCTTGAAACTATATTGCATATGGTTGACACTTTTAGTCCCTGAAGTAGCGTGTCGATTCAAATTAAGTCCAAAAGCCTTAATAATACTTACGGTTTCAGCCCCTCTTCGTTCTTGATATATTTATACTTGGTCCTCGAAGTGAATAAAATAAATATTAACTTGCCGCTTCTAATCCCTGGACCTCGAAACTTTGCGCCCAAGTAATTAATTACGGCGTAACTAATTATCAGAGTTACGCCGTAATCCTTCTTCATCTCATACTTATCCCTCCGAAATAATCTCTACGACGTAACTAAATTGCCATGTTACGCCGTAACCTTCAAGATAATAATTACGACGTAACCATAAGAATTGGTTACGCCGTATCCTTCAAAGCTCATATTTACGCTGTAACCTTATTAGCTAGTTACGGCGTAATCTTCACATAAAATCCAAAGGCCCTCGTAAATCAATCTTCAGAACACATCTTTGGCCTTATATCACATCTTTTCCGCTTCAACGCCACATTTATCCTGAAATGCAAATATGAACGAATATGAAAGAATTAAGTACCATATTAATGCAAATGAGGCCATAAACACGGGAATTTGATATATAAAATATCAGGATAATTTGATGTTATCACTTCAGCACCCCCTGTGTGTTGGCATGGCACCCGCATCCACATTGCGGTTGCAGCCATGACAGGTTACTGATGCCGATGCTATGTTCCCATTTCTGAGCGTTTCTATAGCATGTTCTTCATGTTGTCATATTTACGAGTATATTGTAAGGCAGTTATGTTGATGATGATGCTTTATAAGATGAAAAGGAAGGATGTGGGTAGGGATGAATGGTACGGGTGGGTTAACAAGATGGCCCTCCGCTCAAAAGGGCGGCTAAAAGAAGGCACATATTCTTTCATTGTGCATGAACCTTGCAATCAAATAAAAGCAGTACTTTCATTTCTGCTGTGGTGTTAAAACCAGAAGTGGTTCGATGTCCTTCATGTTATGACGGTTATGCGTGTATTATAAAGTTAAAACGCCAATGATGATGTTTCCTGCCTTCATGTGTTTGGTGAGCACGCTTCGTAGACACTTATGTTTTGGGGAGGCACCCTGCTCTAAATCACGGGTGCAACCATACCGAGTCTCTGATACTGCCGCCAAATTCGCAGGTCTGAGGCTGTATAGATATTAAACGGCATAATAAGCGTCCTTGCTTTCTCAGACTTGACCTGTATAGACAACTATGGTTCAAGTGGCAGCCCTGTAGCGTTTATCAACGAGTTTCTAATACTATTTTTAAAACTAGCCCATGCTGAGTTTGACATCATACCAGCTGCCTATACAAAATTTAGAAAAAGAACGGGTGTGGCTAGCTGGTGACTTTATCCCAGTCACGTGTCGCAGGTAAAGCATGCATATACTATATATTATGTTTGGTCTTTTACTTTGCATTCGGCCACCCTTCACATTTAATCTTCAAGTTCAGATGACATGATTTTGAAACTTTTAATGTTTAACTTTGTTGCTCATACAATAACAATAAAGTTATTATAACAGGTTGCGGATTGCACTACGACTGTGGCTAACCACTTATGTAGCAAGACGACTAACGATGTCAATACACCATTCCCTTCAGCCTCTCGATAAATGACGAAAGCTCATGTGCTTGCTTTTACTTCTGCGTGGCATTGTCCAGGAACTCTGCAGCTTCATTTAAGTCTTTTTCCTGCAACTTTTTGAGCTCTGAGATGCTTTGCACAGAAGAATCGAACGGGTACAAGAGTTCCAGCTCTCCGATCACATATTCTCGCTCCGCTACACGGGCCCTAATCTCCTGTACCTTTTTCAGCAGTTCAACTTCATCCGCCATGGTTGTCCTCACATCTCTTCCAAATTGAACAACCATCATATCCCTCACAAAGCTAGACCCAGCCACAGCAGCAAGGTCTTCGCAAAAAGGCATAGGTGTGTTCATATTTTTTTTCCCTTCGCGTGTTTTCTTATTTGAGATTTGTGCCAGATTTTATTTTGTGTGTGTTTTTGGGGTGGTATGTTTGTCTTTTAAAGAGCAAATTATGGGTTGGTTATTATTACTATTATTATTACTATGATGTAATAGCACATGGTTATTAGACTTTTGATTTGATTGGCACTATATAGGATGCAAATGCAGCAGAAAGTAATCATGACTTTTGATTCCTTATAAACAGGCATCAATCAGGCATCTTTTGCCATGGTTACCATCTTTTCACATATGAACTGCCAAAATACAGAGATTTCGTCGTTTGAAAAAAAAAACCCTAGCAAAAAAAACAGGTTAGCTAAAAAATATATTTCTACATCTAAAATATCGAGCAGAAAAAACAAAAACAAAATGGCAAAAAAAAAGAAAAAGAAGGAGACAAAATGGTCAAAACTAAAAACATAGAGGTTACAAAATTCAACCATTGTAGACAAGGAACAAAAACTGATATACCTTAGATGCATGCCGCTCAAACAAGTTAAGATAATTTGTTCGTTTGCAATCTAGCTTTGTTTATTGAATGGCATGTCAAACGTAGGATCGTTTGTTAAATTTATATATCATCCTAGATTTGGCATGTCATTCAATCAACAAACCTACATTGCAGGTGGGCAAAGAATCCATGCTTGGTCGGTTGATATGTGTTGTTACATCACAGCTTTCGCATATGAATATGTAGTACGTGGTATGGATAACGGTTTATGCTCCCTTTTTTGTTGCAGGGAGGCAGTGAAAACAGAAAGGGTTACGTCATTCTCAGAAATATGTATCGGATCACGTGTTTAATACAGTAAGTTGGTTCTCATGTATACGATTATCCTATAATTTGCAAGGCTGACAACTCTTAGCTGTTTATCACTGTGCAATTGTCTTATCAGACCATGTTGAGTTTGTTGCAATATTTTTTGTCTGATTGTGCTGTTTCTTTTTTAAAATTTCAGGAAGCCACTATCTGTCGTGCCATAAATGCCGATAACTGGTCAACGATCAAGGCGGCTAGCATTGGTTCTCAGCCTGAGGGTGCTAAGATTTTTTCAGCTGACTGAACATGCTCACCTGCGGATGCTTCTTGCATATGCTCTGCCTTATCTCATGGCAAGGTCTTTCGCTGCTGAGGTGAGTTATCTCTCTTGAAAATGTGTTTATGCCAATGATCGTGATCGATGAGTGTGTTATAATGCTACTTTTCAGGGTCTATTTATGACCAGCACCCGTCAATCTTTGCCATGTTTTTTTTCCGCTCAAACTTTATTTAAACAATTAACCCTTTTCTAAGTTTAAAAAAATGTTTGATACTTTTAGCGGTAAAATATTATACACATCCATAGCTTAAGAATTATTTTGTTCATTCATAATACATATTCATCTTAAATCCAATCAATGAACCCTCCACACATTGTCCAGATAAAAGACAAGTGACCCACCCAGATCATTGGTGTACTCCATTACATATGTATCAACAAAATTATTAAAGCACAAACTGACATACCTTTTCTAAACAAAACACAACTGAGTCAGTCATGTCATTGCTTTTCTACACCACATAAGAAAAGACACACCTACAAATTTGCTGGAGCACAAACGAACGTAACTTTTATTCATATTCAACATAAGTTACAACCATACCACCAAAGATTAACAACACCCTGTTAATCTAAAACATAACACCATACCATCAAACATAAAGATCATGAAAGAAGCCATCACAGACACACAGACGATGCTACCCTAATCATACAATTCCATCGTAAATACATGGCGCCTTTTCTCGATGCGCACTTCCCTGGCCAGATCAAGGACGTGAATCAGTGCAGCAAGAATCTGATGGTCCTTATCCTGTGCCTTTTCTCGATGCGCACTTCCCTGGCCAGATCAAGGACGTGAATCAGTGCAGCAAGAATATGATGGTCCTTATCCTGCGCCTCCTCCAAGCATTCAACAGCGTCACTCGCAGCATCCTCATCACCACTCAACCAGCGTCCCTCCTGCAACAATTCAGTCCTGCTTCCAAGCCGGCGGCGAATATCATCGCATTTCTCTCCGAGTAGCATGATGAACCCCTCATTTTCACCTTGCTCCTGTAAGAACAGGAACTTAAAGGCATTGTGGACTTCGTTGGAGCCACATGCTTCTTTCAGTTGATTCAAGTGTGGGGTGTAGGCCATTTTTTTTAAAGAATTTAAAAAAAACACAAGGTGCAAAGGTGGCTATGTGAAGCCACAAACAAAGCAGCTTATATAGGCAGAGGACAAACCTGCAACAATAACTTAGTGTAACCAAACTGGTACAGTATACCATTACTTATCAATCCAATAAAATATTCCTAAACAACCCACCACACAACTTAGGGTAAAGTAAAGTCATATTTAACCACTTCATAAACCAGCCACTAATCTAAGATTTCCTACCAAACATTGGCTGGGTACACAGTGATCTAAAAGAAGCTGCAACATCGATTGCAGCAACGAAGAAGGTTGCTCTATTTCATTTCAATATTTATATCCAAAGATCGCATCCTAACTTTTATTTTTTCATTTTATGTGCAGAAATCACTTGCGTTTCAAACACGCATTCAAAGTAACAAGCTCCTCATCTTCCTATGCAATTGAAAGCTTGCTCTTCGGGTAACAACTGTGGTTCAGACTCAAAAAAATAAGGCATGGAGAAGCTCAGAACTTCCTCCATTTCCAGTAGCCTACTATGGTCAGTCGCTTTTATCTATAACCTCCTCAAACTCCTGACATTAGTCAGTAGATGCATTTTCATACTTCCTTTCGCTATATGGCTATGACCAAAATCCGTGAAATTTTCCAATAGCTGCTTATGGATTTCAATGCGTGTTTTGCTAATTACATTTATAATATTTTGCATGTCATGACGAGCTGCGTATGTTCTGCTGCATCAAGAATAAGGTTTGGTCTTTGTTGCATGCCGCTTGATGCTTCATTTTTATACGCCAGTTAGATCAAATAAGTTTCTAAAAATACCAGTGTTTATGTGGCAGCACGACAATGACTCTATCAAAGCTTCTCGCGATCGTACCCTAAACCCTAACTGGCACAAATTTAAAAGTTAAAATGAACTAAAACAGGGGGCAGAGATATGTTAAAGCGGCCATTGTTGCAGTTTGCGGCACTAACAAATACGCAAGGTAGTTGCAAGTTTATACAAGCATCTTAACATTGCTATTACACTTATATTTGTTGCCTCTAAATAAAAACATTATGGTTGTAAAATCTAATTTACAGTTTTACCTTTGCCTTCAGGTTTTGGTTTCTTTTGCTCACGCCTTTATACAAGAAGTAGAGATCATCTAGGAAAGGCAACCATTGCTGACATTGCAGTTCAGGTAATCACCATCACCATTCACATGTTACAGGTGCTTTTTTTAGTGAAATAAAAACCTATACTTCACTGTTTTCTTCTTTAGGCATACATTGCACATCTGTGCATATCCCAGTGTCAGAATATGGTGATGCAAAAAACTGAGATATAAAATCTGTGTTCTATCCTTTAGTGACATGAGTAGGCTATATATTGACTACTTTAATGAACCATGCAGCTTTTGAAGCCTGCAAATTAACTGCGCATATTCCACTCATAAATCACATTTTTATTTAAAATTCCAAGGAAAAAAATAAAAATAAAACACTATTGTTTCCAATGTACTGTGCACTTTCCTGTCCAAAAATTAAAACGTTATAACGCATGGATGTTATTCTATTGGCTACGTATTATTGTCATACCCGTTTACCAAAAGATGACCTGCCATGAAACCATTTTTCTATAGAGTAGTGATTGGGAGACCTAAATCATATGCCTAAAGATATGACTAACCATATGTGGCATCATCCTGATGGCTACAGCAATGGGACCCACTTTTTTATAAACCACCAGGATCATGCCACATGTTTTTAGTCACATCTTTAAGCACATAATTAGTCTTCCCAATCATTTTCCTTTTCTATATCACTATATTATGACCATGTTCCCTTTGGTGTGGTTGAAAAGCCTGATTTGTGGTTTCTAAATATATGTGGCGATCATCAAACATGGGCTACACAGCTATGCATATTACAGAGTTATGTGACTTTTTTTTTGTTATGAAATACGGGGCTTTGCTTCATTGTTTTTCCTTCAAACATGGGCTACACAGCTATGCATAGTCCAGTATTAATGACTGCTGCTACAAGAAAATCAAATGGAGCATGCATAGCCACTGCTTTAATGGAATCAATACTTTGTGCATGTGTATGCAGTGACTACTTTAATCAGGTGGTCAGTGTTTTTAAACATGCACATTGGCTGCACATATTGATGTTCCACCTATAAAAGCAGCTCCCAAAGTCATTGATTTACCAAACAATAATTTAAACAAACTATAGCATGGATTTTGACAGCAAAAAAAGTTTTCCTTTTTCATCTGAATACTGATATTAGCCAAGCACCCCATTACCAGATGTACTAACTTTTTCATTTTTTGACTGTGCAGCTACCATGGACATTTCAGCCACTGAATCAAGCTCAGCAGTCGCGGACCTTTCGATAGAATGGAGCACCTACTTTCCACCTGGTTATTATGGTCCAGGATCTAAAAAATCAGACATTAGGAAGATTAAAGCTCAAAGGAAAGTTGCTCAGCGAAGTCATGATACGATGCCCAAAACTGCAAACCAGAATGACTCAAAAGGAAAAAAGGACAACAAATTTACTGTCGTCCAAATGTGATTTGTCTTGATTGTTTGTCAATGTCTTAGATGCCTTTAAATAAAACTGTAACAGTAACCTGCATATGTTCTCGACAATGTAATCTGCAAGTGATGTTTTGCATATCATTCCGGATGTGTTTTATTCAGATGTTGTTCCGTTTGGTGGGCTGCAAAGTTGCAGTTACACATCTAATTAGCAGACATGTTTATGCCTTTATAGATGCAGTGATTTGCGTGAAACCATTTTGTTTTTTGGTGTCAAGCTGAAACCAAAATTATGTCGTGCTTGCATAAAAAAATACTCTTATTCTGTGCTACGCAGGTTATACATATTTAATGATTTCATAAGATGAGTTTAAGACAACATTATATATTCCTATTTTTTGCCACGTGAATTTGCAAACTAAGCACATGCTTCTATCCCAATCTTTTCAACCTTTTCCAGAATTGCCGTTATGCACATGCGATTACTCGACTATATACTTCGTTTCTTATACTCAGTTAATAGTAGGCACAATGAAGGTTTGCAATAATATTTGAGATCTAAACCAGCGAAAACACCCGCGACAACGCGCGGGCTCGAATCCTCGTTGTTATCTAAACTTAAAGAAAAATGAAGGAAAAAAAAAACAAATACAAACATGACTTAAGTTCAAAAAAGGTAAACAAAAATTAAGGTAGCTAGAATCACATAAATTTTACAAAACAAATTTCACAAAATGAGGTGGCATGTTATGTGTGGTATTCTTTCTCTTTCTCTTTAAATTATATCATACTTGAAGCCAATAGTAATCATGACACCTCATTTTGTGGATTTTATTTTGTAAAAATTATGTGGTTTTAGCAAATCTCGTAAAGTTCATAATGGGAGTCGAACCGAAAAGGTAAATTAAATTTGAGCATAATGGGAGTCGAACCAAAAACATGCAACTTGATGCATTAGATTTGTGTTAAAATACTCACTTTGTCTAGTAGTTAAACTATAATAAGTAGTGTTGATGTAGATGAAGAGTAACACAATTAGTTGATAATTGTCATTATTAGAATATTTAGTGAAGATTAATTACAAAATAAACCCAGAAGTGAGTAAATAAAAATATTTCAAGGACCGCTAATAATGGATCTAAGAAATTATATGTCGTTAAAGCCAGCTTTCTTTATCTCTACCAAGAGTATTTATTCAATATATTTAATACACTAATTTTTCACTTTTCCAAATAAACAATATATGTCCATTAGAGATTTTTTAAAAGCAGAGATAGTATTCGACTACCCTCCAAATCTTCAATATAACAAAAGGAATTTCAAAGTTACATTTGACAAGAAATCCAAACACAACCATACTTATAACAAATTGATATGAACTTCTCACAATACTAGACGATTACCGAGCATAACGGCGATGGTGTATGGTAACGTTAATTTGTGTGTGCAATTTCTTTACGTATATGTGAAGTAAGTAAGAATGTGAAAGTTAGTGGTTTAAATAATAATTAAGTATTTAAATATTTAATATATTGCATTGTCTTTTATAAATAAAAGTATTTTAGCTTAACAAAATTAATTATTTTTTAAGCAAATATGTTAGCTAGCAATGAAATCCACGAAACAAACCTAGACAACACGAAGCATAAATGAATCTAAAGCCAATGAGATATAATTGGTTGGCAAAAATACGTATATTATGTTTTGATATCGTTCTTTGTACGCCCTTACACGATAAGTACATAAAAGTTTCTTCATAATACTTTTCAAATATAGTGAAAAGAGTAAATGTTTGATCAAGACGATAAGCTGAGTATATGTTTTTTTTGTTTTTTGTTTTTTTTTCCTTCTTTTTTTTGTATGATTAGGTAAAAGTATTAGAATAGTAATAAAGTTCAATTATCATTCGTAAAAAAATATTTTTTTAGTTGTAAAGTTAGTCGTAGTTATACTATTTTATAGACTTTTGTGAATTTTTCATAATATTTGAGAAATTTTTACAGCCGGTTAAAACAAAGTAACATACTATTTTTAATCATTTTCTGTTTCTTTTAAAAAAACAAGCTTACAAACTCACATCATATATCTACAACTATATCATATTTATATGATTAGGTAAAATACTATAAGTGGTAACAAAGGTTGATTATTATTTCTAACAAAGCAACTTACAAACTTTTCAGTTGTAAAATCATTCACAATTACAATATTGTTGTATTATAACAGGCGTGCAATATTTCATTACCAGTTAAAATAGAGTGACATACTATTTTAACCTTATCTATTATTTCACAAAACACAAACTTACAAACTCGCGTTATATATATAATGAAAGGTTTTATGGATATTTAAATAATAGTATGTCCGGATTCGAACTCGAGACTTCGGGATTGCACACATTACGTATGAGAATTGATGTACATAATTAATATAAATAAAACGTTATTATTATTAATTATTAGTCACTAAATAAAACATAACGATAGTTAAATAATTAACGAGGTTTGGTTAACGGTCGTTAAATATTAACTAGAAGGACTAAGAATGAAATTAGAAGTCGGGAAAGTTCTAGAATCCCTTTGGGGATACTTTGGCCGATCGGTTTGGGTCTCCAAACCCAATACCACACAAACTTGGTCATCAAGTTAAGTTACCTATAAATACAAACCCTTGTATTCATTCATAACTTAATCTTGGATCACCAATAACCTAATTTCTCCTCTCCTCTCTCCCTCTTTGTGTGGCCGGTCGAAACTCCCAAACCCCAAGGGATTTCGATTTTGCTTAACCCAAAGAAACAAGTGTTTGGTTTATTTGTGATTCAAGGAACTAGCTTTTCCACATCAAATCGCTATTAGTACGTGTGTACAAGAACGAAGGACAAGCACGTTTGAGCTTGTGAATCTTGGTGGTCGATTTCTTTGTTGGGTCGATTTATATAAACCTTAATTAGGGTTTTGGGTTTTGGTTCTTGTTTAATCAACGTTTGATTCTTGAATTGCTAAAAGGTACGCACTTTCTTGTTTGGTTAATTAATTACATATATTATTCCTATTGTCTTCCGCTGCATGCTTTGATGATGTTATTTGATTTATATATAATTGTTATGAGTATTAAATTCCAACAGTGGCATCACGAGCCGTTAATATGATGTAATTAATTACCGAAACACATAAAAATTGAATCTTTATGATTATTTGCATGTTTTTTATGGTTTCTAGGGTTTTGAATTCGAAACCCTAATTTTATTTATTATGGGTCGATTACCTTAAATTTATTTAATTAGGTTTTAATTTTGTAAAACTTGTAGAAACCCTAGGATTGCATGCTTATTTTATGTGGTTAATTAATGAATAATTGTTATGTGCCATGTAATATGCGTGTCTTGGGTGATAATTGTTATGCGGAATCCATGGTGGAACATGCATGTTTTGCCATGGAGTATTGTTTATTGTCTATTGATTAATTGTTAAGTGATACACACATGTTTTATTTATTTAATAATTATTGAATTGGGGAAGACCTCAATTATAACTAATAAAATTCGTTATGTGCTAATTGGTATACTATTAACTTCGGCTTACGCAATCGACTTGTCGATGTATGTGGCTCATCTACCTTGCGAGATGAAAGTCCTAGTTAATGTATGCATTAATTTACGCCTAGAATTGTTATTAGAGTTTATTGAAATAATTATGCATGTGGCTAATTGTTTTTACATATGTTAAAGTGTTTAGTTATATGTTTATATTATTTGAGTGTATTTATTTTTTATTAAAATGCTTTTTTGTTTATATATTGTTTTGACATGTTAGTAAGCAAAAAGGGTTTTTTGGAATAGAAAATTAAATGGACTAAATAATGGCGAAATTGATTTGTTATCTAAGAATTATTCTTGAACTTTTAATCGACTGATGCGACTGTACTAAATGGTTAGAACGGCTCACCCACTAGAACAAACTATAAAGGGGTATTTAAGAAGTTAGCACAGTCTCACTGAATGGATGTCTAAGGTTATGCCTTTGCGCTTACCTGGTCCTCTGCCCCCTGTGAGTTCGATTGGAGCTACCTAGTATAACCATTCTATGTACGAAGCATCTTAGTGCAAAGTTGGCAGTTTCTCAACGCATCGATTAAAACTTTGTAGAATTCAATCTTAGCAATTAAAAATCTTTATGTAAGTTTTTCGAAAATTTTTATGTTATAAAGTTGTATGCATGCTTCTTTATACATAAGTTTGATTACACGTCAAAAATTGTACCCTTTAAATTTAAGTTTATGCCATCTAATGAAATGAAACACTTGAAGTTGTAATTTAGTTATGTGAGACCTTGATCTAGATTACAATAACGAGGTGAATTATTTTATTGTGTGAGACCTCAGCTTTATGATTTGCAGTTTCTAAATTAGACAACTTAATTAAGTTAGTTAGTGAGACCTATAACTTAAGGCATAAGATGGGATAAAACATGCTTACGTTTTGCATTAATTGTTTTGGCAAAATTGTAAATCCCATAATTTTTGGAATTGAAAACTTGTTTGTCAATTATCGTTTTTCAACGATTACCTATTCTATACTTTCACCACTAGCAGATCAACTGATGTGGTGAAACTATGATAATGAGGATCCAATATTCAAGGAAAATACTATGGTTAATATGAATATTGACCAAAGGGTATTTTATTTTCTTGAATGTTTTCTTATCGAAAGTACTAACTTTTGAACTTTTATTTCTGTAGAAATGGCTCAAGCTGAATCTACTGCACTAGCCTCGTCGTTCAAATCTATGTTTGATCGATAGAAATTGACTGGTAGCGCGAATTTCAATGATTGGTATCGGCAACTCAGAATTGTCTTGAGGGTTGCCAAAAGACTCAATTATTTGACTACGCCTTGTCCTCCTGAACCTGCAGCTGATGCTACTGCTGAAGCACGAGCTGCATGGCAATCTGAGTATGACAAGTATAATGAGGTCGCCTGCATTATGCTCGGGAGTATGAACTCAAGCTTGCAAAAGCAATTTGAGAATTACTTCCCTAATCTCATGCTGGAAGAATTGCAAAGGTTGTTTGAAAAGCCTGTGACTGTAGAGCTGTATGACTTGATTGATGCTCTTCATAGTTGCAAGCAAGGAGAAGGGAAACCTGTAAGCGCCCACTGCCTGGAAATGATGAGTTACATAGACCAGTTGGGGCGTTTGAACTATGTCTACCCTAATGACATACAAATTGGCCTGATCAACAGATCCCTTAACAAGGAATTTGATGGTTTCGTGCGAAATTATAATATGCATTGCACGGGGAAGACAGTCAGTGAGGTACATGCAATGCTCATTGATTATGAAAAAGGTTTGCCCAAGAAGGCCTCTACACCTGCGGTTTTGACCATCCAGAAGGGTAGAATTTCTAAGCCTAATAAGCCGCTAGCGAACAAGAAAGGGAAAGGTAAGGGTAAAGCTGATAAGGGAAAACAAGTTATGACTTATCAGCAAGAACCCAAGAAGTACCCTCCCAAAAAGCGTGAGAATCCAAAGAGGGATCAGGCTTGTCATCACTGCACCGAGGTTGGACACTGGAAGAGGAATTGTCCATTGTACCTTGATGAGTTGCGCAATAAGAGGTATAAAAATACTGGCACTATGGCCAGTACTTCAGGTACTCTTTTGATGATAGAATTATTTGCTTTTCCTCATAAAATAAATTCCTGGGTATATGATACTGGATGTGGTATTCACATATGTAATACACTGCAGGGACTTAGAGGAGCAAGGAAGCTTGCCTATGGACAGCAATACCTGCACGTGGGTAATGGAGCACATGCAGTCGTTGTAGCTATAGGCACATTTGATTTAGTTTTACCTTCGGGTTTAGTACTGTCATTAAACGATTGTCATTACGCACCTTCCATTGTTAGGGGTGTCGTTTCTGTTTCCTTGTTAAAAGATATTGGTTTCGTTCATACATTTACTGATTATGGAATTTCTATTTCTTTAAATGATGTTTTTTACTTTAATGTTATTCCAGTAAATGGTGTGTTTGAAATTGATTTGCATGATAATGTGAATGATAAAAATAATTATGTCTTTAGCATCAATAATAAAAGAATCAAAGGTGATTTGGATTCTTCATTTCTTTGGCATTGTAGACTTGCTCATATAGGCAAGAAACGCATGCAACAGCTGCAACACGATGGGCTTTTGCAAGACATCAATGATGAATCATTTGATAAATGCTAATCTTGCATATCTGGGAAGATGACCAAGAAACCTTTTACAAATAGTTTAGAAAGGGCTTCTGATCTTCTTGGTGTGATACATACTGACGTATGTGGACCACTAAGACATGTGTCAAGAAAGGGTGCTAGCTACTTCTTAACCTTTACTGATGATTTCAGTCGTTATGGTTATGTTTATTTACTTAAACATAAACATGAAGTCTTTGAAACATTTAAGGTTTTTAAGAGTGAAGTAGAACTGCAACTAGGAAAGAAGATTAAAGCTCTTCGATCTGATAGAGGTGGTGAATATTTAAGCCAAGAGTTTAAAGATTATCTAGCTGAGTGTGGTATTGTCCAGCAACTCACATCTCCATATACTCCACAACAAAATGGTGTATCTGAGAGAAGGAATCGTACATTGCTAGACATGGTGCGATCGATGTTTAATCTTACAACTCTTCCCTTATCCTTTTGGGATTATGCTTTGGAAACTGCTGTTCGCATATTGAATATGGTTCCAACTAAGAAGGTTGATAAGACTCCTTATGAAGTGTGGTATGGGAAACCTCCCAACTTGTCTTACTTAAAGGTCTGGGGTTGTGAGGCGTTTGTTAAACGTGACTCTGCTGATAAGCTGCAACAAAGATATGTTAAGTGTGTCTTCGTAGGATACCCAAAGGAAACTATGGGTTACTACTTCTACTTTCCTCCTGAAAACAAAGTAATTGTTGCTAGGTATGGAGACTTTCTTGAAAAGGATCTCATATCTCATGAATTCAGTGGGAGAGTTTATGATCTGGAAGATGATCAAGAAGATACAACACCTTCTGAAAACACTAGCCAACTTCAAGTAGAACCTGAAAGTCTGGGCGTTCCACCTGAGATTGAAGTGGTTCCCATTCGTAGATCCGCAAGGGCTACGCGTGCACCTGAGCGTCTATGTCTCAACGTAGAAGCTGAGGAAAATTTGTTAGGGGATCTTGGTGAACCTGCTAACTATAAAGCTGCCATGATGAGTCCTGAAAAGGAAAAATGGCGAGTTGCAATGAATGGGGAAATGCAATCCATGAAAGATAACGAAGTCTGGATAGAGGTTGACTTAGCTCCAAATGCTAAGGTAGTTGGAAGTAAGTGGCTCTTTAAGATAAAGACTGACATGGATGGCAATGCACACACTTATAAAGCTCGTCTTGTAGCTCAAGGTTATACTCAAACCTATGTGGTAGACTACGAGGAGACATTTTCTCCTGTAGCAGACATTAGAGCTATTAGGATTCTTATAGCCATAGCTGCGTACTATGACTATGAGATATGGCAAATGGATGTCAAAACTGCCTTCTTAAACGGTCGCCTAGATGAGGACATCTATATGGCGCAGCCTGAAGGGTTTGTGAATCCAAAGTTTCCGAAGCGTGTATGCAAACTTCAAAGATCCATTTATGGATTGAAGCAAGCATCAAGGCAATGGAACAAGAAGTTTGATGAAGAAATCAAGAAATTTGGTTTCACTCAAAATCTTGATGAGCCATGTGTGTATCACAAAGCCAGTGGGAGTAATGTTATTTTCCTTGTCTTATATGTCGATGACATATTGATCATGGGAAAAGACATTCCAAGTATGCAAGATGTAAAGTCTTATCTTGGAGAGTGATTTTCTATGAAGGACTTAGGGGAAGCAGTATTTATTCTGGGAATCAAGATCTACCGAGATAGATCAAGGCGGTTAATTGGACTAAGCCAAAGTGTTTACATTGATAAAATATTGAAGAGATTCAGTATGCAAAATTCCAAGAAGGGATATTTGCCGATGCAAGTTGAACATGGCTTAAGTAATAAACTATGCGCGTCAACACCTGCTGAGGTGGATTACATGAAGAAAGTTCCTTATGCTTCGGCAGTAGGATCTATCATGTATGTTGTGAGATGTACAAGGCCTGATGTGGCGTTTGCACAGAACATTACCAGTCGGTATCAACAGAACCCAGGTGTGAAACACTGGCAAGCTGTTAAGAACATTCTTAAGTATCTAAGGGCTACTAAAGAAATGTTTCTAGTGTATGGAGGAAATCCAGATGCAGAACTTGATGTTACAGGTTTTTGCGATGCGTCATTCCAAACTGATAAAGATGATACGAAGTCTTAGACGGGTTATGTCTTTGTCATTAATGGAGGAGCAGTTGAGTGGAAGAGCAAGAAGCAAACAACGGTTGCGATGTCTATTACAGAAGCTGAGTACATAGCTGCTTCAGAAGCTGCGATGGAAGCTGTTTGGATTAGGAAATTCATTTCGGGACTCGGAGTAATGCCCTCAATTGAATTACCTTTAAATGTGTATTGTGACAACTCTGCCGCAATAACATTTGCCAATGAGCCTGGAGTCATGAAGGGCGCCAGACATTTTCCTCGTCGATATCACTATGTTCGAGAACAAGTCGACATAGGTGAAATCAATCTACTCAAAGTTCATACAGATGAAAATCTAGCTGATCCCTTTACGAAGCCTTTGCCAAAAGATAAACTTACTGACCATGCTGATGGGATAGGACTTCGTTTAGCTAGTAGTTTCATGCAGATCTGTGATTAGTATTTGGATAAAGGATGTTATGAACAAATATTACTTTAATGAAATAAAATAGTTGTTTATGTTTATTTTTCATTTTCTTAATATTATATCCTATATTTGCATGTTTAATCCATGAGTAACTTATGTTATTCTAAATAGTCCATTGTCAATCAATGATGTGGGAATGTCATTGAATTAAGACAAATATGAGTTTTGGTAGAATATACTTTTAAAGTATATTGATGCGTGGGACATACCAGATTCACATGATATTCAATGAATTGAATATATGACTCATCCCAATTTTACATGATGATACTTTTGGATTTTTGTCATTAAGTATATCATGAAGTGTTTATCCTCAGACTTGAGATACCAGATAATGATATGAATGTAGTGCATTTGTGTAAAATAGTCTAACGCTATCCGTAACTGGTAGTTATATGGGCTATTTTCGGAAGTGTTGCAAAATTCATGAGTTATGTTTGTAGTCAAGAGAATTTGTTCCTTTGAATTTGTTTCAAAGAATAATACTATATTTGGGCCCCTCGTAGGGTTGACAAGATGTTTGTATGGCCATACCCAAGATCTATCTGGAATACGTTCAGATGATTTGGTAATCTTGTTCAATCATATACAACGAGAAACAGAATGTTAACTTATGAAATGACTTGATCCATATTCATAGTTAATGTAGTATTAGTAACAAAAGGATAAGTAAAAATGATGAATCATTAAATGGTTTTTTCCAGGAGACCATGCTCGATTCGATCTGGGGGCGTTGGCGTGTGAAAGCTAGACTAACCAATGTCATTACTATATTTAGTAATATCCAAGTGGGAGCTGAAAGGTTTTATGGATATTTAAATAATAGTATGTCCGGATTCGAACTCGAGACTTCGGGATTGCACACATTACGTATGAGAATTGATGTACATAATTAATATAAATAAAACGTTATTATTATTAATTATTAGTCACTAAATAAAACATAACGATAGTTAAATAATTAACGAGGTTTGGTTAACGGTCGTTAAATATTAACTAGAAGGACTAAGAATGAAATTAGAAGTCGGGAAAGTTCTAGAATCCCTTTGGGGATACTTTGGCCGATCGGTTTGGGTCTCCAAACCCAATACCACACAAACTTGGTCATCAAGTTAAGTTACCTATAAATACAAACCCTTGTATTCATTCATAACTTAATCTTGGATCACCAATAACCTAATTTCTCCTCTCCTCTCTCCCTCTTTGTGTGGCCGGTCGAAACTCCCAAACCCCAAGGGATTTCGATTTTGCTTAACCCAAAGAAACAAGTGTTTGGTTTATTTGTGATTCAAGGAACTAGCTTTTCCACATCAAATCGCTATTAGTACGTGTGTACAAGAACGAAGGACAAGCACGTTTGAGCTTGTGAATCTTGGTGGTCGATTTCTTTGTTGGGTCGATTTATATAAACCTTAATTAGGGTTTTGGGTTTTGGTTCTTGTTTAATCAACGTTTGATTTTTGAATTGCTAAAAGGTACGCACTTTCTTGTTTGGTTAATTAATTACATATATTATTCCTATTGTCTTCCGCTGCATGCTTTGATGATGTTATTTGATTTATATATAATTGTTATGAGTATTAAATTCCAACATATAAACTATCTTTTACCATTATCTTACACATAACTTTAACTTACAATTAGGGGTGAAAACGAGGCGACTAAGCCCGAGCCTGCCAGAGCTCGAGCTCGGCTCGTATATATATATATATATATATATATATATATATATATATATATATATATATATATATATATATATATATATATATATATATATATATATATATATATATATATATATATATATATATATATATATATATATAAAGCTTGAGCTCGTTTCGAGCCTCATATTTTGAGCTCGGGCTTGGCTCGTGAAAATTTTCACATGCTCGAGCTTTGCTCGGGCTCGACTAATTTATATGATATTTTAAAGAAAACATAGTTTAAATGGAGCCCGGCTCGTTAATTACATAAGGCTTGAGATCGTTTACTACTTTTAAACTCGTTTATACGTATAGACAATATATATATACGTATATATTTTCTTATGCTCGTTAAGGCTCGCGAGCCTACTCGAGCTTTTTGTGTAGAGCTCGGGCTCGAGCTCGATTATTAAATGAGCCCTAACTTAGGCTTGAGCTCGGGCTCGAGCTCGTTTATGCGCGGCTCGTTCGAGCTTTTTACCGATCCGTTCCCGAGCTTTTCACGAGCGGCTCGGCTTGTTTCCACCCTTACTTACAATCATGTGTTTGAAAAACATCCCGCTTCACATTAGTACACCTATGTTATTTCCTTTTGTATTTTCACCCCTCCAACATGGGCCTTGAGTACGCAACGCACTCAAGAGTTCATTCAAAACCTTATCTTCAGAGGAGATACTAGTTGTAACATACTGGTCTGGATTTACACTTTTACTCCACCTAGGATGACGAGGAGATAGAACCTGCACATCAATGGTGATGATGCCAACCAGAAAACCCCTTGGCAGTATTTACAATGGTCAGGCACCTCTCCTTGGTCACTATCCTCTTAAAAGTAAACTAAGACCCACATCTCTTTATTTGAAAGATATGGCAAAAAATGTTTAAACGAGGAAGCAAGTTCAACCCAAAGCAAGCCACAATGAAGGCATGGAGCCTTTGATACCGAAGAGGATGAATTTGAGCTAAGGAAATATTGAAAGGATGATATACTTCAAGAACAAAAGGGTGCAAAAGGGACCTAACATTAGCATGTGTAGCATACTCCAGATAAAAGGTAGTGATGTTACAAGAAGCAGGTTGGTCGGCCCTATCGTCCGCCGCGGGCACGCAGGGCAAAAGGCCTGAATCCACTCATGATCATTTAAGAAATTGTTAAACTTTTGGGTCTTTACCCCAGAAAGATTATCGTCTACGCACTTTCATTTGGTTCTAACGACATTACAATAGGAAGAAGGACGACAAAACAAATGATTCTTTTTCAAAAGAAGAAGGCTTGAACAAGGAAGCAAACTAACCTCGCCTCACCATTTTTCTTCTGGGGAAAACGTGGAGAAAGAACACAACCTCAAAAGAATGAAGATCTCCGGCGGTTTCAAAGAACTTGAGCGGTTTTTTGAAAATGGGAAGTCTAAAAAAGTGTAACTCCCCATCCCTCACGCCCTATTTATAGGATAAAAAGATAACCGTTAGCGAAAAACAAATGACAACAATTTATTGGGCCATTAAGCCCAGTCCAGTAGCGTACTACTCATGACCTAACAAGACGCGTGTGCACCCGGTCTCAGGATGGCGTCAAGCACAGTCGAATTGACAGGTCTGACCCGCCAAAATATAGGAGAAAGAGATTTGAAATCATTCAAAATAAGATATTTTCTACATTTCCCACGCAAGCATTTAATGCAGGCCTTACCCTAAGAACCCCACACGTCACTTGGGGAACGCAACCTAAGGTCTAGGTCATCATCACAAGGTGACTCATGAGCCATCCTGGAAACTTAAACTGTACACACGAAACCCAGTGGCCTGGCATAGGACTGGGGGGACCTAGTCACTTCAAAGTTCAACATCATCTCACTTGTACATGTCATAATACTAGACTGGGGGGACTTGATAGCGAATCATTATTAGTGGCCTAAGCCCACTAGTCACACGCTCGGATCAAGCCCAAACACCAAACAGTTCACGAAGTCAACATTGACTAGAACAACATAAGCCCAGACCGAACTAGGCCTGACAACTCTTCTCAGGTAGCAAAGTACATGCACAAAGAGACAAATTTTAAAATTGTCGCTAACGGTTAAGACATACGAGTCTGACATAGCACAGTCGGGAACACATGATCAGAAAAACAAGAGAGCAAAGCACTCTCTTGTACGAGCTAAAGGACGAACGACATATGTCCTCCTTGTCTGCTCCCGGATGATCAACACCTGGCTCTCAAGCAGCCGTTGATCATCCCCAAAGGGTTTATCTCTAAACCCTACAAGCCTTTTTATAAAAGAAGATCAACACACACAATCACATAAGTCCCACGGATGATGCCATGTTTACGTATGGTATGTAAATCGGTTTAGAGATGGGATGGGAATGGTGTTGTAGTTTGTTTTCCCGTGCTGAACGGTAAGGACCCGATGAGATTGATATAGATCAAGAAGCTCGGGTAACACTTAAATAAGAACCATGTTGCATTGTTGTGAGGCAATATTTGCCCAAATGTGTAAAAAATTATGTGATTGTATGTGTTGCTCTCCTTTTATAGAGAGGCTTGTAGGGTTTAAAGATAAACCCTTTTGGTGATGATCAACGATTTCTAGAGAGCCAGGTGTTGATCATCCAGGAGTGGACAATAAGGACATATGGCATTCGTCCTTTAGCTCGTACATGAGAGTGCTCTGCTCTCCTGTTTTGCTGGTTGTGTATTCACCATTGTGCTATGTCAGATTTGTACGTCTTAACTGTTAGCGACATGTGTAACAATTGTCTCTTTGCGCATGTATTATGTTGCCTGAGAAATGTTGCCAGGCCTAGTTCGGCCCGGGCTTATGTTGTTCTAGTCAATGCTGACTTCGTGAACTGTTTGATGTTTGGGCTTGATCCGAGAATGTGATTAGTGGGCCTTGGCCACTAATAATGATACGCTATCACATATAACCATACAAAAATGTAAATGACATACAAAGTAGATGTTAAGATACAACTAAAAGTAATTTTAATATACTTTCATATTTTTCAAATGTTTACTATCCCTACCATTTACTCTCTATTACATCACCAACCATTGATTAAACCTAAACTATTTGTGTTACAAAAAATTACATAAATGTCCCTCCAATTTATGTGTGTTGCAAAAAAGGTCCATAAAATTGCAAAAAACGTCCCTCCCATTACCTGCGATTACAAAAACAATCCCTAAGTTAAATCTAGGGACTGTTGATGTAACTAACACTTGTGATTATAGATTTTACAGACACAATCCCTATGTTAAATATGGCGACTGTTTTGTGACCGAAAAAATACATAAATAGTCCATGTAGTTACCTATCGATTATAAGAAATCCTTACGTTAAATATAGGGAGTGCTTGTGTAACCAGAAAAAGTTTCACTTAAAACCCCGCATCCCGCAGAATAGTGCGGGTAAAAGTCATTGCTTTTACTAAACTATAACTTCATTTATGAACATACAAAAATTATACAAAATACCGGTATCGAATCACGCAACTCGTAAAAACCCGACCTTAACTCACCAGGTTTCAATATCATAGTTTATTACGTATTGGTGAGAAATTCTCACCCTAAATTTTACAATTGTGATTAACAAGTTACTAGTAAGTGTTTTAACACGATTGCCTATCCTATAAGTCGTTAGGTAATGAACACTTAGTGTTAAACTCAAAATCTCAAATACTTAGAAATATTCGTTTAGTATTAAAGTCTCAAAACTTTATAAAAGCAAAACAAATTCACACTAAAGACGATTATCAAAAGTGTTCATGTAAACAATCTCTTCCTCAAACATGTCCACGACACTAGTCTAACATCATCAAATCATGCTGGTATATGCTAGGGCTGAGCAAAACATATTGAAAATCGAACCGAACTGGTCCAACCAAAATCGAACAGCCATATTCGGTTTTCAGCTCTATATGATTCCCGGTTTCGGTTCGGTTCAAGCTAAAAACGAGAAAACACACCTAAACCACATAAACCGAACCACACCGTACGGGCCGATAAAAAATCAAACCAAACCGAGCCACTTCGGTTCAATTCTCGGTTCATATCTTTCACAAAATTAGTTTTCGGTTGGGTTCAGTTCGACTGTGACCCGATGCTCAGCCCTAACTAGTTTGAGAAATGATTAGGAGAACTAAAAACATGCCTAACAATACGATTAAAACTGTTCAGCCACATTCTCTCTATTACAACAAAAGAACCCGCGTCTTCACAAATTAATAAACTAACATCATACAATTTCTGGCATAACATTAGACATATTTTACTCATTTTAATCATTTCTCTTCTAGTTACTTAAAGATCAAGTATAGCAACTTTTCAAAACAAAAGTACTAAAGCCACCAAGCAGTGATATATAAAGGGACAATTCATGTAAAGTAGTTAAAACACACACACACACCCCGACCAGGAAATAGGTTTCCATCAAATTGCACTTCCCTTCGTTTCCCCCAAATAATAAAAATAAAAATCAATCGCCCTGACTTATTATTATTAGTTAGGGCTTATATATTGTGTGACGTCATCATCCGCCTTATTTCATCATCACCAGAGGTATAATAACTGATTCAACTTATTTATAAACTCAATTTGATCTATATTTTGTTTTATTTATTTATTAGGTTTGATTGTATTGATTATAGGTATTTGATCTGATTTGTGTGTTTGTACGGACACCTGATTTGAAGTGATAAGAGTGTTAGGGTTAGGGTTTTGATGCGTTGTTGCGAATCGAATATATCGAGTTTTGCGGGTAGAGTATGGCTAATAACCATGGTGGTTCTGGATCCAAATTTGTATCTGTTAATTTGAATAAGTTATATGGGCAGCAGTCGAGTAGTAGTAATAATAATTATACGCCTCATAATGGCGCTGCTTATGGGCCAGGTGGTTCTCGTGCCCGAGGTGGGGGTGGGGGTGGGATGGTTGTTTTGTCGAGAAACCGTAGTATGCAGAAAGCTGTTGTTCCTAAGCTATCTGTTCCACCCCCCTTGAATTTGCCGTCTTTGAGGAAGGAATATGAGAAAACTGATTTGAGTGGGAGTGGGGGAGGTGCGGCTGGTGGTGGTGGGAATGGGACTGGGTCGAGGCCGAGTAGTTCGGGTATGGGGTGGACGAAGCCGGGGAATGTTGCGGTTCAGGAGAAGGAGGATGTTCAGGTTACGGAGAGTAATGAAGGTGCTGGTAGTAAGGGAAGTGGGACGTATATGCCTCCTTCGGCTAGGTTTGGTGGAGATATGGGTTTAGCTCATCGTTCGAATGTGGCGTCTGTTGAGAGAGCTATGGTTTTGAGGGGAGAAGATTTTCCGTCTTTGCGGGCAGCTTTGCCGACCCCAACCGGGCCTGCACAGAAACAAAAGGAAGGAACTTTACCAAAGCCGAAGCAGTTGGTTAGTGAGGAGTCATCCAATGATCTAAGAAACAAATCTCATTTCAATGCACCGTCTCATATCCAATCATCCCATCGTGTTGCAAATGGTGTAAACGAAAATAACGGGCAGAGTTCAAGATCGAGTATTTCACGCGTGGATCATGCTCAGAAGCAAGAGGACCCTCTCCCACTTGTGTGGCTGAATCCAAGGTCTGATTGGGCTGATGATGAGCGAGATACAAGCCGTGGGTTTGCAGGTAGGAGTGGCAGAGATCAGGAGTTGCCGAAAAATGAAGCATATTGGGATAGGGATTTTGAAATGCCTAGAAGCAGCATCTTGCCTCACAAGCCACCAAATAATCTTCCCGAAAGGCGTGGTCAGCCCATTGGTAATATTTCAAAGAATTATACTTCTGAACTTATTAAACCCGAGCCTTACCGGAGAGAAATAAGTTTGCCTAGCAGGGAGGACAGTAATAGCAACTCGTGGAGGAGTTCATCTGCTGTTAAAGATAGACCTACTGCTCCACAGTTTATAAATGACGGAAATAAGGCAACTGCATATAGCAACAGTAAATACACGTCATATGTGGGAGACAATAATGCTTATCATGGTGTGGTGACAGAAAACAGGGACCAATCATATGCGAGAAGGGATACAGGGCAAGGGAGACAAGGGGCACAGCGACACTGGAATCAGTCGGTTGAATCTCCTAGATACAGAAGTGAAGGTTACCAGAACTACGCAGGGTCGAAATCATCCTTTTCATCAGGTACGAAAGGCATTACTATGAACGAACCAGTGTTGAATTTCGGTAGGGAAAAATCTTCTTATTCAAAGACTGAACGAAGTTACGTAGATGAACCTTATGACGAAAGAGACCCATTTACTGGAAATTTGGTTGGATTAGTTAAAAGGAAGAAGGAGGTGGTTAAACAGACGGATTTTCATGATCCTGTTAGGGAGTCATTCGAGGCTGAACTTGAAAGAGTCCAAAAGATGCAAGAGATGGAACGACAGAGGGTTGTTGAAGAACAAGAAAGGGCATTGGAGCAAGCACGGAGAGAGGATGAAGAAAGACGGAGGGTAATTATTGAAGAAGAAGAAAGGCGAAGAAGGATGGAAGAAGAAGCTCGGGAAGCTGTTTGGAGAGCCGAGCAAGAGAGGTTGGAGGCTATTCAGAAAGCAGAAGAGCTGAAGATTGCTCGAGAAGAGGAAAAAAAGAGGATGCTTCTTGAAGAAGAGAGGAGGAAACAAGCTGCCCATCAGAAGCTTCTAGAATTAGAAGCGAAAATGGCAATGCGAGGAGGTGAAGCTGGAAAGAGTGGTACTTCAGTTCATACTGCTGCAGATGAGGAAGCTCCTGTTGGTGGAAAGGATAGCGATGCATCTATGGATTCAGATCTTGATAACTGGGAGATTAATCAGAGGATGGTGGAGAGAATAACAACTTCAGCAAGTTCCGAGTCTTCCGCGATTGAAAGGCCCTTTGACCGGCCTCAATATTCTAGAGAAGTTTCATCTAGCTTTGTTGAAAGAAGAAATCCTGCTAATCCATGGAAAAGGGATGCACTCGAAGTTGGAAGCAACTCATCCTTTTTACCAAATGATCAGGAAAATGGTCTTCATAGTCCTAGGCGAGAAGCATCCAGTGTTGAGAGATCCCTTCCCAGGAAAGATATATATGGAGGTGCGTACACGTCTTCAAGGTCTGCTCCTTATAGAGGGGGGTTGCCAGATCACGATACTGATGGATTTCCTCATCTAGGAGATCGAGATAATAGGTGGAACTCTTTTGGGGACGCAGAACCTTATGGCAGAAACAGGGATATTGAGTCAGAATTTTATGACAATGGTGTCGAGAAATATGGCGAAGCTGGTTGGGGACAAGGGCATTCTCGTGGCAATGCTCGTTCTCCTTACTCGGATCAGTTGTATATGAATTCTTACGGTAGGTCACGGTATTCTATGAAGCAGCCTCGAGTTCTCCCGCCTCCATCACTAGCATCATCCGTGCCCAAATCTTCAGTTAGAGGGGAGAATGAGCTCTCTGCTCCTTCAAGCTCTTTAGAATCAACTGCAAGAACTGGGAATTATGGTGGTCCTCAGGACAAGCTTGAACAATCTGATCTTCAACAAGAAATTTTGGAACAGAAGCTGGATAAGAACGATACATTGAGGTGTGACTCACAATCATCTCTGTCAGTTTCGAGTCCACCTAGCTCGCCAACACATCTCTCTCAAGATGAGCTGGATGATTCGTCAGTTATACCAACTGCAGCTGAAGGAAATGATGTAGTGAATGATGAGCCTGCAACAAAGTCTGTTTCGGCAGACGAGGATGAAGAATGGAGTCTTGAGAATCATAACGAGATGCAGGAACAGGAAGAGTATGATGAAGATGATGGTTATGGGGAAGAAGACGAAGTGCATGAAGGACCAGATGAGAACATCAACCTTGCACAAGATTTTGAGGATATGCATCTCGAAGAGAAAAACACAGCTAAAGCGATGGAAAATTTAGTTTTAGGCTTTAATGAGGGCGTTGAAGTTAGAATTCCGGGTGATGAGTTTGAGAAAGATTCTAAAACAGACGGGAATACGATTGATAAACCAGAAGTCCCTGGGGCTGGTGTAGTAGAAAAACAGGCAGCAGTTGATGCAGTGATCCGTGAACGGCCCCAAAATGCTAACGTATCGACTTCGTCTACGGTTGAGATGGCGTCAAATTCTTCTGGTCAGTCTACCACTCCTGCATCGTCTTCTCTTCCAAGCCAAACTGATTTACCTGTTAGACTACAGTTTGGGTTGTTTTCTGGGCCTACACTCATACCATCTCCAGTTCCAGCCATACAAATCGGTTCAATACAGATGCCTCTTCATTTTCAGCCACCTGTTGGTTCATCCATGGGCAACATAAACCCGTCCCAACCTCTCTTCCAATTTGGTCAGTTGAGGTATACATCTCCTGTTTCCCAAGGGATTCTTCCAATGCCTACACAACCCATTTCACTTGTTCAGCCAAACATTTACCATACCCAATTTAATTTGAATCCGAGCTCAGGAAGTTCTTTCCCTAATCAGTTTTCTCAAGAAAGTTCTGCTAATAACATGAATAATGAAGTCAGTTCGGCCAATATGTCAAATAATCAATCAGGCAATGTTGCGACAATGCCCGACAAAACACATGAGAATTGGTCGACTACAAATGGGAATGCAGAATTCAATGTACATAACAGTCAAAATAATTCTGCTGATATCAGAATTGCATCTAAAGCAGCTACACAAACTGAAGAAAAGGGTGATAAAAATGTGCCGTTGTCAAAGGCTCCAGGTTCATTTGCTAACAGGGGGAAAAGACATGCCTACCCAGCCAGAAATTCTGGTCCAAGATCATTTCAGCCTTACGAGCCCTTGGGCTCTAATGAATTTCAGAGGAGACCTCGACGTCCAATTCAACGAACTGAGTTTCGAGTTCGGGAGAATACCGAAAGGAGGCAGAATTTTGGCACGGGTTCTTATAACAGCTCAGGGCTAGATGACAAGTATAACAACAGGGGTGTCGGTATGAGAAGTGGGTATAGGCGTCATATGGTGTCCACTGTGTCAATGAAGCGGGCTGTACCTGAAGCTTCAGCTTCTCAGGAGATGATCTCTGATAGCAGGCAAGGAAATGAAACTGGAAGAACGAAAACTCAGGAGACCTCATCTTCTGTTGAAGGAAACTTAAAGAGGAATATTCCCGAAGAGGATGTTGATGCACCCTTGCAAAGTGGTGTTGTACGTGTTTTCAAGCAACCAGGCATTGAATGCCCAAGTGATGAAGATGACTTCATAGAGGTGAGGTCAAAACGACAAATGTTGAATGATCGACGCGAACAGAGAGAAAAAGAAATCAAGGCAAAATCACGTGTTACAAAGGTTTCTGTTTATACATTAATCACATTGAAAGTTTTATTTTCTATTCATGTTTGATGATGCTTACATTTGTATTCTAATTTATCAGCAACCACGGAAGCCGCGCTCTTCTTTTCAAGGTTCTGTAGTTTCTACCGGTTCAAATAAAATCTCTTCATCATTCGCTGGCGAAGCATCAAGCAACATCCCTTCTGAGGGACGAGGCATGGTGAACAAGGAACCAACAATGGCTTCTCAACCATTGGCTCCAATCGGTACTCCTACTGTGGACACTGATGCCCAGACTGGGATAAGATCGCATACTAGCAAGTATATTTTCTCTCATGAGAACTGAAAACATCGTGAAGTGGTATATAGCGCTGAATCTTTATCTGTTACATTGTTAATCACAATATTGTTCTACAGGACCCTCCAAAGAGGATCCACGTCTGCAATATCTGGTGCTGCTGAAGATCATGGCTCAAATCTAATGTTTGAGACTGAATACAAGGCTGCTGATAATGTGCAGACATCTTTGGGCGACTGGGGCAATGCACGAATGGATCAACAGGTGAAAACTTCACCTTTTTGGACAATTTATTCTTTACTAACTGATATTATTTGTTTCCTTTTATTTTGATGTCTCTTATTGTTGAATAGTCTTTTGATTTTTCTGTAAGATATATATCTTGAACTTTTAACTAATATAGAACAAACTACAGGTCATTCCTTTAACTCAGACACAACTTGATGATGCGATGAAGCCTGCAAGGTTCAGCACGACACATGTAACATCTATTGGTGATCATGCCACCAATGAACCCATTTTGTCATCGTCATCAATCTTGACAAAGGGAAAAACAGTATCATCGTCCTCAAGCCCAATCAACTCTCTGCTTGCTGGCGAAAAAATTCAGTTTGGTAAGCTTATGCTTCTTGAAATATTAAAGAATGTGTATTTATGTTCGAAGATTGAAGTTCTAACTTTGTTATCCTATCTATATCCGAACAGGGGCAGTTACCTCGCCAACAGTACTTCCTCCTAGTAGCCGTGTTGTTTCACATGTTATTGGGGCTCCTGGGTCGTTTCGTTCTGACATGACTCAAAATAATTCAACAGAAAATGATATTTTCTTCAAAAAAGACGAGCTCCCTAGTGAATCTCATGCTCTGACAGAAGATTGTGAGGCTGATGTTGGCGCTGCTGCTTCAGCAGTTGCTGTGGCTGCGATTGATACGGAGGAAATCGTTGGCAATGGCTTGGGACCAGTGCAAGTTTCAAGCACCAAGAGTTTTGGAGGTGCAGTTGAGGATATCCAAGGAGGTAATACATATTTTTCTTTCATTTTGATGGCTGGATTATTTGTCTATATATGTATGTACTAATAATCTATGGGTTTTGCTGGGTCAGCTGGGGATCAACAATCTGGAAGTCAATCGAAGCCTGAGGAATCTCTTAGTGTATCACTTCCTGCTGATCTTTCTGTTGAAAATCCGCCAATATCTTTATGGCCTCCTCTTCCAAGTCCTCAGGGCTCATCCACTCAGATGCTTTCTCATTTCCATGGTGCCACACCTTCTCACTTCCCGTTCTACGATATGAACCACCCCATGATGAGTGGTCCAGTCTTTGCCTTTGGCCCACATGACGAATCAGGTGGGACTCAGTCACAAACCCAAAAGACCACTGGTTCAGGCTCAAGACATATTGGTCCCTGGCAAAACCATTCTGGCATGGACTCGTTTTATGGTGGTCCTGCTGGATTTCCAGGTCCTTTCATCGGTAACCCGGGAGGTATGCCCGGCGTTCAAGCTCCACCACATATGGTTGTTTATAACCATTATGCTCCAGTTGGTCAGTTTGGGCAGGTTGGCTTGAGCTTTATGGGTGCGACGTACATTCCCTCTGGAAAACAACCTGACTGGAAGCATGATCGAACATCTTCTGCTTCAGGTAGAGGTGAAGAAGATATGAATTCAATAAATATGGTTTCTGGACCGCGTAATCCTTCGAACATGCATCTTGCCCCTGGCTCTCCTCTAATGCCCATGGGTTCGCCTTTGACCATGTTTGACGTGCCTCCATTTCAGGTAAAAAAGAAAATTCTTTAGTCATTATATGCTTGTTTTAATAGTGATGGTACTAACGAAACTCAATTAAATATCTTATCAGACTGCACCAGACATGTCGGTCCAACCTCGCTGGTCTCACGTACCTGCATCGCCTCTTCACTCAGTGCCAATGTCGCTGCCATTACAGCAACAAGCAGAAGCCATGACCGGGCCTTCCCAGCTCAGCAGCCATGGAGGACACCCTGTTGGCCATTCAGCATTTCCTCCCAATAGATTTTCTGAACCTCAAGCTTCATCTCCTTCTGTTAGCAATGGGCTTGTGTTTCCTGTTGCTAGAGATTCGACAATCACCCATTTTCCTGATGAACTTGGGTTGGTAGACTCATCTGGGCCATCCATGTCCACCACATCTGCTTCGGTCGCTGTCAGCCACATCTCTTCAGGAACCCCAAAGACTGGAGATGGTGTTCAGAGAGGTGGTGTCGGTGTTGGCATCGGCATAAACAATAACAATGGTGGAAGCAGTGCTGAGACAAATGCCTTCAAGAATCAACACCACCAACAGGGTAAGAATATGTCTCAACAATACAATCATAATACTGGTGGTTATGGTTATCAAAGAGGTGGAGGAGTGTCTCCAAAGAACAAATCAATGGGTCAGTGGTCCAACCGTCGGACAGGCTTCCATGGAAGATACCAGTCCATGGGGTCAGATAAAAACTTCCCGCCTTCAACAAAAGTAAAGCAAATATATGTAGCTAAACAGCCAGCTTCAGGTGGGTCATCTTCGAACATGGGGTGAGTGAAAGCTTGGCGATGTTTGGTTTGGGTATTGTTAACCTTATGGGATGTTTATTGGAGGTATTTTGTTTTTGTTAAAGATTTGATTGATAGGGTTTTATGTAGAAGTTGTAGTACAAGTCTTGGAGTCGCAAACTAGAAAAGAAGGGTTTAGAAATGTGATGTAAAACCAGAACATGATTATTGTTTGTGGGTGTTTGATGTATTGAAATTATGTTCAAGACTCTGGAAATAATATTTCTTTTCATACCCTCTCTTTATGTTTCTATTTGTTTTAGCTATATTTGCACTCTTTGATTTTGTTCACTGGAGATACTCTAAACAAGGCGACCAAAGGACCGTTCTTTTAGTTATCTCCGTTTCTACGAAGATTTAAGTTTTTCTTAAGCTAGCGCGCGTTAGCAAGATTATTGTCAACGATCTTTTGGCAAGAACACCATATAATTAATTGGCTTTTTATAAAGATCCAAGCAATTGGCTGACCTGTCATTGTGAATTCCTAGTGATTTATTGGCATTGTGATTGCAGTGTTCTCGACTTCTTGGGTACATGTATTGTGCAGGTGTTTCAGTGTTTGTTTTAAGGGTTGTTTTAATGGTGGGTGATCATTTGAGTCACTCCATTCATATGGAACAAGGACTTGCATAAGCGTTGGGGATTAGCAGGTCCTTGTGGATTTTGGCATATATCTTTATCTTTACTATATATAAAGCATTTAAGATTTTTATTTTTAGAAGTCTTAAAAATTTTAAGCTTACACACTTGCTATTATTAGTAAATTTTGAAATTAAAACTTTAAAAACACACTAATTGCACATTAAATTGGATGTATGTTACAATAATAAAATATAACTAATATAATGAATTTAATTTGTTTATAGTTAAATATAATAAATTTTTGAATTTGCATATCTTTATCTTTATCTTTACTATATATAAAACGTTTAGGACTTTTATTTTTAGAAGTCTTAAAAATTTCAAGCTTACACACTTGCTATTATTAGTAAATTTTGAAACTAAAACTTTAAAAACACACTAATTGCACATTATATTGGATGTATGTTACAATAATAAAATATAACTAATATAATGAATTTAATATGTTTATAGTTAAAATTAATAACTTTTTGAATTTGCATATATAATAATATGGCATATTAATTCTTCAGTATCAGAACACAAACACACAATTTCTAGAAACTATCATCTTTCATTTTTAGAAATTGTTAAAACAATATTCGGTAAAAAAAATATAAAATTAGAAAATCGTTAAACACAATTCGCCTTCGAACCGCTGCTTTGCGCGGGTACTATGCGATGTACGCTAATAAACGTAGTGGTGATTAGTACTCCCTCCGTCCCTAAATAAGTGTCCAGTTTGACTTTTCAAAGTCAAACTGGATCAACTTTGACAATATCTATTTTTGCGAGTGTTATATAATACTTGATGCAAAATATATGAATTGATTGGGTTTTAAGTGTGTTTTTCATTGATATAGTTTTTCATCAAGTATTATATAACACAAAAAAAATATTTACGGTCAAAGTTGAACTAGTTTGACTTTGAAAATTCAAACCGGACACTTGTTTAGGGACGGAGGGAGTACTAATTAAAGATACTGGTCTCAAGTTTCTTAGATGATCAAATTTAAATCGTTTCTATCGTTTCTATGTGTGATGCTAATCAGTAATCAAGCCATTACAGGACATGCCAGATTTAGAATATGTATAAAGTAAAGTCGATTTAATGGTTGATTGTAAGTTATACCAAATTAGTCCCTGTGCATTTTGCCGTGCCATGCGCTAATTCAGCCCGTGAAGTGTAGATTTTTTATGCATTTATTTATAATTTTTTTGTATTATTAAATTGCATGTTTAGTCCCTATCTTTTCAAAAGTGCAGCAGTAGTCCCCATTTTAAACTTTGGATTGCAAATTCAGTCCTCAATTCGTTGTGAAATGACCAAATTACCTCGAGAGAAAAAGAAGGCGGCAAGGGTAATTTGGTCATTTCACATCGACTGGGGGGCTGAATTTGCAATCTAAAGTTAAACAAAAAGGACTACCGCAACACTTTCGAAAGAATAAGGACCAAACATGCAATTTGGCCAAACCACAAGGACCAAAAATGTAATTTACTCTTATTATTATTGTAAAGTAAACTGCAAAAATCGTCCCTGTGGTATGTCCAAATGGCAGACGCAATCTTTACCTTTTTGAAAGTGTAGACTTCGTCTCTTTGAGAAATGACTAGAATGCCCCAAAGTAAATGTCTAGAATGCCCTAATGTGAAATAACTAGAATGCCCCAAAGTGAATGTCTCACTAAAAGGAAGCGTATTTTAGTTATTTCACTTTGAGGTAGGGGCGTTATCCAGCACCAAAGGTTTCTCTTGGTACTTGAACTTTTGAAAAAGTAAAGACTACACTTACGATTTAAACATGCTACAAGGACGGTTTTTGCTGTTTACTCCAAATTGTATTTAATTCGGGCTCATTCATTATTAATATGGTATTTATCTTGTATTTACATGTCAGCATCAAATTTATCTTGTATTAACATGCGAGCATTATATGTATATGATATTTAAATGTGAGCCTTGTATTTATATGGTATTAATGGTTTATTTTAACTCTTTACGTTGTTTTCAAGTAATTTTTAGGAATGAAAGGAACTTGAAAAACTACGGTGTTCCCGAATTCTTCCGATACTAAAAAGAAAGGGAAAAGAAAGGAAATGCTAGAAAGTTTTGTGTTTTTACCCCTTAAATTTCCCTCCATATATGGCTGATTTGGAAGGAAACAAAATACACCAAAACTATTTATCATAAAATTACTAAGGGCCCGTTTAGTTTAGGGGTTTTGGGATTTAAGAGAAAAAATAAGTGTTTGGTTAAATATTCGGGATTAGAATCTTGGCATAAATACTAAAATTTTGCACTATTCAGAAAGCTAGGTAGGGAGGGTGGTTTTAAGTAAATGTGTGGGCTCATTTTGTACTTTCTCTCTATTTCTCTCATGTTTTTATATTTCTCAATCATTTTTTTTAATTGTTTATATTTTTTATAATACATTTATCTCTCTTACATCAAATCTAAATCCAAATTCTAATCCAAATTTAAATCCAAATCATAAGCCTAAACCCATCTATAAACCAGACGTGCCCTAATATAAGTCTCATTACTTTACGAGTATATCTCATGTGTTATATATTGTCTACATATATTTAAAAAGGTAAAACTATAATTATTTCGTTGTTCTTTTCTCTTCCTTCTAATTCGAGAACAAAAATTTCTTAATTTTCCTTTCAACTCGAGAACATGAAATAGAAGAACACCTTTCTTTTGTTTCCATTTCTTTTCTTTAATTTTTTTAACTATCATTTTTCTCATAGAAAAGAACTCGAGAACAAAGTGTCAGTAACCGTAAGTCAATTGATGAAGGGATACAACCGATGGGCGACTTCATGTTTTGGCTGCACACAACCTAATTTAGTGTAGATCTTTCTTTTAAGAATTTGTATTAATTTGGACTTACTTAAATGGTATTACAATGTGAGCATCGTATGAAAATGATATTTGCATGAAGCATTGTACTTATATGGTATTTACATGTGAACATTGAATTTACGTGGTAGTTACATGTAAGCAATGTCTTTATATGGAGTTTTTAGGTGCCATCGGGTATTACTGGTTGATTTCAACTCAAGTTTTTGTAAGCTAGCTAATGAAGACATGTAACCCACGACGACCTCATGTTTTGGCCGGGTGTTGCACGTACGACTCATTAATGTAGCCCGCAAAGTGTAGATGTTAGTTTTAGGAACTTGTATTTACATTAAACACATTCATATGCTATTTCAATGTGGGCATTGTATTTATATGGTATCTACATGTGAGCATTGAATTCATATGGTATTTACATGTGAGTATTGTACTTATATGGCATTTACATGTGAGTATTGTATAAATATGGTATTTACATGTGAGTACTTTACTTATACGGGATTTACATGTGAGCATTGTATAAATATGATATATACATGTGAGTATTGTACTTTTACGGTATTACATGTGAGAATTGTATGAATATGATATTTACATGTAAGTATTGTATGAATATGATATTTACATGTGAGCATTGTATGAATATGATATTTACATGTGAGTTTTGTACTTATATGGTATATACATGTGAGCATTGTATGAATATGATGTTTACATGTGAGTATTGTATGAATATGATATTTACATGTGAGCATCGTATGAATATGATATTTACATGCGAGCAACGAACTTATCTGGTACCTACATGTGAGCATTGTATGAACATGATATTTACATGTGAGTTTTGTGCATATACGGTACCTACATGGGAGCATTTTATGAATATGATATTTATATGCGTGTATTGTACTTATACGGTATTTACATGTGAACATTGTTTGAATATGATATTTACATGTGAGTATTGTACTTATACGATATTTACATGTGAGCATTGTATCTGTTTTTATATGTAATTAACATGTGTTATATGGTATTCAAGTTTGATTTTTAACTCAATTTATTGTAAGTTAGCTGATGGAGGGATGCAACCCATGGGCGGTCTCATGATTTCGCCTAGGCGTGGCTCGCATTAATTTAGCCCACAGATTGTAGATGTTTTTTTTTTTAGGAATTTACTTTTAAATTAATATCATTCATAGGGTATTTACATGTGAGCATCGAATTTATCCGGTACCTACATGTGAGCATTGTATGTATATGATATTTACATGTGAGTAATGTACTTTTATGGTTTTTTCTTGTAAACACTGAATTTACATGGTACTTACATGTGAGCATTGTATGAATATATTTACATGTTAGTTTTGTGCTTATACGGTATATACATGTGAGGCATTGTATGAATATGATATTTACATGTGAGTTTTGTATCAATATGATATTTACATGTGAGCATCGAACTTATCCGGTATCTACATGTGAGCATTGTATGTATACGATATTTACATGTGAGTAATGTACTTTTATGGTATTTTCTTGTAAACACTGAATTTACATAATATTTACATGTGAGCACTGAATTTACATGGTATTTACATGTGAGCATTGTATGAATATGATATTTACATGTAGTTTTGTGCTTATACGGTATATACATGCGAGCATTGTATGAATATGATATTTACATGTGAGCATTGTATGAATATGATATTTACATGTGAGTTTTGTACTTATACGGTATATACATGTGAGCATTGTATGAATATGGTGTTTACATGTGAGTATTGTATGAATATGATATTTACATGTGAGCATCCAGTTTATCCGGTACCTACATCTGAGAATTGTATGAATATGATATTTACATGTGAGTATTGTACTTATATGGCATTACATGTGAGCATTCTATAAATATGATATTTACATGTGAATACTTTACTTATACGGGATTTACATGTGAGCATTGTATAAATATGATATTTACATGTGAGCATTGTATGAATATGATATTTACATATGAGCTTTGTATGATTTATGATATTTACATGTGAATTTTGTACTTATAAGGTATATACATGTGAGCATTGTATGAATATGATATTTACATGTGAGTATTGTATGAATATGATATTTACATTTGAGCATCATATGAATATGATATTTACATGTGAGCATAAAATTTATCCGGTACTTACATGTGAGCATTGTGTAAATATGATATTTATATGTGAGTATTGTACTTATAATGTATTTACATGTGAACATTGTTTGAGTATGATATTTACATGTGAGTATTGTACTTATACGGTATTTAGATGTGAGCATGGTATTTGTATTTATATGTAATTAACATCTGTTATGTGGTACATAAGTTTGATTTTTAACTCAAGTTATTGTAAGTTAGCTGTTGAAGGGATGCAACCTATGGGCGGTCTCATGTTTTTGCCTAGGCGTGACTCGCATTAATTTAGCCCACAGATTGTAGATGTTTCTTTTAGGATTTTACTTTTAAATTAAATTCATTCATATGGTATTTACATGCGAGCATCAAATTTATCCGGTACCTACATGTGAGCATTGTATGTATATGATATTTACATGTGAGTAATATACTTTTATGATATTTTCTTGTAAACATTGAATTTGCATGTGAGCATTGAATCTACATGATATTTACATGTGAGCATTGCATGAATATGATATTTACATGTTAGTTTTGTGCTTATACGGTATATAAATGTGAGCATTGTATGAATATGATATTTACATGTTAGTTTTGTGCTTATACGGTATATACATGTGAGCATTGTATGAATATGATATCTACATGTGAGTTTTGTACGAATATGATATTTACATGTGAGCATCGAATTTATCCGATACCTACATGTGAGCATTGTATGAATATGATATTTACATGTGAGTTTTGTGCTTATACGGTACCTACATGTGAGCATTGTATGAATATGATATTTACATGTGAGTATTGTACTTATACGGTATTTTCATGTGAATATTGTTTGAATATGATATTTACATGAGAGTATTGTACTTATACGGTATTTACACGTGAGCATTGTATTTGTATTTATATGTAATTTACTCATGTTATATGGTATTCAAGTTTGATTTTTAACTCAAGTTATTGTAAGTTAGTTGATGGAGGGATGCAACCCATGGGTGGTCTCATGTTTTCGCCTAGGCGTGGCTCGCATTAAATTAGCCCACAGATTGTAGATGTTTCTTTTAGGAATTTACTTTTAACTTAAAGTCATTCATATGGTATTTACATGTGAGCATCAAATTTATCCGTTACCTACATGTGACCATTGTATGTATATGATATTTACATGTGAGTAATGTACTTTTATGGTATTTTCTTGTAAACATTGTATTTACTTGACATTTACATGTGAGCACTGAATTTATATGGTGTTTACATGTGAGCATTTTATGAGTATGATATTTACATGTTAGTTTCGTGCACATACGATATATACATGTGAGCATTGTATGAATATAATATTTACATGTGAGTTTTGTATAAATATGATATTTACATATCCGGTACCTATATGTGAGCATTATATGAATATGATATTTTCATACGAATTTTGTGCTTATACGGTACCTACATGTGAGCATTGTATGAATATGACATTTACATGTGAGTATTGTACTTATACGGTATTTACATGTGAACATTGTTTGAATATGATATTTACATGTGAGTATTGTAATTATAAGGTATTTACATGTAAGCATCGTATTTGTATTTATATGTAATTTACATGTGTTATATGGTATTCAAGTTTGATTTTTAACTCAAGTTATTGTAAGTTAGTTGACGGAGGGATGCAACCCATGTGCGGTCTCATGTTTTTGCCTAGGCGTGGCTCGCATTAATTTAGCCCATAGATTGTAGATGTTTCTTTTAGGAATTTACTTTTAAACTAAATTGATTCATATGGTATTTACATGTGAGCATCAAATTTATCCGGTACCTACATGTGAGCATTGTATGTATATGATATTTACATGTGAGAAATGTACTTTTATGGTATTTTCTTGTAAACACCGAATTTACATTATTTTTACATGTGAGCACTAAATTTACATGGTATTTACTTGTGGCGTATTGTATTAATGGCTAATTTAACTCTAAGTTATTGTAACTTATTTGATGGAGCTATGAGACTCATGGGCGGTTTGAAGTTTTGGCTAGGAATGTCATGAGTCACACATTGGTAATTTGGTATTTGTATGGTCTCAACATCTAAGCATTACATTTATATGGTATTTACTTGTGAGCATTGCAATTACTAGTGGTGTGCTCGCGTTTTGCGTCGTGTTGTATTTGATAACTTTTTTAGATGGTGTGGTTACATTCAATTGTTCATTTACGGGTTTACAATAATTGAATATTCTCTAACTACCTTATAAACTCGTGAATTTCGCGGGTTAAAAGTTGTATGCATTCACTTGTGATCTTCAATGTACTTTATAAAACAAATCGTTTCTAAAATAGATGTACTTTACATAAGAAATCATTTTCGAACGCATGAATAGTGAGAAGTAGTTAGTCGTTTATATAACCACTTCTCATAAATGAACATAAAACTCCATTAGCTCTACAACATGTCGAAGGAATATGAAGTAGAAAACCTTTCATTAAGAGCATAAAACAAATTAGCAAATTGACCCGTGTTATCCATTCAATTATATGTATAAATTATTTATGTAGTCATGTGGTCTTTCAAATCTAGACACATCAACTGTTTGAATTATAATACAACTCATGTCGACCATATTAGAGTATTGTTCTAGATCAACACCTTAAAAATCAGTGAGACGACATTACAAAGATTAAAGGAGTTCATAAAGCAGATGAAAAAAGATATCAAACGGCCAAGCTTGTACGATTAAATATTTGGCTAAAAAAACTTCAAAACTTTTTATAAATGCACTTCAATGGTACGGCTTAACCAAAAATCGTACAAAGAGAATGTAGGATCAACATGTTTGATCTTTGGCCAAAGAGCTCCAACTAAGACCTTTTTCCAAGCGAGACGACCTTATCCTATCTTTTTATAAATGCACTTCAATGGTACGGCTTAGCCAAAAATCGTACAAAGAGCATGTAGGATCAACATGTCTGATCTTTGGCCAAAGAGCTCCAACTAAGACCTTTTTCCAAGCGAGACGACCTTATCCTATCGATCAAAAGGATATGTTCCTGAATTCAGTTCCAGAATAAGTCTCCCAAGTCCCAACCTGCTATCGACATAATATTAGAAAATATAAAAAAGTGGGTGTTTTATTGAGAAGGTTCAATCAACTGAATGAGCCTGAATAGCTCAAGCTCGTTATCCTTCCACTGTCAAGAGCGAGGGGTAGTCGCAGCTCTGTGAAACCAGCCTAACACAGTGCCCCCTACTTTAGGGACGATGTGACTTGAGCCTTCGCTCAGGCCACATGAGCCAACTCTCAACTTGGAATGGGCAAGCCAGTTATTGCTATCTCAGACCCAGCTGATATGAACCAAATCATAGTCTAGCCCACATTAATACCCCCACTTGGGTTATAGGCAAGCGCTACCAAGCCCAAGTCCCAACCTGCTATCGACATAATATTAGAAAATATAAAAAAGTGGATGTTTTATTGAGAAGGTTCAATCAGCTGAATGAGCCTGAATAACTCAAGCTTGTTATCCTTCCACTGTCAAGAGCGAGGGGTAGTCGCAACTCTGTGATATCAGCCTAACGCAGTGCCCCCTACTTTAGGGAGATGTGAACTTGGAATGGGCAAGCCAGTTATTGATATCTCAGACCCAACTGATATCAACCAAATCATAGTCCAGCCCACATTAATACCCCCACTTGGGTTACAAGCAAGCGCTACCAAGCCCAAGTCCCAACCTGCTATCGACATAATATTAGAAAATATAAAAAAGTGGGTGTTTTATTGAGAAGGTTCAATCAGCTGAATGAGCCTGAATAGCTCAAGCTCGTTATCCTTCCACTGTCAAGAGCGAGGGGTAGTCGCAGCTCTGTGAAACCAGCCTAACGCAGTGCCCCTACTTTAGGGACGATGTGACTTGAGCCTTCGCTCAGGCCACATAAGCCAACTCTCAACTTGGAATGGGCAAGCCAGTTATTGCTATCTCAGACCCAGCTGATATGAACCAAATCATAGTCCAGCCCACATTAATACCCCCACTTGGGTTACAGGCAAGCGCTACCAAGCCCAAGTCCCAACCTGGTATCGACATAATATTAGAAAATATAAAAAAAGTGGGTGTTTTATTGAGAAGGTTCAATCAGCTGAATGAGCCTGAATAGCTCAAGCTCGTTATCCTTCCACTGTCAAGAGCGAGGGGTAGTCGCAGCTCTGTGAAACCAGCCTAACGCAGTGTCCCCTACTTTAGGGACGATGTGAACTTTGAATGGGAAAGCCAGTTATTGCTATCTCAGACCCAGCTGATATGAACCAAATCATAGTCCAGCCCACATTAGTACCCCAACCTGGTATCGACATAATATTAGAAAATATAAAAAAGTGGGTGTTTTATTGAGAAGGTTCAATCAGCTGAATGAGCCTGAATAGCTCAAGCTCGTTATCCTTCCACTGTCAAGAGCGAGGGGTAGTCGCAGCTCTGTGAAACCAGCATAACGCAGTGCCCCCTACTTTAGGGACGATGTGAACTTTGAATGGGCAAGCCAGTTATTTCTATCTCAGACCCAGCTGATATGAACCAAATCATAGTCCAGCCCACATTAGTACCCCAACCTGGTATCGACATAATATTAGAAAATATAAAAAAGTGGGTGTTTTATTGAGAAGGTTCAATCAGCTGAATGAGCCTGAATAGCTCAAGCTCGTTATCCTTCCACTGTCAAGAGCGAGGGGTAGTCGCAGCTCTGTGAAACCAGCCTAACGCAGTGCCCCCTACTTTAGGGACGATGTGAACTTTGAATGGGCAAGCCAGTTATTGCTATCTCAGACCCAACTGATATGAACCAAATCATAGTTCAGCCCACATTAGTACCCCCACTTGGGTTACAAGCAAGCGCTACCAAGCCCAGTGGCAAGCAACTTCTTTGGTGTCCTTATAAACATGTTGTAAATTTCTTCATAAGGCGGTGTGGGATCTTGCTTCACTTTTTAACTTTTGGTGATCCAAAAATGTTATAATTTACAAAGAGAGTGAAATCTTTTTGTCACATCCTTAATGCAAATACAGATTCTACATTATTGTTAAATAGAGAGATACATGTACCATATATTGCAAATCCTACTATTGGTATGACATCAATTATGTTACAAGAGTTATATTATATAAAACTTAATACTATACTCTTGCAACGATTACAATTGTGAAAAATAAGGACAGTGATGTTGGTTCTATATTGTTGTTTCAGGAATCAAGATCCACATATGTGATGTCTCCAATTAAAAAAGGAATGATAATATATAGCATCATTATTTGATAGGAAAACCTGTTTGACCTAGATCTTTTTTTTTTTTTTTTTTTTTTTTTTTTTTTGGTTAGGGGATTTTACCCAGTGAATAGATTAAAATAAACTGTAATGTGCGTGCAAGAAAGAGTAGCTATGAACTACTCTTAAAAGACGCTAACTACGTGCTTTGAAACACTCAAAACACGACTACCAAAAAAAACAACACTAAATGTTTTAAACAGGTAACAATTTGAATACAAAAACTCTAGGATATGACTCGAACTTAATCAGTTCTCATTAGCTCCACACGCCAACTTCCATGTCTCCATAAGCTTTCCAACTCTAGCATTCTTCTTAAACTTAATAGCTGCTAGTTTTAGTCTTACTGAATCTGCAACATACTTTGACACTTGCTCCACTTTCTTGTCACCTTTTCCATGTATTCTATCATTTCGTTCACGCCATTGAAAGTATGAAGTTGTTGCCATGATTAATCAACCAACGATACTTGTTATTGTTTTACTTTTAGATAAAGGAAGAAGCCACAACATTATATCCTCCCATCGAGATGACACTCCTGATATACCAGCCACATTCAACACATTCTGCCAAACACTAGATGAGTATGAGAATTCGAAAAACAAGTGCTCGTGTGAGTTTTGTTGAGACTTGCATAAAAGGCACCGAAGTAAGCTCAAATCAACATCATTTCCTACGTCCTATTGTCAAAGTCGATCTTGAGTTTTTAATCTCTTTCTCATCACTAGCCATAAATGGATAACATGTCTTGGAATGCCATATGGTGACCATACTAGATCTTAGTACAAAAAGTGTGACGGGTTAGGATATGTGTTGAGAACGTATGTTGGGTCGGGCCAACAAGCTACCAATGATCTGAATCTGTACTAAACCAAGTAATGAATTGAATCCCGGCACAAATGAAAGTAAACCCCACGTAAAGATCCGGTGTGAGAGTAAGTACTCATGTTTGTCAGAGAATATTTAAGTGTGTGTATTAGTATGTGTGAGAAAGTCAAACCTTGTGAGAGAATTAGAGTTCCTTTTATAGATGAGTCCAATGCTAGGGTTTCCTAGTATTTCGCTTATAATTGTTAGTGGCCAGAGTGGACCCTTGCCGGTCAAGGTTCCGCAGTAATCGTAGTTGCGGACACAAATCACCTTCCACGGTCATGCGCCTGGTCCGCTAGGTGTTCTGCGTGCGTCTTTGTATCTGGACCGCAACCAATTTATTGTTGAGCTTACTGGTGGTCCATTGTTTGTGGTTGTTTTACTTTGTTGGGCCTGGCCAGAGTGCGTATAGCACAAGCTGAGCCCAATAGGCCTGTTGTACGTGCTATACGTCATCACTAGATGATACCACTCTGTTTCACTTCCACGCTAACCATACTTCTCGGCTAGCAAAATCTTTAAAAGAACCATCATATGCTTTCCATCGTAACTTATCCACCTGTTGGGCATTAAGAATAGGAACATTTATAAGATTTAGAGTCGGGTAGCTGTTATGCCATGCACTTGGCCACACCCATTCTCCATCACAATAATGTCATATAACACATTCTTGGATATTAAAACCTGCTCTTGTAACAGCCCGATATGATACATGGTTCATAAGAGGACATTGAGTATCCCATGTATCAAACCACGCTGACGTACTTCGCCCATTCCCAAGCTCATGCCAAAAGTGAGGGTGAAGGATACTTCAAATTTGAAGCAATTTCCTCCATCCCCAACTCACGATTGAAGCCATTTTCACGTCCCAAAATCTCCTCGTCTTCAGCTTACAATATTCCAAATGTGAGTAGACATCAAAACAACATCGAAATTCTCCAATCTACGAATACCAAGACCACCTTCTGTTGGTTTTATGGATATAAATTAGTAGACGTGAGTTAGGATCGAACTCGAGACCACGGGATTGCACACTTTGCGTATGAGAATTAAAGTTAATAATTAAATGTAAATGTTATATTTATTTATTAATTAAATGAAATAATTATAACGACGTTAAGTAATTAAGTGTAATGGACTAACGGTCGTTAAATGGAATTGGAAAAGACTAGATTGCAAATTAATATTGGAAAGGTTCCGGAATCCCTTGGGGGACACACAACCGATCGACCCAAGGGGTATCCCAACCCATCTCAAACTCAACTTGTTCTCCAAGTTTAGTTGAGTATATATACAAGGTTAGGGGTCTTGGATTTGTATCTCTTGTACTAATTGGCTAAAACCTAAAATTGTTTGTGTGTGTTTTTTGCCATAACCGATCGTGCACCCTCCCTAGGGGATCGATCATCATCTTTTCCAAACCAAAATCGTTTTGTTTAATTAAAACTAGCATTCCTTTAATTCGTTATTGTACGTGTGTACAAGAAAGTGGTACTAACACATTATTGTTAGTATTCTTGGATTGAATTACAAAATCGGTAAGAGGTAATTCACATAATCCTATAAACCCTAATTAGGGTTCATCCAATTGCTAGTTTTGTGGATTTGATTCTTGTTCGGCTAGAATCGTACGCATATTCTTGTTTATGTTAATTAATTATTCATTAATCTTTCCTATACACTTCCGCATGTATTCTTTGATGTTTTGTGTTTTATTATTGATTTTCATGATATATAATCCTAACAGTGGCATCACGAGCCATTGGTTTTAATGAGTAATTAATTACTAAACGCGTAAAAAACGAATATTGTATGTTGTTTGATATGATTGTTCTATGGTTTTGGTTTATATTTTTTTTTTGGATAGATTTTTATTTTTTATGGGGCGTACCTGTTGGGAATTCTACTAAGTGAGAATTCTGCTGAAGATATTGCTGATGGAATCTGCTGAAGTGCAAGATTCTGCTGAAAGAAGTGATTCTGCGAAAGTAGAAAAACCGCGTAGTTTGTTTCTGCGGATATAGATATTCCGCGTATTTTATAGTTAGTTAGGATATGCATGAGCTTTATTAGGAAGTGATAATGTATATCTTCTTTAGTTTTATGTTTATACGTTTCTTGAGGAAACGGTTTAGGGTTCCTTGTCTATAAAAGGAACACATTAGTATGAATGATGTACGAGTTTGAAAAATAAGTTTTAGTTCTATTCAAAGATCCATAGAGGATCAAAGTATTCTTAGTTATTATTGTTCTTACTTGTGTTTAATTTCCGCTTTAGAATACAAGTAATAGAGACTGTCTATTAGTGTGTTTGTGATTACATAAGCATTACTAACGATCCACGAGCGTTCAAAGATCTATCAAGGTCTTAGGTTCAACAAGTGGTATCAGAGCCTCGTGGCTCTCGATCTAGGGTTTATAAGGTTTTCATGTTATTAGGGTTTATGCAGCAGATTTGGAAAAGGCAGCAGATCTGATGATGATGGGGTTAATGAAAAGAAAAGACGAGCAGGTTGGAATTAATTCCCAAATCATCATGTGAGATGGTTTGATTTATTTTATTCGTACTGATTGATAGACTGATTGGTGGTTTCATTCTGTTCGAATATTAAATTTGTTCGCGTGATAATAATGGGTCTCCCGTATCATATAAACAATGGTTTCTCGTTTCATATTCTTGTTTCATTGATATATTTAATTCGTATCTGATTGGCTGTCATGGATGGTCCCACTCGTATCAGCAGAAACAACCTCACGTGTTGATATCGGTTCTTGCTGATTAGGACAACATATTCATTTTTTTTGGTGAAACGAGTTTGTTTGGGTAACATAGGATAATGGAAACTGGTCAAACGTTAATTTGATATTCAATTGTTTATAGTGGTTCATTAATTTTATGATAGTGGGATAGGATTCTGTGTGGTGGAACATATGGAGGATATGGTGGACTTGGCTTTTGATTGGTTGATGTTCGTGGTCATCACGTGAGCATATTTGGACATATGAATTGTTTTGCTTTTGATGTACTCTCGGTGGTCCACACACACTTTATTGGACAGTGATTTTTTTATTCATTGGTTGTCATGTATTTGTGTTATTACTGGTCCCATCCATTGGCTCGTTGTGATGTTCATTAATAGGTTTTAATTGGTCGGTGGTGGTATGATTGGTCAACGCATTGCTGCTGGTCAATGCTGCTGATTGATGCTCACATGGGGTTGATGCTGATAACGTGGCATTGCTGCTGGTCCACTCGTCTTATGTTACTATATTCTAATGGGTGTCTCATTTACTGATTGATTAATGTGTTCACATGGGTCCTCGGTTCCAATTGGTTATTGGTATATTTTTTAGACGGCTTATGTTTGGGACTCACGAGTGAGGATTCATTTGATTTTGGGGTCACCATCTAATAATGGTCACGTGGATACACATATGTTGCTGCTGATGATTCTTAGTCACGTGGGTATGTCTTGTACTGCTCACATGGTCAAGATAATTTGATTGGTTCATATGGGTACACACACAATGGACAGCAGCGAGTGATATATTATTTGTGTAACTGATCACGTGGGACTGCACAAATGACGAGGCCCACTGATGGAACCGTTTTATTATTTATACTGTTCTCTTTAAATTGATATATGCCGATGCATCGTGTGTTCCTACTGGTTGGGTACTGTTTGTATATATGATTTATAATGGCAGCGTGGGAACTTAATTCTGGTCGGATTACATTTATACTGTTCATGATCGGTTGTTGTATATGCTAATTCTGGTCTTTACAGTTGGTCTTCTAATGTTTTACTAGTCTTGGTGAGTTGAATTTTTAATTCAATGATGAACCCTATTAATTAACATACTTTCGGCTTGATTTGATGTTTCTACTGGCTGCATATTTTGATTCGTATTGGTTTCTACTGACCGGTTTCTGCTGGTAGTATTGGTTGCTGCTGATCGGTTTCTACTGATATTTGTTGGTGCTGGTAGGTTCTTGCTGGTAATGTTAGTTTCTGCTGATCAGTTGCTGCTGGTTATTTTGGAGTTCCTACTGGTTGATCAGGTGCGTGTCTTATCATATCTCAAAGTGCGTGGTGAACACTTTAGAGATAATTTATTCGTACGTTAATGGTGTGACAAAGACTTGATAAATCTAGCGAAGGGGTGAGATCTACAGACTAAAGGTACTTAATGCGCATATTTGCTAACACTTTAAGGAGTTACGTTGTAGTGCTCAGTGTTAGTGAAGGGGTGTGATATACAGATTGAAGGTGCTTAATGCTCACATTTGCTATCATTTTAAGGAGTTACATTGTAGTGCTCAGTGTCTCATATTATTTGAGGATTTATCAAGATTTGGAGTCACATGGATAGTGCAAGATATAAGACGCCTACGTTGATGTTTCTACTGGTTCTCCGTTCCTACTGGTAGACTATTTTGATGATGCTGTTGATTTGACTTCTCTGCTGTTACGCTTTATTTCTTTTGTTTAGTTGTAAAAAAAATCGTATTATTTTTTTTAGTGATAAAAAAAAAAAAAAAAAAAAAGATGGTTAGTATAATTTTAAGGGGAAGCTTATGGTTTATATCTTACCATCTACATGCATCACTTGAGGGGAAGCGTCTACAAGTTGCACAAGACCCCTATTAGAAAAAAGGGGAAGCAGATGTATGATGTGCAGCTTATTATTTGTGATGACATGTTTTAGTATTGTTTCTTCATACAGGTTGTTTTGTAACATCAAGAAACTGGAACTTAACCTAGTCAAATTCCAGTTTAGGGGAAGATTGTTGGGAATTGCGGATTTGAAGATTACAAAACCACGAGAAAGAATGAAGAAAGAAGAAACAATGAGGGTCTTAATAGTAATATTTAATAGTAGCTTTTCTAGTAAGCTATGTTTAGGGTTTTCATGTAACCTCCCTCTACTATATAAAGAGGGTAGGCGTCTAGGGTTTAGGGATCCCTTTCATTCATCTTTTCATTTCATTTCATAGCAGATATCTCCCAATGAGAATCTGGTCAAACGCATAGAGCGTAGTAGTAGTATTAGTAGTTATTAGTTTCTTTGTTTTTGGAGCTTCATAAGGTGTAGTGGCAGTTCTGACATTTTCCATATCAAATTTCTTCAAAATGTCCCTCACATATTTATCCTGACTGATAAAAATACCATCAGGTTTCTGCTGAACTTGTAGACCCAAAAAGAAAGTAAGCTCCCCCATAGCACTCATCTGAAACTCTCCCTTCATTAACTCCTCAAACTCCCTGCACCAAGCTTCTTTAGTGGAGCCAAAGATAATGTCATCCACATAAACTTGCACAAGAATGATGTCTCTGTTATTCTTATTTAGGAAGAGTGTTTTGTCAATGGCACCTCTTCTGTAACCATGCTTCAGCAGAAATGCAGATAGCCTAGCATACCATGCTCTGGGTGCCTGATGGAGTCCATATAGAGCTTTTACAACCTTGTAAACATGCTGTGGATGATCTGGGTCTTCAAAGCCTTTGGGTTGAGTGACATATACTTCTTCTTCAATCTCACCATACAGAAAAGCACCTTTCACATCCATTTGATAAACCATGAACCCCATATAAGATGCATAAGCCAAGAAGATTCGAATGGCCTCAACTCGAGCTACAGGTGCAAAAATTTCATCATAATCAATTCCTTCCTCTTGCCTGAACCCCTGAGCCACTAATCGTGCTTTGTTTTTTACCACAATACCCCGTGCATCTCTTTTATTCTTCAAGATCCATTTTGTTCTAGACATCAGGTCACTCCACTTACTTCCAACTTGAATGCAGTCAAAAAGATCTTCAAGTACCTAAAAGGCCAACCCAAATTAGGTCTTTGGTACCCAAAAGAGTATCCTTTTGTATTGGAAGCATATAGTGATAGTGATTATGCTAGTGCGAATCTGGATAGGAGATCCACAACTGGAGGTTGCCAATTTCTTGGAAGAAGATTGATTTCTTGGCAATGCAAGAAACAAACTATTGTTGCTACCTCATCTACTGAAGCAGAGTATGTGGCTGCTGCAAATTGTTGTGGGCAGGTACTATGGATACAAAATCCAGGGCCGGATATTAACAAGTGCAGGGTGCTCGACGGCACAGGGCCTCCATTTTTCGAGGGGCCCCAAAATTTTAAGCATCGGGGGTGATTAAATTGAGTTTTAGCGTAATACTGATGATAAAGTGTATAGAGCGTAAGAGAATCGTTGGTTCCATTCAAATATAAGTTAACATTTTTTAGTTTTAAATGATATTTAAAAAAATGAAAATGAAAACTGGGGAAGTTTCTGAAAAGCCAGGAAGAAGACGATAACTTTTGGCCAGTTTTAGTTTGCACCCCAAAATATACCATTTTAACACTTTCGTCCTAATTTCTCAAGAAGTATTGAAAACTTATAAATATTGACAGTTTTAGCCCTTGTTTATTACAAATGATTCAATACTACACTTTTGAACTTTGATATGATCGAGTGCTTCCATTTTTTCTTATAAAATGTCAAAGGTTAATCGAGAGTTTGCAACATTTGTTACTATTTTATAGACTTATATATAGTACATTTTATCAGCTTTATTAGCTTCTTTTCTATATATTATAGTTTTTTTTTTCTCTCGTAATCATGAAACAATGGCATCAAAATCCACATACGACGTTGTCCAGGGTCTACTTTATGATAATTGCACAGGGCCCTTCAAATTCACGGGACGGCCCTGACAAAATCAATTGCTGGATTATGGGTTTAATTTCATGAACACCACAATCGTTATTGATAATCAGAGTACCATATGCATAGTTAAAAATCCAGTTTTTCATAATAGAACTAAACATATTGAGATCAAGCACCATTTTATAAGAGATGCATATGAAAAACATTTGATAAAGGTGGTTAAGATTCACACAGATGATAATGTGGCAGATTTATTGACTAAAGCTTTTGATGGACCCAGGTTTCAACACCTTGTTGTCCATATTGGGATGCTTAACCCTTAACTGCAAAGTTTGAGGGGAGGCATATGCCTCAGGGAGGATTGTAGTTGTATATCTTGTAAACTTTGTAGATATTGGTTTATCTTTTTGTTTGCTAACACTAACCAGCTAATGTTTTTTAAGTTTTGTTTGTCTTGGTTTGGTTTGTGTGCTACTTTGTGTCTGTTTTGCAGAATGCCTATTTAGGTTGCAGTTCACCAAGTTGGTAAATGGGAATATGGTCATGTAAGCTTAAAGTTTGTTTCTACTGAAGAAAAGCACAAGTATTGTTACAAGTTATCTCATTGATTCTACTGAAGGAAAGTACTGAAGTACAGATTAAGTGCTAATCATTGAGAGATAAAAGACATGTTGATCATTCATTCAAGAAACAATTTACAGCTTACAATCAACTTCAAATGAAATACAAGACCATTCCTATACAAGATCTACCAAACATATACTAGTTCCTATCATCTATTACAAAAGCTGGTGGATACACTAGACAAGTATGATGAAAAAGCTGAAGATGAAAATGGTAAGGATGGATTGATGAAAACGACGATGAAGATGCTCAAGAACCTAGTTTTATATCTTTGGTCCTTGGCATGATGGATGCATTTGTGATATGAGAAATCTTCAGTTGTTCCATCTACTCGTTCCACCATTGAGCATCACTCCATCTTCCCTTTTCCCTTTCCCTTCACCTCTGCCCCCTTGCCCTTTCCCCTGCTTCCATGGTATGAAGTACCAAATCCTGGAGCAGGAAGAGCTATCACCACCTCTCTTGTCTTTGGGAGTGGTGGATTTCTGGCACGTGGCCTTGGTTGAGGTTGGGGTTGTGAAGGTTGGGGCTTCTCTACACCTGCAGATGTCCTCTCCTCTTCCTCTCTCACCAATCTACTGAAGATTGGCTCTAGACGCTCTGTGGAGTCATCAGAACCCCTAGATGAATCACTTGGATTCACTACACTATCATCTTCAGGAGAAGGAAGAAAGAGGAACTTCAATGGACGAGGTTCATCTTGGTGAGGGTATCGAAACAATGGGTGTGAATCATCACTGGATGATGATGATGAGGAGGAGGAGGAGGAGGAAGTTAGATTGATGATTTCTGGTTTGGTAGACATGTTTGTTATTACTGATTGTGGAATTAGTGAGAAATTAGGGTTTTTGGAGTAAATTGGGGGTAATTGATATGTGTTTGTTGTGAATTGGGATTATCTTATAGACGGAGTCAAGGCTTGATGATAATTAATGCGAGTTGGGTAGCACAGTAAAACTCAAGATATTTACTGAATATACTTTTACACTTGAGTTGATTCTGCTGATTGACTTCCTTCAGCAGATTGACCATCATTTCTGCTGAATCGTTAATTTTGAAATTGGTTGGAGTTACACGTCAGATTTGGTCAACAAGTTGTTCCGATATTTTTGACCATAATTGGGTAACTTCTATTTATAACCTACTTCGTATAATCTTCGCTCAAAATTAATTGATTCCCTCTTCAATCAGTTTAAACACATTTCCATTTGCTTAATTCATAACACGTTCTCACAATTTCTCACATGGCGGCGCTTCAATTTAAGAAAGATCATAACAAGGTTGCTTTTCTAGAAAAAGCTAAAGGACATGAACTGTATGAACCTATGGTGGATTTCTTGAAGCGGTCCAAGATTCATTATGCTCTAACGCACTCTCCAAATGTGATATATGAATCGTTGGTTGAACAATTTTGGGCATCTGCTACTAAACGAAGTGACACAGAGATTGTAGCAACGATTGATGAAACAGAGTATGTGGTGACTGAGGATTTAATTAGGACACAACTTTGTTTGGATGATGAAGGTGGGGTTTATCACACCAACACTGTAGAGATACTTGCTATATAAAATTATCTATTTTATTCAAAAACGACTAAACTAAAATTTGACTTTTTAAATTACACTAAAGGTTTGACTAATATGAACTTTAAATCACTCCTACTTACTGATTATGATGTATTAAGTTAAGAAAAGATGATATTAAGCTATGTTAATTAGTTCCCGGCAATGGAACCAAAAATTTGATTCGCTCCAAACGGTCTGGTTTTATCACACAAATCAACCACTTGTGAATGGTCAACCGTAATAAAAGTCAAAACAGTCTGAGAACCAAATGCAATTAAGATCTGGAGAGTATAGTGTTTCCACAGGTCGTTAAGTCCCACGGAGGATTAATGGTGTTTGAACAAATTCAGATGTCGAATGATCACTAAGGATAATGATCAGTAAGGATTTTGGAATATTTATACCTAAAGAAAAAGTTTTGTAAATTACAGGGGCTTAAATGCAAATTAAAGAAAATTAAAAAGCTAAAATATATTAAATAAACGCTATCACTATTTTTAAAATGATGTTTTTCTTGATTTATAAAACAAAATAACTTAAATAAACTATTTTAATTAAAGTGTAAACCTAAATTATCTAAAAACGTGACCTAGAATGAAAACGTGCGTTATATATAAAAATTACGCGAGTGCGTAAATAAAAACGTAAAATTTGTGAAATAAAAGTCCTACAAGTGTAAAAACAATTTTCTTACTTACTATATGACAAAAGAAAATTTTAGAAAAAAGATTTATAATTTTTTTACTTTTATATTTTTTATTATGAATTAAATACTATTTTAGACTAATTAAATGATTAAAAATACTAAAACTATTCAGAAAATTCTGAAACTTTTTTGTAAAACACTTTATACTAATACAAAGCTAAGAAAAATACAAAAGAGGTAAAAGCTTATTGTAATAAGCTGTAAATAAGCTAAAGAGTACGAATAAGCTAAATGGACAAAGAAGGGTTATATATTAAATGTTGCAAAGAGTAACCAGTCAAAGACCCAAGGGCAGATGGTAGTGTGTGTGTGTGGTGAGCTGGGTGGCCAGGGTTCGAATCCCAGCAATGGACTTTTTTCTTTTTATTTTCTTTTTGTATTTTTCTTTTTGAAACTGATTAAGCACACTATGATAAGCAAATTTTAAAGCTACAACTTTTTATAAAATCCACTAATAAGCTCAGTTTGAGCTTATAATTACTTAACAGTTTAGTAATAAATGGAAATAAGCACAAGTTTTAGCCAAATGGCTAATAAGCTATCCAATAAGCAAAAGGTTAATGAAATAAGCTAAACAACTGTTTAACAAGCTAATACAACAACTGAGAAGGCACAATGACTAAAAATAAGCACTAAATAAGCTCTAAATAAACACAAGCTTAACTGTTAAACAGGACACTTTTGGGTTTTCTAGGTACTTACTAGCTTATTTTTAAGTACTATAATAAGCTAGGAAATGAAAATTAACACTGTAAATAACAAGTATACTAGCTGAGATTTCCAAAAAGCTAAATTACAAAGTTTGGATTACTCTAATAAGCTTGGGAGAAGCTTTTGAAAAACTTATGAACACTGACTGATTGGCACACTTAAAGAAAATGGACAAAATTAAAAGCCATAAGCAGGCTTATCAAATAAGCTGAGAAGTGAAAAATAAGAACTGGAACCTTGAGACAACTAGGTGAGCTTCTCAAAAAGCTAAAGTACACAAGTTAAAGCTAGCTAATGAGCTCTGAAGGAGCTTGAGAAAAAGCTTGTAAAACTGGTGCACAGGGCATGTTTTTGAAAAAGTGTTTAAAGTAAGCTAGGAAATAAGCAATTTATAAGCTAAGTAGGTATAAGCTAATAATTTTCTAATTAAGATGAGCAACTAAACTTTAATATCCCAAAAGCACAAAGTATGAAACTTAATATTATGTCCTATATAAAATTATCTATTTTATTCAAAAACGACTAAACTGAAATTTGACTTTTTAAATTACACTAAAGGTTTGACTAATATGAACTTTAAATCACTCCTACTTACTGATTATGATGTATTAAGTTAAGAAAAGATGATATTAAGCTATGTTAACAAGCTCTAAACAACTATGATGAATCTTAGTTTCTAAATCCTAACAGTGAATCAATAGATTGAGATTAAAGGTGATTTTGACTATTGATCAAACAAGGTCTGAATTTTATTGTTGCAATGAGTTATTAAAACCTAATATGACATATAGCAAATAAGAACAATGACATGATCAACCTTTAACACAGTTGAACAAGAAAATACAAACAGTCCTTATTGAGACTGTTATGAAGCATTAAGCACTGAAACAGATTTTTAGACCAATTAACCTATTGATTAACTAATATTAACTATATTTAAACAGGATTAAGCTAGAATTAACAAGGTTTAATTACTAATACTAGGAAATGCAAATTTCAAAGAAATAGCTTACAAGTTGGAATTCAAGCATAAACAGAGAACCAGGGACTGAGATCACACCCTATAGCTTCCCAAGAAGCTCTATACCAAAGGGCAATCCTTTATTCACCCTGCTCCAGCTTTGACCTTCACTTCCATGGATTTTTTATTTTTAACTGATTTATTTGTATTTTTGGTAATTTTTTTTCTTTTGCTTCTAAACAGAGTTTTAAGGTTACTAAAAGCTTTAATAAGCTTTCTGAGGAGCTTATATAGGCTTATGAGTCCTTATCATCCACTACAAACAACATTCAAACAGTTTGAGATTTTGAACTAGAAAATGCATAAACTTGAAAATGAAGCTTAATACTGAAATTGAAACTGAAAAAGGTTTTAGATTACACTGAAAACTTGAAATACAAAGCTTGAAAGCTGTAACATACACTTGAAATTGAAATTTAATTAAAACGACATAAGCATAAACTAAAGTACTCTAGATGGATATATACATTGCATCTCCTCTCTTCTTTATAGACTTTTTGATCTTTCCACAAGCTTCTGAACATTTCCCATCAAGAATTTTGACCATTGGATGAGTCAAAACAATCTCAGCCTTCAAATCCACTTTTGGCGCCAAAAGTGGTTTATGTAACTTGCAGCCGGAATATTTCAATTAATGCACTTTGGAAGCTTGTACATGTTGAGGAGACACAAAGGAAAAGGTATTTAGCCTAGTTGGTATATTTGTGAAGAAAAACAGGGGAAGGTATGGTTTAGGGGTTAAAGTGGTGGGGAAGCATTAACTGTGGTTGTGGGCTAGTTCATGAGGTGGAAGGGATGAGAGTGAGTAGTAGGTGGTGAGGTGGAAGTAACAGGTGGTGAAAACCACCTGGTTTTGGGATTGCAGGTGTGGGAGAGGAAGAGAAACAGTGTTTCTGGTTTTGGCGGGGTGTTGACCGTTTGACCAAAGTGATATTAATAACGGGGGTTCACAATAGGGTAATGGCAGGGGTGAATTTGATTTGGACTGGCTCAAGTGGGTATAGGTCAAGGGTCAAGGGTCAAGATTGGGTTGGGCTTGGGTTTGCATTTGGGCCAGCCGTGTATTGGATTTGGGTTAATAATAATACACGGGTCCGTTTGGTTTGTATAAGGACCAATCCTGCCAACTTTCCAAAGTTATAATAAGGACCAATCCTGCCATTTATGATTAGTACAAGGACCACATTTGATAATTTTCACTTTTTCAAATATCCAAGGACCTTTTATGACAATTTTCAAACTTGAAGGACCTTTTCTGCCATTTGACCAAAGATTCATTCAAGGACCATTTTTGACAACTTAGAATATTTCAGGGACCTTGAATGATAAAACTCCACATTTTTGGATTCCAGGGACTAGATTTGACAACTTTTGAAACTTGGGGGACTAAAACTGCCAATTATGCAAACTTGATACGTTTTTCACCTGATTTTGGTATTTTTGCATTTGAAACACATAAAACACTTATTTGTGATATTTTTATCATTTTGATGCATTTCTGAGTGTTTTCAGATGTTTTTGCAGCTTAAACGGTACAAAAATGATGAGTATTTAGACACTCATCAACAACCCAAGACAGAGTATTTTGTCCCATAGGAGCTCTTAGTGCTAAATTGTTTGCTTCAATGAAAACTCATTATGTTGGGGCACATCATCTTTTGCTAGAAGCTATGTTGCCACATGGCAATGAGGCTACTGATGAGGGTAATGTTGCTGGTGCTCCCCCTCTTCTAATGTTGCTGCTGATCGTAATCCATCAGTTGCCATTAATGAGGGCCCTTCCATAACTGCTGAAGCATCAAATGTTTCTCCAGACCAACCTCCACCTACACCTTTACCTCTGTCACCTAGTCCTAGTCCACCACCTACTCATGTTACTCCTGATGAGTTTGAGCCTGAGTTTAATAGACTGACCACACCTAGTCCAGTTAGAGAGCCATTTGCTGAAGGCTCTCCAATTCGTGAGCATGTCCATGTTTCTCCTGAAAGGTCCAATGAAGCTCCCATTACCACTGAGCAATCTGCTGGTGGAGCTGAGGACCCTATTACGCTTACATATGTATATGCTTTGCTGAACAGGTATGTGAAAGAGGTTGCTGATCTCAGAAAGGAGCTTGCTGATACTAAATCTTCACTTGGTGGTGAGATTGTGGGGTTGAAGAGAAAGGTTCAGGACTTAGAGGAACAAATTGGGCAGAACAACAAAAGGAAGTTTGTGGTTACCTCTGAAGAAGAGCAAGAGGATATTCATTTGGATTCACTTGAAATCTTGGCTGATGTTTCTCAACAGACTCATGCTTCTTCTCCAATTGCTGCTGAATCCTCAAAGCAAAAGGAACCTATTATGTTTACTAGAAGAAGGAGAAGACAGTATTTGAGCAAGGATTCCTCTGAATCTTCAAAGGTGCCAAGTGTTGCCAATGTTACAACTGCTGATGATCATGTTATTGCTGATGCTCAAATGGTGGATGTTGCTTCTGAACATGGTCAAGTTTCATCTGTGCAAGAACCACCATGTCCTCCACCTTCAGCAGATCATCATGAAGTATTTATTGCTGGAAGAAGTTTTAACCTGGATCCTAATGCTGATGTCTCTTCTGCATTTGTTGAAGACACTCCTCAACATATTACCCATGATGCTTCTATGGGTGTTTCTTCTGAAAACATTAATACAGTTCCCATTGTTGATATTCCTCATGCTGATTCTGCTCATGAGCCTGCTGATAAAGGTAAAGGAGTTATGGTTGATGAAGAGCTTGGTTCAGATCTTGTGAGTGAACAGGAAAGGCTACAGCAAGCAAGAATGCTAGCAGAGTATGCAGATTTTATGAAGAGTCAAGCTTTGGCACTACAACTTGCAGCTCAGTTTACTACCAATTTGCCTCCTGAAAGACAAAGAGAATTGGATGCACAATCAATTAATTTTACTGATGAGTAATGGGATTCTTACACTCTTCAAGCTATTTCAAATCCTACTCTTGCTCAGAGCATTTTAGGAGCTGATTTTGATAGTGAGAACTTTGCTGCACAAATGATGGCTCTTGGAAAACAAAAGAAACTAGCTGCAGCTGAAAAGAGAAAAGCCATTGCTGCACAAAAGGCTAAAGCTAAGAGGGAGAGACCACCAACTGCAGCTCAGAAGAAAACCTATATGAGGAATGTGGTGTATAATCAGAGTACTAATTTCTATCAATCTGGTTTGACAAAGAAGCAAGTCTGGGCTTTATCTGATTCTGACTTGACCAGTTTGTATACTAAGACTATGAAGCATATTACACCAATTTCTACATTGAAAAGGATTGCTGGTGGCATAGATACTCCAAAAGCCAAAAGACCCAAGAAAGTTGTGATTGTGGATTCTTTTGCTGATGATAAAGGAAAGCTGAGCTCTCATGCTGTTTCTGCTGAGGCATCTACTGAAGCTATACATTCTGTTTAGAGAGTTCAATCTGTTGAATCTCTTGTTGTTTCTTCTGAAGCTTCACCCAGTATGGCTGATCCGTCTCTGGATCCTAAGGGCATGCCTGATACTATTGCTTCTTCTGCATCTACTGAACAAGAAGGAGCAGACATGATTAGGAGAGCTGAACAAGAAGCTTTTAGACCTAAACAAGACAGAGAGAAGCTTGATAAAATGTATGCCATGGGTGATGCTGTTCCAGTTCCCTCTGCTTCTACCTCTTCCATTCCCACTGAAGATGTCTCTGGTGCGTCTGAGAATGTACCATCTTCCTTTTCTATGGGCATTTATATAACTGGTAGGAGGGGGAAAAGGATGTCTAGAAGAAGACACATTGCAATCAAAAGATCTATGCGAGTAGATGGGAAGAAGGCCTATGGAGTACCTAAATCTAAAAAGGGTGGCTCTTCTAAGCATTTGGATCTAAAGGCTGCTGAGTCAACATTCATTAAAGAGGGATCTTCTGACACTTTTCTTGAGGGGTCTCATGGTGTGTTGACTACATGGACATTGACTGATGGACAACTTAACATCATCTATAGGTTGGATAACTCTTCTATGCAGTTTACTTTCTTAAGAGAAATACTTCATATGGTGGATAGGCAAGATTTGATTACTCTTCATGGCCTTGTCACACAATATTATGCTATTCATTCTCCACAAGGTTCTGGGTTGTACTTATTGGGATATCTTCAAGTTCTTTTTGACTCTCAATCTCCAAATGGTAAAGGGTATTCAATTTGGAAGGATTCACATAAGTGGAAGGTTGAGACTTGGAGATTTTATCCTATCCCAAGTGTGCATGTTGTGGAGACAAAGTGTGGGATGGTTGTGTGTATGTTTTCTGATAGGCTTTATCCTTTGTTTGTGAAATTGATGCAACGAATGCTTAGAAGGAAATTGGAAGTTCCTCCTGATCCAGTGGGGAATGATATGCTCCATGCTGAATAATTGATTGGGTTGATTAAGACTCAGCTTATGCAACACCAAGCTTCTTCTTGATTCTGGTATCTTGTATTATATCTTTCTTTCTTTGTTTCATTCTTATTTAAAAAAAAAAAAAAAGAAAAGAAAAAAACTATCTTGTATTCTTTGTTTGTCTCACTTTTTCTTGCAGGTTTGTTGTACATTACTCTGTTGATGGTTATCAACTCACCAGCTGTGCCTTGTGTACATCAAAGGGTTGGCTAGTCCAAAGGGTACAGCTTTGGTAAAGACACATCAAATCTGTTGCTAGCTGTAATGGTTTGCTCAAAATCATAGGGTATGCAACTCACCCATGCTTAATTGTTGAGGGTTGTATGGTCATCAATTCACCATGGCTTATTCCTTTTTAGAATCCAAGAATTGGCTAGCCTACAAGTATATGGCTTGTGGTAAAGGCAGTGGAATACCATATTGGGTTCTCAATTCACCAAAGGTGATTCTTTCCCCGAAGAATTGACTAGTCCTGAGCAAACGACTACAGGTAAAGACATCTTAAATCCGTTTATAGCTGCTAATTTGCTACAAATCAGATGGTTATCAGTGTACCATAGTTTTCGAACTTAAACATTTGGCTACTCCAGTAGTAATGGCTATTGGTAAAGAGACATCAAATCCATTATTTTCAATGATTCACCTCTCTCAGGAGTTAACACACCTGGATGTGATGAGAATAGTATGAAACTAATATGTTTTGATGTACATTTTGTCATTTGTTGCTGCAAAGATCTGGAGTTTCAAATTTTTGCCATCATAGAGATGTGATTGTTTTGGTTCTTTGCTGCTGATGTTCGTATTCAATCCTCTTGTTCTGAAGTATTAACGATCTATCAAGAATCTTGAACTTAACCATGTCAAATTCAAGATTAGGGGAGGATTGTTGGGAATTCTACTAAGTGAGAATTCTGATGAAGATATTGCTGATGGAATCTGCTGAAGTGCAAGATTCTGCTGAAGAAGTGATTCTGCGGAAGTAGAAAAACCGCGTAGTTTGTTTCTACGGATATAGATATTCCGCGTATTTTATAGTTAGTTAGGATATGCATGAGCTTTATTAGGAAGTGATAATGTATATCTTCTTTAGTTTTATGTTTATACGTTTTTGAGGAAACGGTTTAGGGTTCCTTGTCTATAAAAGGAACACATTAGTATGAATGATGTACAGGTTTTGAAAAATAAGTTTTAGTTCTATTCAAAGATCCATAGAGGATCAAAGTATTCTTAGTTATTATTGTTCTTACTTGTGTTTAATTTCCGCTTTAGAATACAAGTAATAGAGACTGTCTATTAGTGTGTTTGTGATTACCACTTGTTGGTTCATTAATGTATTTAATAGCTTCTAGGCCTGACATTACCTTTGCTGTCAGTGCTTGTTCTAGACATCAGGTCACTCCACTTACTTCCAACTTGAATGCAGTCAAAAAGATCTTCAAGTACCTAAAAGGCCAACCCAAATTAGGTCTTTGGTACCCAAAAGAGTATCCTTTTGTATTGGAAGCATATAGTGATAGTGATTATGCTAGTGCGAATCTGGATAGGAGATCCACAACTGGAGGTTGCCAATTCTTTGGAAGAAGATTGATTTCTTGGCAATGCAAGAAACAAACTATTGTTGCTACCTCATCTACTGAAGCAGAGTATGTGGCTGCTGCAAATTGTTGTGGGCATGTACTATGGATACAAAATCAATTGCTGGATTATGGGTTTAATTTCATGAACACCACAATCTTTATTGATAATCAGAGTACCATATGCATAGTTAAAAATCCAGTTTTTCATAATAGAACTAATCATATTGAGATCAGGCACTATTTTATAAGAGATGCATATGAAAAACATTTGATAAAGGTGGTTAAGATTCACACAGATGATAATGTGGCAGATTTATTGACTAAAGCTTTTGATGGACCCAGGTTTCAACACCTTGTTGTCCATATTGGGAAGCTTAACCCTTAACTGCAAAGTTTGAGGGGAGGCATAGGCCTCAGGGGAGGCATATGCCTCAGGGGAGGATTGTAGTTGTATATCTTGTAAACTTTGTAGATATTCGTTTATCTTTTTGTTTGCTAACACTAACCAGTTAATGTTTTTTAAGTTTTGTTTGTCTTGGTTTGGTTTGTGTGCTACTTTGTGTCTGTTTTGCAGAATGCCTCTTTAGGTTGCAGTTCACCAAGTTGGTAGATGGGAATATGGTCATGTAAGCTTAAAATTTGTTTCTACTGAAGAGAAGCACAAGTATTGTTGCAAGTTATCTCAGTGATTCTACTGAAGGAAAGTACTGAAGTACATATTAAGTGCTAATCATTGAGAGATAAAAGACATGTTGATCATCCATTCAAGAAACAATTTACAGCTTACAATCAACTTCAAATGAAATACAAGACCATTCCTATACAAGATCTACCAAACATATACTAGTTCCTATCATCTATTACAAAAGCTGGTGGATACACTTGACAAGTATGATGAAGAAGCTGAAGATGAAAATGGTAAGGATGGATTGATGAAAACGACGATGAAGATGCTCAAGAACCTAGTTTTATATCTTTGGTCCTTGGCATGATGGATGCATTTGTGATATGAGAAATCTTCAGTTGTTCCATCTACTCGTTCCACCATTGAGCATCACTCCATCTTCCCTTTTCCCTTTCCCTTCACCTCTGCCCCCTTGCCCTTTCCCCTGCTTCCATGGTATGAAGTACCAAATCCTGGAGCAGGAAGAGCTATCACCACCTCTCTTGTCTTTGGGAGTGGTGGATTTCTGGCACGTGGCCTTGGTTGAGGTTGGGGTTGTGAAGGTTGGGGCTTCTCTACACCTGCAGATGTCCTCTCCTCTTCCTCTCTCACCAATCTATCGAAGATTGGCTCTAGATGCTCTGTGGAGTCATCAGAACCCCTAGATGAATCACTTGGATTCACTACACTATCATCTTCAGAAGAAGGAAGAAAGGGGGACTTCAATGGACGAGGTTCATCTTGGTGAGGGTATCGAAACAATGGGTGTGAATCATCACTGGATGATGATGAGGAGGAGGAGGAGGAAGTTAGATTGATGATTTCTGGTTTGGTAGACATGTTTGTTATTGCTGATTGTGGAATTAGTGAGAAATTAGGGTTTTTGGAGTAAATTAGGGGTAATTGATATGTGTTTGTTGTGAATTGGGATTATATTATAGGCAGAGTCAAGGCTTGATGATAATTAATGCGAGTTGGGTGGCACAGTAAAACTCAAGATATTTACTGAAGATACTTTTACACTTGAGTTGATTCTGCTGATTGACTTCCTTCAGCAGATTGACCATCATTTCTGCTGAATCGTTAATTTTGAAATTGGTTGGAGTTACATGTCAGATTTGGTCAACAAGTTGTTCCGATATTTTTTACCATAATTGGGTAACTTCTATTTATAACCTACTTCGTATAATCTTCGCTCAAAATTAAGTGATTCCCTCTTCAATCAGTTTAAACACATTTCCATTTGCCTAATTCATAACACATTCTCACAATTTCTCACATGGCGGCGCTTCAATTTTAGAAAGATCATAACAAGGTTGCTTTTCTGGGTAAAGCTAAGGGACATGATATGTATGAACCTATGGTGGATTTCTTGAAGCGGTCCAAGATTCATTATGCTCTAACGCACTCTCCAAATGTGATATATGAATAGTTGGTTGAACAATTTTGGGCATCTGCTACTAAACGAAGTAACACAGAGATTGTAGCAACGATTGATGAAACAGAGTATGTGGTGACTGAGGATTTAATTAGGACACAACTTCGTGTGGATGATGAAGGTGAGGTTTATCACACCAACACTGTAGAGATACTTGCTGGGTTAAGAGCTATTGGATTTCAAAGTACTAATACAGATATGTGGCACAAGAATAAGCTTAGCCCAATGTGGAGGTTTTTGGTGCATACCTTGCTTCAGTGCATAAGCAACAAGTCAGGCGGATGGGATCAATTCTCTACCCAATTGGGTTGTGGTATTGTGTGTCTTTCAAAGGGTTTAACTTATAATTTCTCTAAGTTTATTTTTGATAATATGGTTGAAAATATTCAAAAGAAAAAGCATAAGTTTCTAATGTACCCTAGGTTTTTACAAATGATATTAGACATAACAACCCAAGACAGAGTATTTTGTCCCATAGGAGCTCTTAGTGCTAAATTGTTTGCTTCAATGAAAACTCATTATGTTGGGGCACATCATCCTTTGCTAGAAGCTATGTTGCCACATGGCAATGAGGCTGCTGATGAGGGTAATGTTGCTGGTGCTCCACCCTCTTCTAATGTTGCTGCTGATGGTAATCCATCAGTTGCCATTGATGAGGGCCCTTCCATAACTGTTGAAGCATCAATTGTTTCTCCTGACCAACCTCCACCTACACCTTTATCTCTATCACCTAGTCCTAGTCCACCACGTACTCATGTTACTCCTGATGAGTTTGAGCCTGAGTTTAATAGACTAACCACACCTAGTCCAGTTAGAGAGCCATTTGCTGAAGGCTCTCCTATTCGTGAGCATGTCTATGTTTCTCCTGAAAAGTCCAATGAAGCTCCCATTACCACTGAGCAATCTGCTGGTGGAGCTGAGGACCCTATTACGCTTACATCTGTATATGCTTTGCTGAATAGGTATGTGAAAGAGGTTGCTGATCTCATAAAGGAGCTTGCTGATACTAAATCTTCACTTGGTGGTGAGATTGTGGGGTTGAAGAGAAAGGTTCAAGACTTAGAGGAACAACTTGAGCAGAACAACAAAAGGAAGTTTGTGGTTACCTCTGATGAAGAGCAAGAGGATATTCATTTGGATTCACTTGAAATCTTGGCTGATGTTGCTCAACAGACTCATGCTTCTTCTCCAATTGCTGCTGAATCCTCAAAGCAAAAGGAACCTACATATTCGGTTTACTAGAAGAAAGAGAAGACAGTATTTGAGCAAGGATTCCTCTGAATCTTCAAAGGTGCCAAGTGTTGCCAATGTTACCACTGCTGATGATCATGTTATTGATGATGCTCAAATGGTGGATGTTGCTTCTGAACATGGTCAAGTTTCATTTGTGCAAGAACCACCATGTCCTCCACCTTCAGCAGATCATCATGAAGTATTTATTGCTGGAAGAAGTTTTAACCTGGATCCTAATGCTGATGTCTCTTCTGCATTTGTTGAAGACACTCCTCAACATATTACTCCTGATGCTTCTATGGGTGTTTCTTCTGAAAACATTAATACAGTTCCCATTGTTGATATTCCTCATGCTGATTCTGCTCATGAGCCTGCTGATAAAGGTAAAGGAGTTATGGTTGATGAAGAGCTTGGTTCAGATCTTGTGAGTGAACAGGAAAGGCTATAGCAAGCAAGAATGCTAGCAGAGTATGCAGATTTGATGAAGAGTCAAGCTTTGGCACAACAACTTGCAGCTCAGTTTACTACCAATTTGCCTCCTGAAAGACAAAGAGAATTGGATGCACAATCAATTAATTTTACTGATGAGCAATGGGATTCTTACACTCTTCAAGCTGTTTCAAATCCTACTCTTGCTCAGAGCATTTTAGGAGCTGATTTTGATAGTGAGAACTTTGCTGCACAAATGATGGCTCTTGGAAAACAAAAGAAACTAGCTGCAGCTGAAAAGAGAAAATCCATTGCTGCACAAAAGGATAAAGCTAAGAGGGAGAGACCACTAACTGCAGCTCAGAAGAAAACCTATATGAGGAATGTGGTGTATAATCAGAGTACTAATTTCTATCAATCATGTTTGACAAAGAAGCAAGTCTGGGCTTTATCTGATTCTGACTTGACCAGTTTGTATACTAAGACTATGAAGCATATTACACCAATTTCTACATTGAAAAGGATTGCTGGTGGCATAGATACTCCAAAAATCAAAAGACCCAAGAAAGTTGTGATTGTGGATTCTTTTGCTGATGATAAAGGAAAGCTGAGCTCTCATGCTGTTTCTGCTGAGGCATCTACTGAAGCTATACATTCTATTGAGAGAGTTCAATCTGTTGAATCTCTTGTTGTTTCTTCTGAATCTTCACCTAGTGTGGCTGATCCATCTCTGGATCCTAAGGGCATGCCTGATACTATTTCTTCTTTTGCATCTGCTGAACAAGAAGGAGCAGACATGATTAGGAGAGCTGAACAAGAAGCTTTTAGAGCTAAACAGGACAGAGAAAAGCTTGATACAATGTATGCCATGGGTGATGCTGTTCCAATTCCCTCTGCTTCTACCTCTTCCATTCCCACTGAAGATGTCTCTGGTGCGTCTGAGAATGTACCATCTTCCTTTTCTATTGGCATTTATATACCTGGTAGGAGGGGGAAAAGGATGTCTAGAAGAAGACACATTGCAATCAGGAGATCTATGCGAATAGCTTGGAAGAAGGCCTCTGGAGTACCTAAATCTAAAAAGGGTGGCTCTTCTAAGCATTTGGATCTAAAGGCTGCTGAGTCAACATTCATTAAAGAGGGATCTTCTGACACTTTTCTTGAGGGGTCTCATGGTGTGTTGACTACTTGGACATTGACTGATGGACAGCTTAACATCATCTATAGGTTAGATAACTCTTCTATGCAGTTTACTTTCTTAAGAGACATACTTCATATGATGGATAGGCAAGATTTGATTACTCTTCATGGCCTTGTCACACAATATTATGCTATTCATACTCCACAAGGTTTGGGGTTGTACTTATTGGGAGATCTTCAAGTTCTTTTTGACTCTCAATCTCCAAATGGTAAAGGGTATTCAATTTGGAAGGATTCACATAAGTGGAAGGTTGAGACTTGGAGATTTTATCCTATCCCAAGTGTGCATGTTGTGGAGACAAAGTGTGGGATGGCTGTGTGTATGTTTTCTGATAGGCTTTATCCTTTGTCTGTGAAATTGATGCAACGAATGCTTAGAAGGAAATTGGAAGTTCCTCCTGATCCAGTGGGGAATGATATGCTCCATGCTGAACAATTGATTGGGTTGATTAAGACTCAGCTTATGCAACACCAAGCTTCTTCTTGATTCTGGTATCTTGTATTATTTCTTTCTTTCTTTGTTTCATTCTTATTAAAAAAAAAAAAAAAAAAAAAACTATCTTGTACATTTCGTCATTTGTTGCTGCAAAGATCTGGAGTTTCAAAGTTTTGCCATCATAGAGATGTGATTGTTTTGGTTCTTTGTTGTTGATGTTCGAATTCAATCCTCTTGTTCTGAAGTATTAACGATCTATCAAGAATCTTGAACTTAACCATGTCAAATTAAAGATTAGGGGAGGATTGTTGGGAATTCTACTAAGTGAGAATTCTGCTGAAGATATTGCTGATGGAATTTGCTGAAGTGCAAGATTTTGCTGACGAAGTGATTCTGCGGAAGTAGAAAAACCGCGTAGTTTGTTTCTGCGGATATAGATATTCCGCGTATTTTATAGTTAGTTAGGATATGCATGAGCTTTATTAGGAAGTGATGTATATCTTCTTTAGTTTTATGTTTATACGTTTCTTGAGGAAACGGTTTAGGGTTCCTTGTCTGTAAAAGGAACACATTAGTATGAATGATGTACGGGTTTTGAAAAATAAGTTTTAGTTCTATTCAAAGATCCATAGAGGATCAAAGTATTCTTAGTTATTATTGTTCTTACTTGTGTTTAATTTCCGCTTTAGAATACAAGTAATAGAGACTGTCTATTAGTGTGTTTGTGATTACATAAGCATTACTAACGATCCACGAGCGCTCAAAGATCTATCAAGGTCTTAGGTTCAACAGTACCCCTAATATTTTTTTTGTAGTCGATTCTTTTAAATTTTTTTTAGGGTTTTACTTGTTATGTTAACCTTATCGAAACCTATAATTAATATATGTGTTACGTGATAAATTCATGAATAATATGTTATGTGACATGGCGTAACTCCTCCCAAGGGTTACGACATAACTACATTAGGTCAAATGAGGTTCCACGCCGCTGATACTTACACCGTAACTACTGCATCTCTTACGACGTAACCGAGTTTATTGAAGACTACGGCGTAACCACTCATTAGGTTATGCCGTAACCAGCAGATCTAGTGCATTTTACGAAGAAATAGAAGGTTACGGCGTAACTCATATATTGGTTATGCCGTAACCCAGATCTGGCCTATAAATACTCCACGAATTCCAGCATTTCTAATCATCCCATTCCACACACAACACTCTGAGAACGTGGGAAAAAGCTCAAGGCAGGTCAAGAGGAGCATACGGAGCTGTTTCCAAGGGAGAAGTCACTCCATTACGATAAGCATTAGCGTTTTATATTTCTTTTACTTTCAAATCATGTATTTCGTACCTTTGAATATTGAATTGATTTGCATGATTAATATGAGCGGCTAAGCACCTTTTGGTGCTAGCCTAGTTATGATTCCTTAATTGTTTTGTTTGCGTTTACTTTACTTCCGTACAATTATTTCTAAGTGTATGCATGCATAGTTCATTGGTAGCCACCCTTGGTTCGGTAGTTTTGAATGGCGGTAGAGGCCAATTGCCTAGGAGATATGACCAACTGACCCTAGGTGAGCGGACTGAGACGGAAAGGGTAAGATATGACCAACTGACGACCCTTTCTACTTGTGCGATTTGACCAACTGATCACCTATCGTTTGGATGAACTTAAGAATTGGGGGGTGTAGTGTCTAATTTCCTAACGGTCGGGAACTCACTATCATGAATCTAGCATGTAGCGGTACTTAATGACTTGGCTTAGAGGACCAGGAACAACAGGACTTATGAGGGTGCGCCTGATTTCACCTGTGGTGGCATCTTTGCTGATAGGTTAGGGCGAATTGACCAAATGTTGTCCTCTCGAATTTGACCCCACCTGAAGTAATTGGAAGTAAGTAGACGTAGACATAACTAGCTAGGAGGATTAACTAGGTTAGCACCACTCTCCTCTATTGATTTCCCTTTATCCATTTATCTGCTTTATTTTACTCTGCATTAGTAGTTTAATTAATTAAATCCCTATCGAAACTATTATTCTGTGACAACTAGACTTAGTAATAATCCAACACACATAGCTCTTGGGACGACCTCAGCTTTACCATTTACTACACTACACAAGACCGGGTACACTGCCCGTTAGTGCACTAGGGTAGAGCATAGGTATTGCGAGACACTATAAATTTAAGACTTGGTCAGTAAAACCTGCATCAAGTTTTTGGCGCCGCTGCCGGGGAGTTATATTAAGATTTATATTAAGTCTTTCATTTCGTTTTAAACTTTTCTCACGATCATAATTCAAGTTTTCAGGTACCATGGAAGTTGTTAACATCGATGACCTCACTCTTGAGGAATACTTGGCGTTGACAAGAGCGGAACAAGGGTCGGGTCTCGTAAGACCAGCAATTGGAGCGGATGTCCATTTTGAAATCAAAGACCAATTTATGAGGGAGCATCGTGCTAACCCTTTTTCAGGAAACAGGGACGAAGATGCATATGAGCACGTTGAAAATGTCCTATACATTGTAAGCCTTTTCAACATTCCGGGCGTGTCTCATGATGATGTTATGCTAAGGGTATTCCCAATGACTCTTTCTGGAGCTGCCAGAAGATGGATCGAAAGATTGCCCACGGGGGTAATTAATACTTGGGCGCTACTAAAGAAACACTTTATTCAAAGATATTGTCCACCATCTAAGATTTCTAACCAGCTTTTGGAGATCCATAATTTCAAACAAGAAGACGACGAAACGTTGTATCAAGCCTGGGATAGGTACAACGATCTCCTTTATAAGTGTCCTACCAATGATCTGAACAACCAGCAGAAGGTCAATATCTTCTACAAAGGAATTAACGTAACTCCAAGACAAATGCTAGACTATCAAGGACCTATCCCGAACATGACTCCTACTCTTGCAATTGAAGCCATTCAAAAAATGGCGGATCACTCTCAAAAATGGCACGACGGAGGAAGTAAAAGAAACCAAGGCGGAAGTTTTGACGGAATTGCAGCAATCGCTATTAAAATTGAAAATCTCAGTCGAGATATGCTGAAGGTCAGAGAAACCGTTCATGCCATCCAAGTAGGTTGTGAAAGCTGTGGAGGAGGACATCTTACGAAGAATTGTCCTCATGTGGACGAAGAGAAGATTGAAGAAGCTAAGTATGGAGAAAATCGACCATTTTACGGAGATAATCGAAATAGTAATGGTTATCGTGGAAATTACAACCGTGGGCCTTATGGAGAAAGAAAGCCCAGTCTTGAAGAAACAATTAATAAGTTCATGGAAAGTTCAGCCCAAAGACAAAAGGAGCAAGATGAGTGGTTGAAAGAATTCCAGGAAAATACTGACATGAACCTTTCCAAGCACGACACAACTCTGAAAAACCTAGAATCCATGGTGGAGAAGCTCAGTGAAAAAGTAAGGAGGAATAACGATAAACCTGAAGGATCTAAACCAGCTATGGAATGTAAAGTGATTTTTGCTGATGATAACTCGAAGGTTCAGGCCATTGAAACGGATTCAAGGGATGATTTCGTCGACAAATCTGACTTACGCCGTAACCCGCCTAATGAGTTACGACGTAACTATGTCTTTGACAGCGATAACGGGGTTATGAAGAACACTGAGGATAACGACTCTAATGAATTACGCCGTAACCAAGAAACTCAGTTACGGCGTAACTGGGATACGTGGGCAGAAAAATTCCTTGAAGTAGAAGAATCAGGAAATGACTGGTCCCATGACATCAACTTGTACCCTCTGCCCAAATCTAAGAAGAAATATCACTGGTGCAAAATGATACCAGTTGCTAAGGGAGATTGGTATGATCTATGGGCTTCTTGTGACCCGAGAAATGAGGTTTGTGATGGCGGAAGCAATAAGGATAGGACCAACCATAAAAAATTTATGTGGTCGGCATATACTGATGATGAAAGACTCGAGAAACTATCCCTTGAAGATGAAGAAGAGCCACTTATCACTCACTAGTGTACTCCTGTCATCATAACTGAAGAGGAGTCCACGCGAGCATGGCCTACATGCAACCCCTTCCGTGAGTATTGCAATGGCGGGGATAGTGAAAAAGAGGAAGAGTGGACATGCCCTCATGAGCGTGAAAGACATTGTATAAAGTTCGGTGACTTGGCATTTGATGACTGGTATGCAGTACAATTCGGGGATGCCAAGATTAACCCGAATCTCCTTAAGAAGTTAAAAATTGATTACAAGGAGCACATTCAGAAAAAGGAAGAGGCTAATAAAGACATATATTGCACGGATGAGCATTTAAGTGAAACTGACAACCAGGAATTACGCAGTCACTAGTGCGAAAGAGTAAAATCTCCTTAGGAAATTTTTTGGGCGTCATGCAACCTGTATGACGATATGTGTAACGGGGGAAGCAGCTTTGGGAGAATAGGAAAAGATGAATTCTTTTGGTCCTCAACCAATGATGAGGAGAGAACGAGTTTGCCTTGGCTGGACAACCTAGGAATCGATAGTTGGGTAAAGATTAAGTATGGACATGTGGGCACGTTAACCAAAGAGAAGATTTGGAAGGAGTACATGGATCGAGAAAATTCAAACAACGAAAGTCTCAACAACACGAGTGAAATAACAATTGAAAATGACAAAGAGTTGGCTAGAGATGAAAAAGAAGAATGCAAGCGCGTTCTAGTGGAGAATCTGCTCTATGAAGAATGGTTCAAGGGTACAGCTTCTGATGATGATGATATTGAAGGGATTCTAGATTACCTTGAGTTGCAAGGTAATGAGGAGTTTACTGATCCCGACGACGAAGATTATGAACAAAGGATATGCAAACTCCTGGGGATTCCCTACAAGAGACCACCTCCAATTATTGTCGAAAAATATGAATTCACTCGCTACCACCTGGGACCGGAAGAGAAATTTTGTGAAGTCCGGAAAATCGAAACCAATGAATACCTCCGAACTACTTCGAATGTCGTCTGGATGAGGCATAACTTGATGAATGATATTGAAGAAGTGGGGCAGGTCCAAAGGCCCCCATAGAAGCCACGCGGCTCTGAGTCTAACTTAAAGACTCGTAAATAAAGAAAAGTGATCTTTCGGGAGACAACCCGAATTATCCCTTTCTTTTATTTTATTTCCTTTTCTGTTGGGTTTTGTGTTTTCTAACTATTTTTGCAGGAAATGAGAAAGTAATTACTGCTGCAGGTTGCTGATCTGAACAGAGTTACGGCGTAACTCATCTTTGTGATTACGCCGTAACCAACATTTTAGCAGCAGAATTCTTGACGCATTAACAATTACGGCGTAATACCATCTCAATGGTTACGCCGTAACTACTCGCCTTGCATCTCATTCCAGGTTTTACTAGTTACGGCGTAACTCCCTTAAAAGAGTTACGACGTAACCTTCCTCTGCTTTAATTCTTTCATTTTAAAACACAGTAACCTTGTTTTAGTTTTTAAATGAACTTTGTGGGTGTGTTCCCTGTAAACCCTCACGAGACTTCACTCGTCCACTTGGGACACCAAGGTTTAAAAGCCTTGTTGCATTCGCTAAATGCAACCGTGATTCCTACAAAAGTGAGTTAGGTTTTTTTTTCATTTTTCATTTTTTTTTTAGAATTATGCTTGTCGGTATTGTGATTTCAGGGATTAAAGTTTGTTCATGATGCTTATACGAAGGCACGTCTCTTGTTCGTGGGCCTTCCTTCTTTATGGGGCAAATTTCAGGGAAGTTCTCGCTCTAATTTTACCTTTCTCTTCACCTTTATTTAAATGCCTAGTACAAAAGGGACTTTGTACAATTCAAGTGGGGGGACGGGGAGTAGAATTATCTCTTGAACTTTATTTCGCCCTCATTTTTCTAGTTTATTTTGAAAAATTATGCCATTTTTAAAATTTTGACATGTTTTTCTTAACCTAACTAGATTAGACCTTAGCCGAGCACATACAACCCTTGATATTATATGGTGAGATTAGCCTTATCCGTTTCCAATATTTTACCCCAAATCCACCAAATTATGAGTGTGCCGGTAGCTTGTAAACTTTAGAACTTGGCCTTTGCATCATTTCAAGACCATAGACGAGGTATGTTGAGTTAGCTCGATGTATTTGGACTTTTCAGTTTTAGAAGGCAATATTATAGGATTATCACCCTAAACAGCCTACCATTGTGAGTCTATCGACTAGTCACCTCGACTTTTCGACCCCCATGTGAAACCCTTTTGTTGCACTCATCTTTAGTGCAAGATACCCCTAGATACACCCTTCTGAGCCATTCCTTTCATTTTGTTAACCCGATATATTGTTTCGATACACCTATACACCTTAGCCTACCATGTAGTCTTTATTTGTGATTGGGAAGTCATCATTTGCCTAAGTTCAAGGTTCGAGTGGAAAGGTTTGGAAATCACGCTTTCATTGACAACATTTCTGAAGATCATTGAAGACCCCCCGAATTCCCATTGTTCATCTCAAGTGGGGGGATATTATGTTAGTATTTATTGTTATGATTCAAAAAAAAAAAAAAAAAAAAAAAAGGTTGTTATGATTATTTTATTGTAAAGTGCGATGTTATAAGCACTGTAGTATGAGCCTTATTGATTTAGTATCGAGGAGGCCACCTCGGTCACATTTGAAGATTGGAGTTGGAAGTTATGCCAACAGTTGGAGAAAAGGTAGCGTGCTCATCACGACGTCCTCTAATGACACATCTACCTTGCATTTCATGATCCGGTTTCTTGACTTCTAAGCTTGAACTTTGGGCGGACGGTAAGTGGTGATCACTTGGTTATAGATTTAGACTGCCTGCTTGTTTTTTATTTTACACCAATTATATATCCCATGTCTTATCCTACCCTTTTAGTCATGAAGCGTGTCTAGCTGATGCAACAAGCAATCTTTGGTGTCTTGGCCATGGATTTGGTCATGTATCATTGATTTTGTCCACTTCGCCGTGACATGTTAGTAATGACGAGTCACCCCTTAACCTTTGTCGTGTCTACCCATATTGCCTTCGAGAATTGTTTAGCCCTTAACTCTAGTGGTGGAGATTTGTGTAACCGCCAAGCTTATGATAGAATACATGCTATGACTGTGCAATTGAGTGATCACCCCAAAATTGACACTTATAATAGTTGAGAGATTTGAGTGTTTGTTCCCCTTTCGTGAGGTGTTCGGCTTTGTTTTATTCTAGCATAAGGGATTTGTAAACTCATATTTTCCAGGTTATGGGAAATATCTTTTTAGGAATCTATCTAATAAGGTCTACTTGAGGGCAAGTAGAGTTCAAGTGGGGGGATATTTGATAACATCAAATAGTCCAGAATATTAAGTGTCAATTTCCCCCGATAATGCTCGTTATTTATATCATTTATATGGATTTACGCTTGTTTTCCATTGTTTTCCACTTTCAGGTAAATTACGAGCATTGGAGCTAAAGAGACGCGGAACTGGAAACATATCTAAAGATTTATCACAGTATGCTATTTTGAAGAAGTTACGGCGTAACTCATCTCTCACATTACGCCGTAACTATTGCGTGGCTCAGTATGCCAACTTATCAGAAGGTTACGGCATAACTCCTCCCAAAGGTTACGACGTAACTACATTAGGTCAAATGAGGTTCCACGCCGCTGATACTTACGCCATAACTACTGCATCTCTTACGACGTAACCGAGTTTATTGAAGACTACGGTGTAACCACTCATTAGGTTACGCCGTAACCAGCAGATCTAGTGCATTTTACATAGAAATAGAAGGTTACGGCGTAACTCCTATATTGGTTACGCCGTAACCCATATCTGGCCTATAAATACCCCACGAATTCCAGCATTTCTAAGCATCCCATTCCACACACAACACTCTGAGAACGTGGGAAAAAGCTCAAGGCAGGTCTAGAGGAGCATACGGAGCTGTTTCCAAGGGAGAAGTCACTCCATTACGATAAGCATTAGCATTTTATATTTCTTTTACTTTCAAATCATGTATTTCGTACCTTTGAATATTGAATTGATTTGCATGATTAATATGAGCGGCTAAGCACCTTTTGGTGCTAGCCTAGTTATGATTCCTTAATTGTTTTGTTTGCGTTTACTTTACTTCCGTACAATTATTTCTAAGTGTATGCATGCATAGTTCATTGGTAGCCACCCTTGGTTCGGTAGTTTTGAATGGCGGTAGAGGCCAATTGCCTAGGAGATATGACCAACTGACCCTAGGTGAGCGGACTGAGACGGGAAGGGTAAGATATGACCAACTGACGACCCTTTCTACTTGTGCGATTTGACCAACTGATCACCTATCGTTTGGATGAACTTAAGAATTGGGGGGTGTAGTGTCTAAGTTCCTAACGGCCGGGCACTCACTATTATGAATCTAGCATGTAGCAGTACTTAATGACTTAGCTTAGGGGACCAGGAACAACAGGACTTATGACGGTGCACCTGATTTCTCCTGTGGTGGCATCTTTGCTGATAGGTTAGGGCGAATTGACCAAATGTTGTCCTCTCGAATTTGACCCCACCTGAAGTAATTGGAAGTAAGTAGACGTAGACATAACTAGCTAGGAGGATTAACTAGGTTAGCACCACTCTCCTCTATTGATTTCCCTTTATCCATTTATCTGCTTTATTTTATTCTACATTAGTAGTTTAATTAATTAAATCCCTATCGAAACTATTATTCTGTGACAAGTAGACTTAGTAATAATCCAACACACATAGCTCTTGGGACGACCTCGGCTTTACCATTTACTACACTACACACGACCGGGTACACTGCCCGTTAGTGCACTAGGGTAGACCATAGGTATTGCGAGACACTATAAATTTAAGACCTGGTCAGTAAAACCTACATCAAAGAGCAAGAAGCAGAGTACGATTGCGATGTCTGCGACAGAAGTCGAATACATAGCTGCTTCGGAAGCTGCAATGGAGGCTGTTTGGATTATAAAATTCATTTCAGGGCTTGGTGTTATGCCTTCAATTGAATCGCCTATTGATATGTATTGTGACAGTTCTGCTGCAATCATATTTGCCAATGAAGTCATGAAGGGCACCAGACATTTTCTACGGAAGTATCACTATGTTCGGGAACAAGTCCGTGAAGGTGAAATAAATCTATTGAAAGTTCACACAGATGACAACTTAGTTGATCCATTCACTAAGGCTTTGGCTAGAGAAAAGCTTGTTGGACTTGCCAATGGAATTGGACTTCGTTTAGCTAATAGTTTCATGCAGAACTGTGATTAGTATTTGGATAAAGGATATTGTAAACATTTATTATTTTGATGAAATAAAATTTTGATTATGTTTATTTTCATTTATAATATTGTTGTCCTATATTTGCATGTTTAATCCGTGAGTAACTAAGTTATTCTAAATTGTCCATTGTCGATTAATGATATAGGAGTATCATTAAATTAAGACAAATCTGAGAGATGTGGTAGAATATACTTGAAAGTATATTCATGAGAATGCATACCATTTTCAGATGATATTCAATGAATTGAATATAGGACTTATCCCAACTACATAATTTACTTTGTGGATATTGTTATAAGTAAACTATGAATAGTTATCCTCAGACTTGAGATACAAGATAAGTGTCATGAATGTAGTGCATTTCTGTGGAGGAACTTAACGCTATACGTAACTGGTAGTTATAAGGGTTGTTTTCAGAACTGTTACAAAGTTTGTGGGTTAGTCTCGTAGTCAAGATGGAATTTGTTCCTTCAAATTTATTTGGAGTTTAAAACTGTTGGGCCTCTCGTAGGGTTGACAAGATGTTTGTGCGGCCGCACCCAAAATCTCCCCTAAAATATGTTTATAAGATTTGGTAATCTTGGTCAATCACTTATAACGAGAAACAGAATAGTTGAATAAAGAATGACTTAATTTCATATCTTTATTTAACGTGGTATTAGAAACAAAAGGATAATAATAATGAGAAATCATTAAAAGGTTTTCCAGGAGCCTTACTCGAGTTGTACTAGAGGCATCGACGTGTTGCTAGACGTTAACCGATGTGATCACTCTATTAAGATATATCCAAGTGGGAGCTGTTGGTTTTATGGATATAAATTAGTAGACGTGAGTTAGGATCGAACTCGAGACCACGGGATTGCATACTTTGCGTATGAGAATTAAAGTTAATAATTAAATGTAAATGTTATATTTATTTATTAATTAAACGAAATAATTATAACGACGTTAAGTAATTAAGTGTAATGGACTAACGGTCGTTAAATGGAATTGGAAAGGACTAGATTGCAAACTAATATTGGGAAGGTTCCGGAATCCCTTGGGGGACACACAACCGATCGGCCCAAGGGGTATCCCAACCCATCTCAAACTCAACTTGTTCTCCAAGTTTAGTTAAGTATATATACAAGGCTAGGGGTCTTGGATTTGTATCTCTTGTACTCATTGGCTAAAACCTAAAATTGTATGTGTGTGTTTTTTGCCATATCCCTAGGGGATCGATCATCATCTTTTCCAAACCAAAATTGTTTTGTTTAATTAAAGCTAGCATTCCTTTAATTCGTTATAGTACGTGTGTACAAGAAAGTGGTACTAACACATTATTGTTAGTATTTTTGGATTGAATTACAAAATCGGTAAAGGGTAATTCACATAATCCTATAAACCCTAATTAGGGTTCATCCAATTGCTATTTTTGTGGATTTGATTATTGTTCGGCTAGAATCAATAAAGGTACGCATATTCTTGTTTATGTTAATTAATTATTCATTAATCTTTCTTATACGCTTCCGCATGTATTCTTTGATGTTTTGTGTTTTATTATTGATTGTCATGATATATAATTCTAACACCTTCATGCTTCGGGAGACAAACGTCTTCCCAAGAGACCTAGATCAGTTTAGACAGCTTCTCATAGGGCTTCTAGCACGCTATTAGCAGTTTCTTGCCCAAACAACCTTGGCAGGCTCGAACCCAGCTCAATTTCAATGGTCTTGCTTTTAGTCATATCATCTCTTTCTTACAAATATCCAACAAAGCTTTCAGCCATTCTTGGAAATTGGCGTTATGTGAGTTTCTATCATTTCCTCAAGTTGTTCTGGTTCTATACGCACCAGAATTGCTGTGGGAGATACAACTGAGTGAATGTAAAGATATGATGAGAAGTAGGATCTTACTTCTGAAAGCTTCTCAAGAATTTGTTTGTGCTGGTCTATTTGTGAGTGTCTTCGTAAAATATCCTGAGGATAATCTTTCATGAACCATTGATGTTGGACTGCTTTGAATCAGTTCTACTAAGAGGTTCGGCGCATCGGTTTGATGAGTTTAGATAAGCTGACAGACTTGTGATGATAGGATTTCTAACCATGTAACCTCGACTATATGAAAGAAACGGACATTGGAAATTAGACGATCAAAATGATAAGATTACTAAACTCTGTAAAACATGACCATTACGACCTTTTTTTTTTTTTTTTTTTTTTTTTTTTTAACTATTTGACTGTTTTTCTTCCTATAAATAGAACCTGGTCTTTTTTTAATGTCATGTTTCCTCTTGAAAACTCATGGTATTATTTACCGGGTGTAAAAGCCTTTTACCCCAAAAAACTCATGGTATACAACTTTATCTAACCCGGTAAGCCCCCTATTTCTTTTTTTCCACCTGTTCCACTAATTGAAATGCTGATCAATTGGATTCTGACTCAGAAAATTAGTATGAGAATTCTTGCATCTCTTATCCATTCGACTATAAACTTTCAAACAAGAGTAGTGATTTAGGTAACAGATATAGTAGATACGAAGACTCAGTACAATCATTTTAGAGCTGATTCTTGAGGAATGGTAATTTCCGGCATCTTTAGTCAAGCGAACGCGAGTCAGAACTCAGCTTAGACCTTAGACCACCATCCTGGACCAGAAAGATTGGTTTAGCTTCCTGGTGGAGGAGTTCAGGTTCATTTGCAATGCAGTATCCTGATATCCTCCACAATCCATGGGGGAACATGATCAACTATTGTGATATTTGGCTAGTATATAACAAGGTTCGATAGCGCAATGAGCTGTCATATCATTCAAAGGACCTGCTCTCAACTTCAAAATTGACCATGGTTGAAATTATGAAATACATATGAAGAAAATAAAAAAAGAAAGTGGGTGTTATTTATGACAGGAAAATCAGCTAGATGAACCAGTACAACTCAAGCTCGATATACTCTTGACTCTTAGCTCTTTTTTTAAGCTTCTCAATTTGATTTATTAATCGTTTCTTGTTATATAGAAAGCTAAAAAATCAAGTGAAGTATTTTTTTTACTAGAATTGGAGGGGTGAGCCAAGCCAAGGCAATAGTGCAACGCCAAGGCGACTCGCAAAGACCCCAATAGCAAGCTATTGTGGTGGATCTTTCCCCATAAAAAATAAGATTAATATCGAGTGAGCCGATGGCTCACATATCAGATATTAAACTGATAAGAACAGATACTACACTTGATCTTAGCCAAAAGGCCGAGAAAGGTATGCCTTCTATCTCTTTGGGCCTTTGTTTTTATAGCAGAATCCTCTTGCTTAGTTTCTTGGGTCAGGCGATGTGGGATGCATACCAATTAACCTTTGGTTCTCTACTATGACTGCTTTATACATGCCAGGCTTGTGCAATGCTCCTTGGCTAATTAAGCTAGGCCTTGCCATAATGCGCATAGTTTAGATATCATATTTATAGTATTTGTCCATTATCAATGATTACTCGAGGGGTTTCATATTTACACACATCTTTCATAAAATCTTAAATAAGAACACATTAATCTTGAAGAGTTGAGCCCAAGTTTTAAATCGCCAATACCATTACTCTTTGCCCCTTGTTCTTCACTAAGATTTATTATCCCATATTAATTACAAAAACTGGAAAAGGATTTTAGCATTTTTGCAACTGCTCTTGGCTCCTCAACAGTTATAAACATATATACACATCAACTAAATAGGCCATAACAGTCAATTGAGAAGCGAATCATAATAATGTAAATATATAACGTATAGAGAGACCAACAGAGTCAGACCTGCATCCGAAATGACCCAGCCAACACTTTCCCATACATAGTTCATTATTGTTCATCTTTGACTAATAAGTTTTACCGCATTATAGATTTTAAGAAGATACTAATAATTATAGATTTTAAATTCGAGCCACGATTGTGTATGTAGGCTTGTTGAATGATAATTGATTCAAATCTGATTTGTATCACCTCATGGTATAAAGTCGGCTTCTGGAACCAAGGGATGTTTGGTACTGCATCTACAAACAACCACTTAAAATGAAGTTATGTAAGTAATATATAAAATGAAAACAGAAATCCATTGCAAAAAAGAGTTTTAAGGAAATATTGATTTCACTATTTTTTTTAACAAAAGAAACTGTTTAATTTTAGTATCAAGTCATGAAAGGTTTGGTTACAAAGAATTATCATGTACAGTAGTTGATAGAAGAATTGCATACTACAACAACAACAACAACAACATACCCAATCCCGTCGAGGCGAGGTATGGGGGAGGTAAAATGTAGACATATCCTACCCCTTCCCCAGGGTAAACCCGGGAGAAGAGAGACTGCTTCCAACGAGACCTCCGACAAGTGCAAGTGTGTGGGTGAGAGAAAAGAAAGAAAGCAAAAGGCAGTAAAACAACAAAGCACGGGCAAGAGGGAAGCAAGCAAAACAATGCAAGGCAACAAAGAAAAGCACTAAGAAAAGCAGGCAAACCTAAGGGAGCAACAAAGAGCAAAGCAAAAACAACGCACGGGCCTAAAGCTAAGGCAGAGCAAAAACAAGGCACCAAAGCAAAGCAGGGCACGAAAAGCAGGCAAGCCTAAGCACACAGGGCAAAAAAAGCAACGCACGGGGCCTAAAACTACAGCAAAGCAAAAGGGGAGGCATCAAAAACCGAAACCATTGGGGCAAAGCAAAATAACGAGACGCCTAAAAGCCTATCCCACTCAACCCACCTAGACCCACAAAGCACCAAGCCAAAAACTAACCGCATATCCTAATCCTATCTCTCCACCCTTTCCTATCTGAGGTCATGTCCTCCGATAAGCGAAGCTCCGACATGTCAAGCTTAAGTCTATCCTCCCACCTGAGTTTGGGTCTGCCCCTTCTTCTCACGCCATCTACTACTAGCGCCTCGACCCTTCTAACCGGCGCCGTTTGAGGCCTCCTCGTGACATGGCTGAACCACCTCAACCTTCCTTCTCTCATCTTCGCAATAATATTTCCGACTTCCAGTTTTGCTCTGAAAACTCCGTTCGGGATCATGTCAAGCAAGGTTTTACCACAAGTCCATCTTAGCATTCTCAGTTCTGCCACCTCTACCCTGTTAGCATGGGCCTTGGAGATGGGCCAATTGTAGCAATTTGTGTAACAGATAAAAAAGATGTCGAGCTACCGAGCTGGTTAGATATATTATTTGGCTAAAGTTTCAAAACTTTCTATACTTGAAATTCAACCTTACAATTTGGTTATTCCTTGTTGGATAAAATCTTAGACCATCATGTCTGGTCTTTAGCCAAGGATGGATTAGCTCCAACTAAGATGACCTTGTCCTATCAGAATATGTTCCTGACATAATGATGAAAAATATTATGTGTTGGAAAACAAAAAAGTGGGTGTTCTGTTGAGAAGGTTGAATCGGCTGAATGAGCCTAAATAGCCCAAGCTCGTTATCCTTCCACTGTCAGGAGCCAGGGGTAGTCGCAGCTCTGTGAAACCAGCCTAACGCATTGCCCCCTACTTTAGGGACCATGTGACTCGAGCCTTCACTCGGATCACATGACCCAACTCTCAACTTGGAATGGGCAAGCCAGATATTGCTATCTAGACCCAGCTGATATGAACCAAATCATAGTCCCAGCCACAATAATACCCCCACTTGGGTTACAGGCAAGCGCTACCAAGCCCGGTGGTAAACATCTTCTTTGGTTTCCTTATAAACATGTTGTAAATATGTTCATAAGGCGATGTGGGATCTTGCTTCACTTTTTAACTTTTGGTGATCCAAAAATGTTACAATTTACAAAGAGTGTGAAATATTTTTGTCTTATCCTTAATGCAGAATATACATTATTTCTAAATAATACATGTAACATATATTGCAAATCCTACTATTGGTATGACATCAAATATGTTACAAGAGTTATATTTAAGAAAAATTAGAGTTATACTATACTCTTGCAACGATTACAATTGTGAAAAATAAGGACACTGATGTTGGTTCCATATTGTTGTTTCAGGATCCACATACGTGATGTCTCCAATTAAAAAAAGGAATGATAATAGTTGAGCAACATTATATGATAGGAAGAACTGTTTGACCGATCAGTTTAGATAACTTCTCATAGGGCTTCTAGCACGCTATTAGCAGTTTCTTGCCCAAACAATCTAGGTAGGCTCGAACCCAACTCAATTTTAATGGTCTTTCTTTTAGTCATATCATCTCTTTCTTACAAATATCCAACAAAGCATTCACCCTTCCTTGGAAATTGGGGTTACGTGAGTTTCTATCATTTGCTCAAGTTGTTCTGGTTCTATACGCACCAGAATTGATGTGGGAGATACAACTGAGCGAATGTAAAGATATGATAAGTAAGGTCTTACTTCTGAGAGCTTCTCAAGATCTTGTCTGTATGTGTTGGTCTAGTTGAGTCTCTTCATAAAATATCCTGAGATAATCAAGGTTTACTACAAGATCCTTTCATGAACCATTGAGTGGTGAACTTTTGTAGTTTTGTACATGTTGGTCAAGATATATCATAGCTACTCTCAAATGTATCCAACCGATACGAAAACTTAATCCCGGCACCTATAACTATTAAAAGAAATTTCACAATGATAATAACAATAGATATAACTTTGCGTATGTAAGAAATGTTTTTGTGCAAGGGTAGCATGTTGTTTATAGAGCTTAATTTGGAAAGGTGAACTAGACCATATGAAATAAACTGACTATGAAGCGAAGACAATTGGGATGATAGGATTTCTAACCATGTAACCTAGACTGTATGAAAGAAACGGACAGTGGAAATTAGACGATCAAAATAATAAGATTAACTATTTAAAACATGACCATTACAACCCTTTTTTACTATTTGACTGCTTTTCTTCATATAAATAGAACCCGGTCTTTTTTTAATGTTGTGTTTTCTCTTGAAAACTCATGGTTTATAACTTTTCCTATTTCTTTTTTCCCATCTGTTCCACTAATTGAAATGCTGATCAATTGGATTCTAACTCAAAAAATTAGTATGAGAAATATTGCATCTCTTATCCATTGGACTCAAGACTTTCAAACAAGAGTAGCGATAGTAGATACGAAGCCTCAGTATCAGTACAATCATTTTAGAGCTGATTCTTGAGGAATGGTCATTTTTAGCATCTTTAGTCACTCGAACATGAGTCAGAACTCAACTTAGACCTTAGACCATCCTGGACCAGAAAGATTGGTTTAGCTTCCTGGTGGATAAGTTCAGGTTCAATTGCAATGCATGGGGGAACAGGAACAACTTTTGTGATATTTGGCTAGTAAATAACAATGATCGATTGGGTTGAACTAAGACCTTTCCCAACGCAATGAGCTGTTTTATCATTCAAAAAGGATATGCTCTCAACTCTCAAGTCTCAACTTCAAAGTTGACCATGATTGAAATACTACATATGAAGAAAAAAAAGTGGGTGTACTTTCAAGACTGGTCAATCGGAAAGATGATCCTGTATCACCCAAGCTCATTATACTTTTGAGCTCTAGCTATTTTTTTAAGCTTTTCATATTATTTTTTAGTCATTTCATGTTTTATGGATAGCCAAAAATGCAAGTGAAATAATTTTATACTAGAATTGGAGGGGTGAGCCAAGCCAAGGCAATAGTGCAACGCCAAGGCGACTCGCAAAGACCCCAATAGCAAGCTATTGTGGTGGATCTTTCCCCATAAAAAATAAGATTAATATCGAGTGAGCCGATGGCTCACATATCAGATATTAAACTGATAAGAACATATACTACACTTGATCTTAGCCAAAAGGCCGAGAAAGGTATGCCTTCTATCTCTTTGGGCCTTTGTTTTTATAGCAGAATCCTCTTGCTTAGTTTCTTTGGTCAGGCGATGTGGGATGCATACCAATTAACCTTTGGTTCTCTACTTTGACTGCTTGTCTGCTTTATACATGCCCAGGCTTGTGCAATGCTCCTTGGCTAATTAAGCTAGGCCTTGCCATAATCAGCAGTCACCTACTGGTTACTCGCGAATTTGATAAGTATAGAGAGACCAACTGAATCAGATCTCCATCCGAAGTGACCCAGCCAACACTTCCCATAAATAGTTCATTATCTTTAACTAATACATTTTACCGCATTATCGAATTTAAGAAGATACTAGTAATTAATGTTAGAGAAACAGAATGATAGTTATGTAAACTACGTAAAACAAGACAATTACGACCCTATCTTATCTATATTTCTTGTCTGCTTTTCTGCATTTAGATAGATCCTGGTTAATTTTTTTTAAATCATGTGCTCTTGAACAGTCATGACGTATACGTAAATTCGAGCCACGATTGTGTATGTAGGCTTGTTGAAATATTGATCCAAATCTGATTTATACCACCTCATGGTAAATGGTTTAAGTACACCAATCTTCTTCTTGTTCTTGTATAAAGTCGGCTTTTGGAACCAATGGATGTTTGGTTCTTTTTTGGGTACTGCATTTACAAAACAATCACTTTAAATGAAGTAATGAAAGTAATATATAAAATGAAAACATTAATCCACTGCAAAAATAGCGAATTTTAAGGAAATATTGGTTTCACTATTCTTTATTTAGCAAAAGGAACTACTGATCTTAGTATCAAGTCATGAAGGGTTTGGTTACAAAGAATTATCATATAGTTGATAGAAGAATTGCATACTAATTGCAGCAATTTGTTTAACAGCTAAAAAGGATGTCAATCAACCGAGCTGGTTAGATATATTATTTGGCTAAAGTTTCAAAGCTTTTTATACATGCACTTCAATTGTACAGCTTAAACTAAAAATCCATAGACGGTTCGGTTATTCCTTGAAGGATAAAATCTTAGACCATCCCCCACAAATGATGGGTGTACAAAAAGCATATAGGACCAACATGTCTGGTCTTTAGCCATGGATGGATTAGCTCCAACTAAGACTTTTCCAAACGAGACGACCTTGTCCTATCAGGATATGTTCCTGAATAAGCCCTCCCAACCTGCTATCGACATAATGATGAGAAATATTATGTGTAAGAAAAAAAAAGAAAAAAGAAAAGAGTAGATGTTCTAGTGAGAAGGCTCAGTCGGCTAAATGAGCCTGAATAGCCCAAGCTCGTTATCCTTCCACTGTTGAGAACGAGGGGTAGTCGCAGCTCTGTGAAACCAGCAATAAGCCCTCCCAAACCTGCTATCGACATAATGATGAGAAATATTATGTGTAAGAAAAGAAAAAAAGTGGATGTTCTAGTGAGAAGGCTCAGTCGGCTAAATGAGCCTGAATAGCCCAAGCTCGTTATCCTTCCATTGTTGAGAGCGAGGGGTAGTCACAGCTCTGTGAAACCAGCAATAAGCCGTCCCAACCTGCTATCGACATAATGATGAGAAATATTATGTGTAAGAAAAAAAAAGTGGATGTCCTAGTGAGAACCAAAGCATAATGATGAGAAATATTACGTTTTTCAAATCTAGACACATCAACTGTTTGAATTATAATACAACTCAAGTCGACCATATTAGAGTATTGTTCTAGATCAACACCTTAAAAATCAGTGAGACGACATTACAAAGATTAAAGGAGTTCATAAAGCGGTTTAGAGAATTATTCATTTTACTTATCTAAAAAGGAACAATTAATTTCATTAATCATCAAGTCATGAAAGATTTGGTTACAAAGAATTATCGTGTAGTCGAAAGAAGAGTTTTTTTTTGGGTGCAAAAGGTGATTTATATTAATAAAACAAAAGGTACTTACATCAATGAGATTAAGAGAAATGGACAAGCCCAAATCTCTAAAATACAAACAATCTAAAACATATGAAAAACTGTTAAAGCAGTCATCATCAAGCTACATGAGAAACATCATATTACACAGAACGCTGCACCAAACCATCTCTAGTTTGCAGTCTTATATGCAGCTTCAATTCACCTATGTTTTGCACCATACCATCTGATTACATTTCCTCTACATCAACCTACTAAAACCACTCAACCATCATCCACAGTAGTTCAAGTAGAGAAGATGAGAGGCATCATCAGGAACCCAAACCTCTCCAAACAAAGGCTATGCCAATTGTGCTACATTTCCATCTCTAAAATGGCTTCACACAATTAGGAACGCACTCCTTGAGTGAGACCAACCATTACCTCCTATGGGAATGTAAAGAATGGACCATGAAGCTTCATCTTTCACAGCTCTCAATTCCATCCTACTTACACTCCCCTCCTAGGCCATTTACCCTTCACAATGGTTAACCCTTATTTATGGTACATCTATACTGAATTAGGCCTCTCACTGTCCGAAACACATCTCAATCAACTCCCTCCCAAGGCCAAATTGATCAAGAAAATGCAGGGCAAGTAAGTACAGCCACACCAGTTAAGACTCCAAAGTACAAGGTATTAATCCATGTAATGGCCTGAAATATATGTCAATGGAACATATCAGGCATACTATAGCCAAACTCCCCATATCAGATACCAACCCTCAACTCATACTATCCCAATATCACATACCAAAACTTACCCAAACTTCACCAACAGCTACTGAGCATTCCAATACCAAAACTCACCCAAACTGCAGTTAACATGCTACAAAAAACCCTTTAGTATTCCAATTCAAGCCCCATTTGTTAGCTAACAACTGAGCTTTCATTGACATTTTGACACATAAAGACAGCAATTTAGTCTTCACACTATCTTTAATGCATTTTACCACCACCTATACAGTTCTACTCTCATCTTTAAACAGCCTCCAATTTCTTTCTTGCAAGATGAAATAAACAGTAGCAGCTAGGGATGGCAAAAGCACCCGAAACCGATGGGGAAAACCGAAACCCGAACCGGTTGGGTCGGGTTCGGGGGCGGGTTCGCGGGTTTGGATACGGGTTCGGGTAGATATATTCTTTTCTTTTCGGGTACGGGTTCGGGTACGGGTTCTAGTAATACCCGCTCGTTTACCCGTATCCGTACCCGTATACCCGAATTTGTACCCGTGTTTTTTGCTAATTTATATAAGGTCCTAATAAGTTTTGAGCTCTTAACCTTGTAGTTTTTTTTTTCTACTCTATTCCTTAATTGCATATATCTTGGTAATTACAAACTATTAAATTAACACTTACGCTTGGCGCTTTAACTCTCACACACATGACACATTAACTCTTTAATCTTCAAACATTACGAATATTGAAGTCGTTTTCTTTAACTTCTAAAAACTTTTAATATATTAGGGTGTTTTGGTTTTTTTTTAGGTTGAGTTGTACAACGATGATTTTAATTGGGGATAACTGATACCCGCGGGGAAAACCGATAACCCGATGGATAATAATAATCGGGTACCCATCGGGTAATGGGGCAGGTTCGGGTTTGGATATTATAAACGGGTACGGGTTCACTAAAACCCGCCCCGAACCCGACCCGTTGCCATCCCTAGTAGCAGCCACAATTATTTTATCAATAGCCCAACCAAAATTGTTCTTGACCTGTTTATCTGCAATATAGTTACAATAGTCCATCAGACCACCACTTCTTATCCCAACCAAATTAGCTGTCATTTTCACCATATCCATCCAGACATTGTTAGCAAAGAAACATTGAAAGAATAGGTGCTCATGTGAGTCACTCCTACTCTTACATAAACTACACAAAAAATTGCCACTTGTATGCCATTTCTCCAATCATCCTGAGTCAGAAGTTTTCCTTGAACTGCTAACCATAACACAAAACTGTGTTTAGGAATTAATTGCTTAAACCAAACAACCTCATTCCACTTTACATTTGGCCCATTCTCTCTTAGATCAATCCATGCTTGTGCAGTAGAAAATTTGACTTTTAGCCCATTAATAGTTACCCAAACAACTTTATCCATCATGTTATCATGTAATGCAGGAACTGCAATATTTTGCAATTCTGGGTACTTCTCAACCAAACTATTAGGCCAAATCCACCCACTATCATTGATCAAATCTTCCACTACTGCATCCTTATTGAGTCTAGCATCATAAATATATATATCTCTCTTAGAGTTACATAATCCCCAATTGGTCTGTTAGAACTCCATCTGTCATACCATACATAAATAGATTTGCCATTGCCAACTTCATTCATCACATGATCCTTAATTTGATCTCTAATACCAAGCATTGTTTTCCACCCCCAACTGTCACCAGGATCAACTTCAATACTCCAAATACTTCTATTTTTTAATCTTACCACATTGACCCAAGTTGCCCATAGAGACTTCTTATTCTCTAATATTTTCCAAAACTGATTAATAAGCAAAACAATATTCCACTTACTCAAAGATTTTATACCCAAACCCCCTTGATCTTTTGGCTTACGCACTGCTTTCCAGGCAACTCTAGCTTTTCATTTAATAGAATCACCATCATTCCACAAGAACCTTTTGAAAAGCTTATCAAGATCATCAACCACTAATCTAGGTAATAATTACACAGATGCCCAGTACAGATGCATAGAAGCTAGAACTTATGCAATAAGCTGAATTCTTCATGCATATGACAACAGATTACTTCTCCAACACTTAATCTTTGATTCCACTTTATCAATAAGCACTCTACAGTCCTGAACACTCAACCTTTTAGCCATAAGAGGAACACCTAACTATCTCACAGGAAGGGTCCCACGTTTAAAAGGTAAAATTTGCAATAACTCCTGCTTATCTTCCTGTTTAATACTTCCAAAGAACATAATGCTTTTACCTAAATTTGGATGCAACCCTGAGACAAGACTGAACTCCTCAAGGTTCCTCTTAACAACCTCAATAGAACCCTTATTACCTTTACATAAGACCAGTAAGTCATCAACAAAACACATGTGAGATAGCTTTAACTCCTTGCATCCAAAGTGATACCCAAAGTCATCAGATTCATCAATATTCTTGATCATAAACAAATTGAATATTTCCATTACCAAAGTAAAAAGGTATGGAGAAATAGGATCTCCCTGCCTTAGCCCTCTACCTCCTTTGAAATATCCATGAGATTCACCATTTAAACTAATAGAGAACTTTGCAGTAGAAACACATTGCATAATCCATTTCAACATCTTACTGTGGAACCCAAACTTGTTCAGAATATCTTCCAAAAAAGCCCAACAAACTGTATCATAAGCTTTCTAAATATCAATTTGCATAGCACACCTTTTTGGACCATTCTTCCTATTAGACCCTCTTAACAACTCTTGAGCAATAATGATATTATCCTGGATATGTCTATCAGGAATAAAAGCACTTTGGTTTATATGCACTACCTTTTCAAGCCCATCCTTAATCCTATTAGTAAGAATCTTACTAATGCATTTATATATGACATTGCAACATGCTATGGGCCTAAATTCAGAAACTTTATTAGGATATTAATCTTTGGAATGAGAGCAATCAGAGTGGCATTAACTTCTCCCAACAATTTGCTACTACTAAAAACTTCTTTAACAACAAGAAATACATCATTACCAACCACAACCAAATATTTTTGGAAGAAATCAAAGGAGAAACCATCTGGACCTGAAGCCTTATCACTATCAATATCAAACATTGCTGATTTGAGCTCTGCATCAGTAACATCTTTGATCATATCCTCAGCTTCATAACTACTTAATTTGGTGCTAAAAATGCTTTCCTCTACAGGCTTCACAGGAACATAAACTCCTAGGAACTTCTCAAAATGTCTAACAAACTGACCAGCAACATCATTCCCTTCAAACCTATTACCATCCTCATCACAAATACTCTCCACCCTGCTTTTATTTCTTTTAGCTTTAATGATACTATGGAAATAAGCTGTATTTTTATCTCCATTTTGAAGCCATAAAACTTTAGCCTTCTACTTCAATAAACGCATCTCATCATTAGCAGCTTGAAAATACTTGTTTAAAGCAACAACAACTTCTTTTTTAGTAGACTCATCATGAGGATTCTTGTCAACAACCATCTACAAAGTTTTTAATTCCTCTTTCAGCACCTTCACATTCTCAAAGACATTACCATTCTTCCAACTCATATTATTCAAAGGCTTTTTTAGCTTCTTTCACTTTTTAACCAACCTACACATGTGACAACCATGAATTTCTTCATCCCATTCCTTTTTCACAGTGTCCAGAAATCCCTCTTTTCCTGCTATGAAGCTAGAAAACCTAAAAGATCTTTGTTTTTTGGGTAATCCATCTTTAATAACAAGAACTGAAGGAATATGATCATATACAATGTATGGTAAAAACAGACCATGAGCATTCTGAAATTTTCTAATGAAATCCTCATTTACTAAAATTCTATCCAATTTCTTTAAAACTGCACACATAGGATTCTTTAATGACTTAGTCCATGTGAAATGAAAGCCACTGCTACATATATCATCCACTTCCATATTATTCACAGCATCTTTAAAATCTTGCATATCCAAACTACTGTGAGAGCCACCAAAAGAGTGCTCAGAGACATCCAAAGTAACATTAAAATCACCCACAATGACCCAAGGATTATTACCCACAACCTGCTTATTTAGAAGGAGATCATCCCATAGCTTCTTTTTGGAAGAGATTGTGGGAAGGGACACTCAATTAATCAATTGAGTGTTTTGATTTTTTAGTTTTTTAATGGAGTTCAAATTAGGAGTATGGAACATTAGAGGAATGAGTAATGAATTGAAGCAGAATGAAGCCATGCAATTTATTAAGGATGAGAAATTGCAGTGTATGCCTTTATTGAAACTCATCTCAAGCAAAATAATGTTTTGAGAATTGGTAATAGGGTTTTTGGACAATAGGAGTGGATATCTAATGTGCAATATAGTTCATCAAGTTGTAGAATTATACCCGTATGGAATCCTTTTTATGTCAAACTGAGAAGGTTAAGTCGGCTAGATGAGCCTGAATAGCACAAGCTCCCAAGCTAAACCAAGTCATAGTCCAGCCCGCATTAATACCCCCACTTGTCCTATCATGATATGTTCCTGAATAAGCCTTCCCAACCTGCTATCGACATGATGATGAGAAACATTATGTGTAAGAATAAATAAATAAATAAAAACTGGATGTTCTAATGAGAAGGCTCACTAGGCTAAATGAGCCTGAATAGCCCAAGCTCGTTATCCTTCCAATGTTGAGAGCGAGGGGTAGTCACAGCTCTGTGAAACCAGCCTAACGCATTACCCCCTTCCTTAGGGATCATGTGACTCAAGCCTTCGCTCAAACCACATGACCCAACTCTCAACTTGGAATGGGCAAGCTAGATATTGCTATGTCAGACCCAACCGAGCTAAACCAAGTCATAGTCCAGCCCGCATTAATACCCCCACTTGGGTTACAAGCAAGCGCTATGAAGCCCGATGGCAATCAGCTTCTTTGGGGTCCTTATAAACATGTTGTAAATTTCTTCATAAGGCGATGTGGGATCAATTACTATTACTCATAAAACTATATTGGTTAAATTGATTAATCTCAAACTTCTCGTAATGTAAAATGTTATAACTTACAAAGAGATCAAAATATCTTGTCTACAGAAATAATTCTATGATGTTTTATTCTTTATGCAATACAAATGAGACAATAGTATTTACTTGATAGATGCATCATACATGTACCATATATTGCAAATCCTACTTTTGTTTTAATATCATCGAGTACTATTTACGACAACACACAAGCTATAATCTTCATTCATACAACGCAAGTTCCTTAAGAAAACTTAAGAAGTATATTACATTCTCACAACTATAAGAATCCAGAATAATAAGGACATCAATTCTGGTTTCATATTGTAGTTTTAACGACCATGTTGTATGATACAAGCGCCCACCTAACCTAGATTAGTTTCGACAACTTCTCATAGTTGGCACTTCTGAACCAAATAGAGTATCTTGAACCAAATAGTAAGTAACATAGTTGCAGATATGTAAAAGAGATCCTTAAGAGGGACATGTTGCCACATGTTGGTGTCGGGGAGTACAACCTTCAACAAAAAACAAAAAATTAAAATAATAAGATGAAGAAGATGAAGTTGAGTGAAATGACCAAATTACCTTCAACAAACAATTTTGGGAGTGTAGAATGACAATATTGAACGTTCGATAGGCATATTGAGTTATCTAGGATAGTACATAGAGTATTTTTAGTGTTTACCCTTATTTGTAAAGTGTAGCGTCTAACATTCAGCATTAATTGGTATTTTCTATGGTACATTAAGATAAAATGATGGTTTATCTTAAAAACTAATACTCCCTCGTCTTAAAATTATAGTTCATAATTCCTTTTTGGGATATCTTAAAATAATTGTCCATCATCATTTTTAAATAAAAACTAGAGAATTTAATGGGGGAAATATTTTATTTGAGTAATTGAAAATTAAAGTGAATCCACTTTTATTAAACTATGATTTTTGTCTAATGACAATAATTTTGAGACGGAGTGAGTAATAACTAATAAGTTAAGTGCTCAATAAAAGTTGACATATTTAAGAATTTTGGGAATTGGGATACCTTTTGATTATTCGTTAAAATATATTACAAAATGCATAACTGCCTATTTGTAAAAGTATATGTGCTTTTAAATCCCAAGCACCTTTGTAAACAACAATAATAATAACTATGCCCAATTATCTTTGAGTGAGGTATGATAGAATTATGATATATACAACCACACCCTTATTAGAAGATAAAAAGGGCTATTTAAAAAAACCTATGACAAAGTGTGCGGTGAGCAAAAATAAGTAGCATCGATATGTGTGTATGAGTGTATGTGAATGAGAAAGTATATGAATAAAAATATATATTAATAAAGGCGTAAAATTATAAATGCCTAGAACTTATACAACAAATAATAGTGATTCTCTCACAACATACAAACTATAACGTACACAGTTTGTAAAGACAATTTTGTACAAATATTAACGTGATTCGAATACCCTGTAATGTCCTAATAATCAAAGTATATCTTTCAATATATAAAAGCCATAATACCAAATGTTAGGTTTTCCTCACTCGATAGGCGCATGTGAGTTTCTCCTGTCATAATAGACGATTCCATTAGTTCCAACCTTTGATCTCATATTAACTTTTGAATAAATAAGAAAAGAAATTCTACAACGTAAATTTAATCACACTTAAAGCAAATCAAATCAGATTGAGACATCAATATACAATGTTTTCATAAAAAAAAATTAAAATTAATAACTAAACTAAATTTGATTAAAAAAAAAAAACGGATATTATAAAAGTATCTTCTCCCTAGGGTGAGATCACATAAAAATTAAAGATCAAATGGATCATTCTCAATCATTCACTAAACACCTAAACCCACAAAAAAGTCGGAAAAAAAATTTTGTCGAAAGTATATGATGTGGGATATCAAATTAAAGGTAATTTTATGCTTGTCGTGATGGTATGATTAGTTTCGTTTAACGATTAATGGTTTGTGAGATAGAGAAAAGTTCATTATAGAACTCATATTTGTCATAGAACCAATGAACCAATCCTAGCCACTCATTTCTTTTATTAAAATATATTCACCCTTTTTTTAAAAATTAAATATCTCACAAACCGTTAATCATTACGCCAAAAAAATCATACCATCTCGACGAGAATTAAATTATCTTTCTATAGATATGCATTGTTATATACTTTCGACGAATTTTTTTTAAAAAAATTTCGTCCAAAAAAATCACATGTGATTTGTAAAAATCACATATGATTTGTTAAAATCATATGTGTTTTGATTTTTACGAATCATATGTGATTTTTAAAAATCACATGTGATTTTTCTGGGCGAAATTTAAAAAAAAAAGAAAAACTTCGTCGAAAGTATATAACAATGCGTATCTATAGAAAGATAATTTAATTCTCGTGACGATGGTGTATTTTTTGTAGCTTGAAGATTTACCGTTTGATATGTTGTTTTTTAAAAAAAGGTGAAAAATGTTTTTTTATTAATTTAGATAAAAAAAAAATTGATAACTATGATTGGTTGATTGGTTCTATGACAAATATGAGTTTTGTATGGATCTCAACTCTTGTAAGATATTCAATTTTTAAAAAGTCATAAAGTTTATCATTTGATAAAAATGAGCTCTCTCTTCCCTTTAAAATGATTTCTTAACTTTCAGACGTTGCATGCAACTCCATATAACCATGAATAGCGTTTCCACAGAAGTGAAAAACCAACTTGTTCTTCAAGGCTCAAAATCATTAAAGCATCTGAAACAAATACACTCGCGAATTCTTCGATTCCATCTCGTAAACGACAACTACCTGATCAACCTCCTCTTAAAACACACCTTCACTTTAACCAAAAACAACAACAACGTAGTAACTTACTCCCAACACATTTTCAAACAAACCCAACAACCAAACACATATGTCTACAACACTTTGATCCGAGGCCTTATTTCCCATGACCACTTTCACGACTCCGTAAAATGCTACTATAGCATGCGAAAAGCGGGTTTTTTGCCTAATTATTTCAGTTTTCCGCTTGTTTTGAAGGCCTGTACGCGTGTTTTGGATTTCGGGTTGGGTTTGGAGTTGCATAATGTTGTCGTCAAAGTGGGTTTTGGTTATGATGAGTTTGTCATGACTGGGTTGGTTTGTTTTTATGCCAAATGTGGACGTTTGGTTGATGCGTGTAAGGTGTTTGATGAAATGCCTCACAAGAATGCCGTTTCGTGGGGTGCGATTGTTGGTGGGTATATGGAGTTAGGGAGGTTTCTTGAAGCGATTGAGGTGTTTCGGAGGTTTTTGGGGATGGGGTTGAGGCCGGATAGTTTTACGATTGTGAGGGTTTTGTCGGCTTGTGCGAAGCTAGGGGATTTGAGGAGTGTGGGGTGGTTGGATGGTTGTTTAACGAGTTTTGTAATTGGGAGGAATATCTTTGTGGGAACTGCGTTTGTGGATGCGTATGTGAAATGCGGGTGTATGGAAAGAGCTCTTGTGGCGTTTGATCAGATGCGTGAAAAGGATGCTGTTACGTGGGGTGCTATGATTCAGGGTTATGCTTCGAATGGGAAGCCGAAAGAAGCTTTGGATGCGTTTTACAGAATGAAGAATGATAATATAAAACCGGATTGTTATACGATAGTTGGAGTTCTATCTGCTTGTTCTAGCTTAGGAGCTCTTGAGTTAGGGGAATGGGCGCGTACCTTGGTTGATAAAAACGACTTCTTGTATAACCCTGTTGTTGGTACGGCATTAATTGACATGTATGCAAAATGTGGACAAATGGCTAGTGCATGGAGAGTATTTAAAGAGATGAAAGAAAAAGATCTTATTGTGTGGAATGCTGTAATAACGGGTCTTGGGATGACTGGTCAAACTAGAGTACTCTTAGGTCTTTTTGGTCAACTAGAGAAATTGGGGATACACCCTGATGGGAAAACTTTTATAGGCATTCTCTGTGGGTGTACACATGCCGGTCTTGTTGACGATGGGAAACGATTCTTCAATAGTATGAGCTGTGTTTTTTCATTAAACCCTTCAATTGAACATTACGGGTGCATGGTAGATCTCCTTGGGCGAGCGGGTCTATTAAATGAAGCTCATCTTTTAGTCAAAAGTATGCCAATGGAGCCTAATGCGATTGTTTGGGGAGCCCTTTTGAGTGGATGTAGGTTACACCGAGATACCCAATTGGCTGAATATGTTTTAAAAAGGTTAATTGAATTAGAACCTTGGAATTCAGGAAACTATGTACTCTTATCTAATATATTCTCGGCTAATAAAAAATGGGAAGAAGCAGAGAATATAAGATCCAAAATGAGTAATAAAAGCATCCGAAAGATACCAGGATGTTGTTGGATAGAAGTAAATGGCATAGTTCATGAGTTTCTTGTTGGAGATAAATCTCATCCCATGTCACAAAGAATTTATAGTAAGCTTAGTGAACTGACCTTACAATCAAAGCAAATGGGCTATATGCCGACCACAGAGTTTGTGTTATTCGATGTTGAGGATGAGGAGAAAGAGCATTTCTTGGGTTGTCATAGTGAAAAGTTAGCTATTGCATTTGGTCTAATTAGTACTAAACCTAGTGATGTTATTCGAGTAGTGAAAAACATTCGTGTTTGTGGTGACTGCCATGTGGCTATTAAGCTTTTTTCGAAAATTACTGGCAGAGAGATAGTTTTACGTGATAATAATCGTTTTCATTCGTTTATTGATGGCTCATGTTCGTGTGGAGATTATTGGTAACATATGGAATACGAGAGCAAATGCATTATTTCTTTTGCTTGTATCAGTTTTATATGATCGATTCTTTTATAATATATGTTTTTTAGGCTTTCTAATTGATTTGGTAGTTAAGTTTTGTTTTCTAAGATATCCTCATTACTTGTATGAATTTACCAATGAGGTTTTGTGGATATATATTCTTTTACCCTTGGTAGTTTTATTATGTGTATATGTAACTAAGAGCTATGGATGTGCTATAGTTTCCCCTATTAAACATCATTTGCACTGGAGGATGATTGATGAAAAGATGCAGTGATGCGATTTTTTGTTTCTTTTTTGATTATTTCCTAATATTGTTTGGTATTTTGTCACAAAATTGCAGTTCGCTGTAAAGTTTTGGTCTATTTGTTGGTTTCCGTGATCTGCTTATGGTTTTGGTTTGGATCTACTAGTTCTTTAAATTGAAACCCGTGGTCCAGAATAGGCCAACAAGCATTCAGATATTTTGATCAATTTAAGTGCGACTGCCAGGTCTATTTCTCACTCTCCTCTGTTTATTATTGAGTATCGCTGTTTATTATTGAGTATCGCTGCATATGTTGTGTATGGTAAAGATTCGAAAAAGAAGATTGACTTTCTGTACCATTGTGCTTGCCTGTTTGTTTTAAATTATCCTTTGTACTCGTAAATTGCCATAAAAAATAAAAAGTTGTAAGAACTGTTGGTAGTTTGGTACCATATAGATCACGTGTATTGACCCGTTACTCAATGCACCCACCCTGATGGCTTCGCCATCTCTTTGTGTTGCTATCCTAAAACCGTTGCATGCATTTTAAGTATCACTGTCAGTTTACATGATATTTACTGCTTTATCACATGAAGTTGAATGCCAGGAAGTTTTTAAGTTTTAGATTACTGAAGGACATAAGTTATGTGTAAGTTATGGGTATGTTCAAAGCCTAATTGTTATTTGTTTTATCCCAGTTTGTATTGGTATGTCTGCATAGAATTACTTTTTTGAATATAAAGTAAAAGAATATAGCGTTGAATGCTGGTGCACAAACTTTGACAACTTTATTGAGGATAGCGATTGGTATCTTTTGTTTCGTTAGTTTACACTTCATGAGCTTGCTATATTTTTCTAGCAGTTAGTGGAAAATACCAGCAAAATTGGAAACAGCAATTCATCAGCTTATATCTCTTTTTAAAATTTACCAGTAAACCTTTGTGGAAGCTAAATTAGTCAAACCATGTTTTTGAAACCAAAAATTTATTAACATGATTGGGTAGCATTGCTCACTGGGACTGTAAGCACCAATTTATTATGCATAAGAATAATTGTATTACTGTACAAAAACTGGAAAAGGATTTTAGCATTTTGCAACTGCTCTTGGCTCCTCAGCAGTCATATATAAACTGGAAACGTATATACACAACAACTAAATAGGCCATAAATGTCAATTGAGAAGCGGATCATAATAATGTAAATATATAGTGTTCGTTTGATATCATATAAACACAATCTTGTGTTGGGAAATTTTCAAAATAAATTATGTTAAAATCATTTTGGGATTGAGTCTTAGGAAAGAAATTAAGTGTTTTGTTGTGTATTGTTGATGTCCCTAGAATTGGCATAATAATGTAAATATATAGTGTTCCAAATGCTATTTGACCATTGACAATGCATAAACAAATGAGATACTGATTCAGACTCTTCTTGGCACCAAAGACAGAGAACTTGTTGTGGAAGGCAAGAATGTGACGATGAGCTAGAAGTTCTCTCACCAGGATTGCTTCTAGGAATGCTAGCTACTGAAAACACTGAACCTTGTGAGACACATCTTTGAACCATACGTGACAAAACTTCTCTTGTAAAGTTATAGGCGGTTTGAACAACACCATACGAGTAGCATCAGCAACCGAAAATACCCATCTATGCTATGCACCCACTTAATACAGATAACAACAATAAATCTTGGAGTTGTGCTGATTCGAGAAATATTGGAGGTCGAACAAACTCTAAACTCTATGAGAGTGTGCCCACTTCATCTAAAGAATAAAAACTTTGACCTTCTCACTTTATTTGATGATAATTTGGAGAAACGAGAAAGCAAAATGTTAAAATATGATTGGCCTATTTACCTGTCATTCCAAAATAATACCTGGTTCCCCACATTGACTTCCCACTTCCAACCTCTTGAACCTAAAACCTCGATTATATCGACTTTATTCTGAAGATAGACGATGTTTTTCCAGACAGAAGATAACCTTATACGTTCGGAAATACGAATTACCTCTGTAAACTTAGGAGGAATGATTCTCGAGTAAGCTTTAAGAACTAGCTTCCAAAGGGGGGATTTCTTATCGTTGTATCAGTAGCTTTGACAATACTGTGCTATAACTAAGCACGAGGTATATATCTTAGTCAATACTGCAGAAGTACTTCAAGAAAGTTTAGTTCTTATAGCAACCTGTACAATAAGCATAACGACACAACACATGGAAAATGATGCTGGTATAGCAATTTATAACATTGGTGTGCCATAAAATTGTGGCTCTAAAGCAATATCTGTAATCTTTCTAATTCCATAAGGAACAGACACACACACAATTACACATCAGTATATGATAAAAGCTTCCATAAAAAAATACAAGTCCCCATGAAACTGTAAGCAGTTTAGAAAACCTCCCATAGGGCTTCTAGCATCCGGTTAGCAGTTTCTTGCACGCACAACCTTGGCAGGGTTGAGCCCAAATCAATTTCAATGATCTTTACTTTAAAAAGCCATCTCATATACACCCACTGTCATTTCTTCAAAAGCACAAATTTTCAACTAAATTTTTAGCACTTGGCAATTGGGTTAACGTGAGTTTCGATCATTTCCTCAAGCTGTTCTGTTTCTATACACACCAGAATTGCAATGAGAGATAGAAATGAGCGAATGTAGAGAGATGGTGATAAGCAAGGATTTATTTATGATAGTTTCTCTGAGGTAAATCAAGATATAGAAACATTGATGGTGGAATGCTTTCATTCAGTTCAACTAAGAGGTTGGACACACCAGCTGATGAGTTTATGCCGACACACCACAGTAGATGAGATGAGTTCTTATCTAGCTCTTATCTTATTCTGAGTTAGATTTTTTAGTTCTTTTAAAAGTGCTAAAAGAAAACAAACCAATGTTATACTAGAATTGGAGGGGTGAGCCAAACCAAGGCAATAGTGCAACGCCAAGACAACTCGCAAAGACCCCAATAGCAAGCTATTGTGATGGGACTTTCCCCATAAAAAATAAGATTAATATCGAGTGAGCCAATGGCTCACATATCAGATATTAAACTGATAAGAACAGATACTACACTTGATCTTAGCCAAAAGGCCGAGAAAGGTATGCCTTGTACATCCCTGAGCCTTGGTTTTTATAGCAGTATCCTCTTACTTAGTTTCTTTGGTTAGGCGATGTGGGATGCATACCAGTTAACTTTTAGTTCTCTACTTTGACTGCAATTATGCCTTGTGCAATTTTCCCTGGCTAATTAAGCTAAGCTTTGCCATACAAAAAAATTCAGCTACGTACTAGGCGGATTAACCTATTCAGATATATACAAAAAATTCAACCCCTTCTGCTTCACTAAGATTTAATAAAATCCCTTATTTAAAAAGACCGGAAAGGATTTTGGCATATTGCAACTGCTTTTGGCTCCTCGGTAGTTATTAATAGTAATCAAATGTATATACGCGGCAACTAAATAGGCCATAACAGTCAATTCAGAAACCAACCATAATAATGTAAATAGATAGGGTATCATATAACCACAATCTCACACAGCTAGCAAATCCTTCTACTGGAACTACATCACCATCAGATAAAAGTTTCACTCGATGCCGTGTGTCTTAACTATTGAAATCTTCAAATCCATTAACACCCCGAGAACATACAAAAGGTAAAGAAATTTCCAAACTTTATATACAACGGTCTACATCAAACAAGCTACTCAGGTCCTGGAGTCTCTTTATATCATTTGCTGTCATCTTGGTCGACTCTAAGCTCTGTTATTTTAGCTTCTTTGATGGCTTCAAATGCTGCAATCCACCACTGTTTACTTGCGAATTTGATAAGTTTCGAGAGACCAACTAGGAAAGACCTGCATCCGAAGTGCCCCAGCCAACACTTTTCACAAACAGTTCATTATTGTTCATCTTTAACTACCAAATTTACCACATTATCGGTTTTAAGAAGATACCAGTAATTAATATTAGAGAAACAGGATGATAGTTATCTAAACTAATGTAAAACAAGACAATTTATTTGTCGGCTTTTATGTATTTAGATAATATCTGGTTGTTTTCTTAAAATCATGTGCTCTTGAACAGTCATGCCATATATTAAATTGCAACCACGATTGCGTATGTAGGCTTGTTGAATGTTAATTGATTCTGATCTAATTGAGTACCAACTTACTGTAAATGGTTTAATACACTAATCTTCTTCTATACTTTGTAAAACAAGACAATTACGACCCTATCTTATCTTTGCCCGCTTTTCTATATTTAGATAGAACTTGGTAATTTTTTTAAAAAACGTTTGATTTTGAATAGTCATGTTCTAAATTAGTACCAACTCAATGTAAATGGTTTAGGTACACTAATCAAAAGTTGGCTTCTGGAACCAAGGGATGTTTGTTCTTTTTTTGGTACTGCGTGTTAGAAACAATCACTAAAAAGTTACTAAAGGAAGATATAAAACGAAAACAAAAATCCATCGCATAAAACGAATTTTGAAAAACTATTAATTTCACTTTTCTTTAGCAAAAGGAACAGTTGAAGTCATGAAAGGTTTGGTTACAAAGAATTATCATGTAGTCGGAACAAAGGATGTCGAGCTACCAAGCTCGTTAGATAAAATATTTGGCTAAGTTTTCAAAACTTTCTATATTTGAACTTTAACCAAAAATCCATAGAAGGATCAACTCTAGTAATTTTCTCCACAAATGATGGTGTACAAAGAGCATTTAGGACCAACATGTCTGGTCTTTGGACAAGGATGGATTAGCTCCAACTAAGACCTTTCATGTTTCTGAATTCATTTCTAGAAAGACTCCTAACATCCTACATAAAAAGATTATGTGTAGAAGAAAAAGAAAAAGTGGGTGTTCTATTGAGAAGGTACAGTCGGCTATATGAATCTGAATAGCACAAGCTCGTTATACTTGCACTGTCAGGAGCAAGGGGTAGTCGCAGGAGCAAGGGGTAGTCGCAGCTCTGAAAAACCAGCCTAACGCAGTGCCCCCTTCTTTAGGGACCATGTGACTCGAACCTTCGCTCAGGCGACATGACCCATCTCTCAACTTGGAATGGGCAAGCCAGATATTGCTATTTCAGACCCAACCGAACTAAACAAACTCATAGTCCATCCCACATTAATACCCGCACTTGGGTTAAAGGCAAGGGCAATCATGGCCAGTGATGTTGAACCGATTTAATGCTCTATATAAAGATATTGTAACATCCTTAGAGCACACGGTGTCCCCTCGTCGTTCTTCGCCGTTGTTGACCTCATCGTGGTGACGACGAGAGAAAACACTGACACAAAGTATATTAAACGGATATATATCCGTTATTAAACGGATATATATTAAAACGTATATATTTTATTTTATTTTTAAAACCCACCACCCCTATTTATATCATCTTCATCTTCACCATTTACAAACATCTTCAAACCCAAAATCTTCCATTCTTACTTAACCCAAAGAAAAAATATCTCACAATGTCTCAAAACCCAAATGACGGAGGATACTTCACAAACATACTTAACTCAAACCCACCACAATACGGGGGTTCTTCAAACCCGTCTATCCCCTCCTCGACCAATTCCAACCTGTCTCCACAATAAATAATGCTTAACCAACAATATCAGTTTCAACAAGGTTTCGCAAATTACCCCGGCCGATTTCCATCACCTCAGTTTTTTAACCCGTCACAACCTCCACAGTTTTTTAACCGTCACAGCCTCCACAGTTGGCCCAAATGGAATCACAACCGTCCGGTTCACAATTCAAAGTTCCAAAAGCACGTGAACCGGCAAAAGGCAGGGGCAAAAAGACGAAGGCAAAAAAAGTTGCTGTAGATTTGGACGCAGACGACGAAGATGTTGAAGTCATAGCACAAGCAGACAGGAGGAAGTGGACCAAGTCTGAAGAAATGTTACTTGCGCAGTGTTGGATAGAAATTTCCCAAGATAGAGATATGGGAAATGACCGTCCTGAGGAGTACTTTTGGAACGACATTCTCGACATGTTCAATTCTAAGACCACCGATAACCAGCGTGGCAAGAATATGATAACTGGTAAATGGACAAGGATTAACGGTGATTGCCAGAAGTTCAACGTTGTTTACAAACATCTTCAACGTCGATGTGGTGAAAATGAGCAAGATCATGTCGAGAATGCCAAAGTTAACTTTACGCAGCGTTTTGGTGGGAAGGAGTTTGCGTATGAAAAATGTTGGGGTGTTTTGAAAAATTATCCCAAGTGGGATGCCGAAGATCCTATTGACATTACATGTCTCGAGGATATATTCGGGTCGGACAGACGACCTCGGCCTGAAAGAGATGGATGCAAACGAGCCGCAAAGAAACAGAAGTCGACTTCAACTTCAAACGCTGCAAGCTCCGGTGGAAGTCAACCGAGTAGTTTTTCGGGACATATATCCGAAATATATGCTCAAAAAGCCGATGCTCAAAGGGCTTGATACAAGGCGAGGCGGGAGAAGGAAAAAACTCTCCAAGAGAAGATCGAGATGGATTTTCTGATGATAGATCCGAGTACGAATCCTGACCCGGTAAAAGCAGAAATCATCCGCAAGAGGCAAGAACGTCTAGTCAAGAAATATCATCAAAACCTCGACTAGGTTACGTATTATTAGTATGTGTTATTATTAGTATGTGTTGTATTTTTTTTTACTCGTGTCATTTTTTTTTTCGTATCGTTTTTATTAGTAAGTGTTGTTTTTTTATTATTGTGTTATGTATTGTATTTTTAATTTGAATGAAATGAATTTATTTAGTTTATTTGGAAATGAAAATTGAATACAAAAATAAAGTGGTAGTAGTGGGCCCCAAATGAAGAGGTTGAGGTTTGTTATGAGTGAGGAAGGGGTTTGTTGTGTAAAAATGGGATGCTGATGTGGCGCTGGGGTGGCACGACGACGAACCTAGTGCTCGTTTTGACACCTAGTGCTCTTAGACGATGTGGGAACCATTACTAATACTCATGGAACTATCTTGGTTGGCTCATAAATTTGTAATTTATTGATTTCAAACTTCTGGTAGTTAAATGTTATACTCCGTAATCTACAAAGGGATCACTATAATTAAATTAATCTTTGTCTACTGAAGTTATGTTATGATGTTTTATTATTCTTTAAAGAATACAAATGATACATTAGTAGTTACTTGATAGATATTTTTGTTTTGATATATGTTACGACAACACTCGAGCTATATACTTCATCCATACGGACCATATTAGTTATAACGACCATATTGTATTATTGTATGATCAAGCACCCATCAAACCAAAGGCTGAGCATGGAAGGTTTAAAACCAAACCAGACCGACAAAACCGACAAAAACAGAACCGACCTGACAACCTTTCGTTTCGGTTTCGGTTTTGGTTTTTTACGATTTTCTGTTTCGGTTCGGTTCGGTTCGGTCCCGACACAAAGCCATGCACAAACACACGTAAACCGAACCGAACCGACGGACCCAACACAAAACCGAACCGAACCGACCATATTCGGTTCGGTTTCGATTTAGGTTTTTTATGATTTTCGGTTTTCGGTTTTGTCAGTTCGGATCGGTTTTGGACCGTTGCTCAGCCCTAATCAAACCTATAGAATAGTTTCAACAATTTCTCATAGGGTTTGTAATACGCGTGGAGCAATTTCTCGAAATATATGGTCTTGGTTGGAGTGAAGCTAGATCATTTCAAAGACTAGACGAGTACCCGCGCCTAGCTGCAACGATGTCTAGCTTTCTGCAAAATTCCGACGACCCATAAGTTTCTTTCAACAAACTGTATTTGTAGCGTCAGAGAATCATTTTCGAATAACTATAATTCTGATGCGTAGTTGCATAGCAGCAGAAATATACAGTTTTTAAGAAAATTATGTGGAGTCGATCTAAGTGTGGGAGTAAAAGCAACGATATTATGTAGTTGACAATATTATATTGTAGTTTAGAGGTATAACCAACGTGTGTGATCGCATTTTCTTGTTTTGTCAGTAATTTAGGCTGTGATAACTATTTTTTTTACATGTGTAGCGTTTATTATTTGGTGTGTGACTTTTAAACTTGTAACCTTACGAGACAATCATTCCTATAAGCCCATCCATGGGAATCGTTTAAAGTAGAATATCAAAGCAAAAACAAATTGCATTTCAATGGACCCAATTTATCTTTTCCAGTTGTGGATAAACAAACCAATTTTTCTTCATTACTCTTCGTAGGAAAATGCATATGGAATTTTCCTCTTTTCTTGTCCGAAATCAACGAGTTAATTATACTACCCTTATTTGGTTTGGTATATCCAATTCGAGTGAATTTTGTATCATGACACGAGTCTGGTTAAAAACTCCAACTAACCCAACCCCAATCAAATCTGAAGTATCCGCCTTGTTGGGTAGAATGCCTTCCGTTGTGGGTTATCAACCTACCCTTAGTACCGAAATGGGTACTTTACAAGAAAGAATTACTTCTATTAAAGAAGGGTCCATAACTTCTATTCAAGCTGTTTATGTACATGCAGATGATTTTTAATATCACCATAATAAGATTATCTTGTACTATCAATTTGCATAGATATTTAAGCATTGTTCAAAACTATTTGTTTGGGGTACAAACAATCATCGCTAAAGATAACAATACTATTTATTTTGTGATTCTAATAAACTCATAACATTATTGATATACCAGACAAAGGGCTAAACAATATATATTAACTTTTAAAATACGATCATATATGTTAGTCCTTTAAGTGGTGCAAGACCAACATTTTTCAAAATAACATTATACAAATGACAACGTACACGTGTCAAAGCAAAATAAACAACAAAAAACTACAATTACTTGGTCTATCGTTTTTCCAAATTTGTCACGCGTTCCACAACTACTTCATCATTTCTCATATAATTTTGTCAAATTTGAAACCTGGTTCAACCCGGATGGTTCAACCGGTTGAACCGTTCCGGTTAAAAAAACAAGTCGATTTAAACCAAGTCAACCCGACAGGTTGGGTCGAAAACAAGTCAAATTAAATCGGGTCAACCGGCCGGGTTTGAAGCGTCCCGGGTCAACCCGGTTTTCGATGTGTATTAATAGTTTCCTTTTGAAATATATGTCTTCAACATTTCTACTTTTAGTTTAAACTTTTCACTTTTTACTTTTTGGTTTTTACATTATATATAGTATATAGCAGGGTACTCGCGCGTTTTGGTGACGGGTACCCTGTGACGATTAACCGCATAAATGGATCTCGATGAGATCTGATTCACCAGTTTGTATCAGTTTCAACGGGTCCTCTATGGTTCGTTTTCGGATGGTTTAATTGGTTAGTCGAACCGGTGGCGACACCGGTTCCCCGTTAAACATGTTGGTCCGGTCTGGTCCGGTTTTCAAAACTATATGTAACATCAACTTGTTAGCTTATATGAAGTTTTGTGTGTTTGATTAATTTGTATAATATGTATAATAACATGTACTTTTCATTTTAGGGTGTTTTAAATATCATTAATTAGTGTGTTTAATTATTTTATATTTTTGATTATATTGTAGCTTTTTTAAATTGTACGTTATGAAAAGTTTATTGTATTTTCTAGTAAAGGGTGTTTTAATTGGTTGTTTTTAATTTGATATATGTGCTTTTTTAATTGGTTGTACAATGTGAATAAATTATTGTACTTTTAAATAATGATGTGTTTTAATAAAAGTATAACTACACTATGCATTTCTCTCTCATTTAACCGATTTCAACATTTCAACATTTCAAAATTTCACCTTTAACCGTTTTTTTATTATATGTAATATAGATCTTGTCTTTACTAATCTCACTTTCACCCATCACACCAAAAACGATTTCAATGATCTTGCTTTAACCGGATCCCTGTGATGATCTGTACGTTCCTTATGCAAATAAAACGATACATTATAATGCATTCCATTGTTGTATAACGAAAGATAAAACAAACTGCTTGGATGGCGCTATTGTGTCACTCTAACTGTTGTTTAACCAAGCACGAGGTATATATCCTATTCAATACTGCCGACGTACTTTAAAAAAGTTTAGTTCCAATAGAAACTCCTACAACGAGAATAGCCACACAAACATAGAAAGTAATGTTGGTATAGCAAGTTTTAACATTGGCGTGACATAAAACTGTGGTTCTAAAACCACATCTGTAATCTTTATAATTCCATAAGGGACAGACATACACAATTACACATCAATATGATACAAGCTTCCATAAAAAATATGCAAGTTATGATGCGCGTATAACGCGTTCGGGGTCAAAAGATCTTCCTTTTCGTCGAGCAAGTTTTTCAACACCCTATGCAGTGAACCTAATCGTTGTAGTGTAGTATTGGGTAAGCCACGGGTATTGATATCATTCTCTAGGGGAATATGAATGCTAGTAAGAAGTGTACTACGCTAAGGTTGAGGTTGAGGAAGATTATTTTTTATCTTTTTATATTTTTTAGAAAGCTAAGGGTAAAATCTCGAGGTTTGGATTTGGGGGTTGGTACTTCTACCGATTACTTCTACTATCTAATTATCTAAACTATGGGTAGTCTATGTCTTTTTTATGTGTGCTCGTATAATGATTAAAAATGTGTTTACCTAGATACTATTACTCCCTAGTTATCTTTTATTGGTGGTTGAATTGTCACGTCCTTATTCTTAACGCGTTGTGTTTTCTAAGGTCATAGGGTATGCTTTTCTCCCTAACTCTTTGAGACTACCTTAAGGTTATTGCCTACGAAATCTCTAGGTCAATCATAAACTAACTCTAAGGTTATCTTTGGATGTTTAGCCTACAAATCCGCTAAGTGACTCATAAACTAAGGTTCACAAAGATTAATCAAGCATTCAAACACAACGATAGCCTAGTGCACTCCTAAGCCAATTACAATTAAGATAAAAGACAACCAATCAATAATTAATAACTATGTTTCATAGATCTAAGCAAACACACAAGAAATTTAGTCGGACATGTTAAACATGCAAGCATACACACATTCAATCGAAGACATAATGAAATCAATGAAGTAAAACACTTATCTTGTTGTAAAATAGGGTTTGAGAACCCTAAGATACTATTCAAACCGTACTACAATCGTTTTAGCTTTTTACTCCACAAGTCTACCTCCTAAAATTCTAAAAATTCGATTTATATATATAGTTTTACATTCGCGACGGCGTCGCCTTATAGGTGGGACGCCGTCAGATCGCCGTCATTAGGGTTTCGTCTTGGCCAAGTAATAGTTGGGACGGCGTCACGTTGGAGTTGTGACGCCGTCGTGCTTCAGTAGTGACGTCGTGTGAATCTGGATCTAGGCCGTCTGGGATGAAAAGTCTTCGTGACGCCCTTCCTCTTCAAAGCCTAACGCCGTCAGGTGTATTTTAGCAAAAAGTCTACTGAGCCGTCGCAAATTTAGTTACGTATAGAGGGACGACGTCGCTCTTTGATTGGGACGCCGTCAGGTGCAATTCCAGCAGCTTGAGTGTCTTCGATCTTGACTTAGCCATTTTCTTCATATATTCACTCCTTTTCGTCCAAATATGCATCATTCCATCATTTTGCTTCCAAGAGACCTAAAACGTGAAAAGGAACGAAATTTAAGCAGTAACGGATATAAAAGTAGGCGATTAAGGGCTTAAATGACCCCTTAAAAGTGTACTTTTTAAATCCTTATCAAATATCCCTACACTTAATATTTGCTTGTCCTCAAGCAAATGTGCTTTTAGCCAATCAATTTATAAGTTAGGGGGCATGAAGCATTGATTTAACATAATTCACAACAAGTAAAAGCACCGCAATAGTCATAACAAGCACGAAAATTATATACTAGCACCTCACAAGGGGTGTTTGGATTCTCTCATCTCTCGGGTGTATATGAAATATAGTAAATGGAAATGGAAGATAAACACTCATTAACCGGTCATAGTACATAGATTACCATAGGCTTAAGACTAGATCAAACCTCCACCGCTTTGGCGTAAGCACCTAGGGACAACTATCTAAGAGGTCTTTTAAAGGGTTGTAACGTTAGGCTTACGGTAGGGAAACAAAGGGTTTAGTTGGATAGGCGATTTAGTGGTGGCAAGTCAAAAATCTTATGTTACAAGCATGAAAGGAGAGGTGTTGTTAAGCCAAGACTCGACTCACTAAACTCTAGATACTTTGAAACAAACAAACATAAACATAAAGATAGATGTAGGATGGTAGCCCGTATGTTTTTTTTTTTCATACACTTTTACTTTACCATCCTCTATGATAACATCAAAAAATAAGGGATTTATAAGAGCATCCCCACACTTGAGTTTTTATTACTCTAACACTAATTTGACCTGAATTGAAAAGATCAAAACACTTGGAGCATTTTATTATGTAAATAAAGGAAATTTGAATTTAACGTTCTTTCCCGTCACTCAATAAAATTTTACTTTACCCATGAGTCCCAATTATCCCAAAACTGTGTACAAAAGATATGACTCGACTTAGCAACCATGCAAGTAACTAGATAATTGAACTAAGGGTTTAGTATGATAACAATAATGCACTAAAGGTGAGTGCTTACAAGGTAGGCTAAGGCGATTTGGATGTACATTTGGGGGTGGATTGTAAACAATGCTCTTCATTGATATTTCGGAAAACCGAAACATCACGAGAACCGCGAAAATGATAGGCTCTAAGGGGTTAACTAGGGGTATCGTGTACTAAAGATGAGTACATCGCAAGGGTGTGGGGTAATTACTCGACCGATGTGGAAGAAGTAATTATAATACGGGTATCAAACAAGGGTTATCCTAATGCCTCTTATCATTTAGTTATTCCTAACTACACAAGTGTAGTCTCACTAGCGATCTCAAAATGCATCACAAAACAAGTTCTAGAATCTATTATACTACCGGTACACTCTCGAAGCATTAAAGGTGAATGCTTTAATTCCTATAGATCTAGGGGCGAACCTCACATTTTTGGGGTGGAATTTGAGTGGTAAAAGATTTTTGTGCTAGTCATATAACTCCTATCCATGAGACGCTTTACAAAGACTAAAGTCCCACCCGTACATGTCATGAAAAATTTTAAATTTGGCGCTAAAATTGCCCTAATAAATATTTCTCATAGCTTATTACACAAATGAAATAGGACAAGACAAATAATCAAGGATAAGCATAGTTTCAAAGTTCTCGTTTTATTCTCCCTCCCTACACTTAAACTGAACATTGTCCCCAATGTTCCCTGAAAGTATCAAAGTTATGATAACGAAAGGTAATTAAAAGAGAAAAAACTAGTACTCCCCTGATTAGCTCGGTAGGATCCGTGTGAAGTAGTGGTTAAATTCTTTCCCAAGAAGAATGCACGCGTGATAAGCTTCATCCAATATTATGTTTCTTCTTCTTGATAAATAAAACCTGCACACTTTAAGAAAATAGACGAAACCTTCACGTAAAATCGGCGGTAAAATTATATATGACTCAACTACACTAGGATATAATGCTTGTGGAATTGATGTTTGCAGATTTTCTGAAAAATTAACACCTGAGAATTTCCAAAAATTTATAATTAGCACAGAAAACGAGAGAAATTTTATAAGTTGTTTCTGCTCCTCCTGACGCCGTCAGGTTATCCTGACAGAAACTGGTCTGCTGCGTTTTTTTGGAAAAATTACACCTTTAAAATCTATAAAAATTCCTGCAAAACATCCATTATGACTCGATACAAACATTTGACTCTAACAAACACACACACATATATATATATATATATATCAATTTCATTAATCGTAGTTCTCATGTTCACGTTCTTTTAAAAACGTGTGTAATCCTCCCTACACTTATCTTTTTTGTAAAATACCTTTATATGTAATTAATACGAGGTTAAAGACAAAATAAAGCATTTTCACAAATTCAAACATGAGAACATAGAATAATGAAAAGATATATGACACACATAAAAATAAATCAACCAAACAAGGAATAGATAAGTCACCACAAACAAATATATACATAACATATTGTTCCAAAATCACCCACATCATCACCAAGTTAAGATAGTCTAAGTTATTACATGCCCAAATCAAATTGTCTCAATCAATAACCAACCACAATTGACCATAAACAACTCACAAATAAACACATGAATCACTGAGGAGGGGGTCCATAACGGTAGTCATAACAAGGGGGAGGTGGCCCATATATCCATAAGGCGGGTAATCCTCCTCCCGCCTGGGGAATGGGTCAATCTACAGGTGTGGGTCAAGATGATCGCGCATGGACAAATGATGCATCTGTCTAACGGTATGATCATTTTTCCAACTGGCCCTCTGGTCCTATTGCGCCATCCACGTGTCCATCCGGCCCATCCACGCTCCCTGGTGGGCCTGCCAGTCCCCACTGGACATGTGCCTGTAGACGTCAGCGGAGCCTCCTGCTCCATTCCCCTGCTGGTATGGCGGTATCGACTGCTCGTCATCATCATCCTGAACCGCGGGACGAGTGTGGAACCATGCGTAGCCACCTCCATAATCCATGATAACATCCATGGCCTTCAAGGACTTAGCTCTGACAACCTTGGTCTCTGCTACAACATTGAGGTACGCAGGTACCTCCCCGTTCAGGATGCCAAAGAACTGAGCCAACCTGGTGTAACAAACATACTACCATACACCCTATCTGCCAACCTCATACCGCTAGCAGTCCTCAAGTAATCAGCCAACCAGAATGGGATGTTACAGTACACACACTCAGCAAACATGCAGTAGAGATAGAATAGATCCGGTAAGGTGACACGATGAGTCGCGTCCTTGCGCCCCGTTATGGTGAAGGCAATGCAACGGTGCGTGAGCCTCACTCGCGGATCTCGGATCTGTGAGGCAAGGGTACTCCCAGTAACATACAAGCGAAAATCATCACCGGCTCTAACATTGGAGGTGTGGTATTGATACCAAGAACTACACTCACATCAAACAAAAATCAGTGGCCAATCATTGTGAAAATAAGACAGTTCCCCATTAATCCATTTTATGCAATGACCATCAACAAGATTCAAGGTCAATCAATTGATTTTGTCGGCCTGTATCTACCAGCACCAGTATTCAGACACGGCCAACTCTATGTGGCGATATCTAGAATCACCAGCTCGGAAGGACTGAAAATTCTAATGATGGAAAACACCGACAAGAACTTAAAACATTACACGTGGAACATTGTCTATAAAGAGGTTTTAAACAACCTATACTAGCACCACAAGGTATGCCTAATAATTCTATAATCAAAACATATTACTTTCGCTGTCAAGAAAATCATGGCCAAACCAAAAAACACGCAACATAATTAGTTTCAGCTACTCCCTCCGTCCCTAAATAAATGTCCAATTTGACTTTTTGTGGTCTTTTTTGTTAAACTTTGGCCTTATATATTTTCGTTTATGTTATATAATACTTAATGCAAAATATATTAATAGATTGAGTTTTAAATATATTTTCATTGGTATAATTTTCATCAAGTATTATTTAACACAAACAAAATTATTTAAGGTCAAAGTGGAACAAGAAAGACTGTAAAAAATCAAAATGGACATTTATTTAGGGACGGAGGTAATATTAATCAGTGTGATTAATCGGTGAAAAACAAAAAACTAAACATAACATGTAAATCACTATCAATGTCAATTACAATCAAACACATATAATTTAAAAACAATGCAAACCTGAAAAGGATATCTTGGGTTGCTGATTCAAATCGACCCATAATTAAGGATTTTAGGTTTGACCGGTAGTTCACTTTGGTTTGGTGGTGGTGGTGCCGCCATGCGCCATCGTGGGTGGCGTCAAAATGCTTGCTGGGGTTTTATGGTTATCATAGATACTGTTAATACAAATAAGCCATAAAACGTTTATTTATATTTTACGATCTTCTAATGTTTTGTCGATAACAAACGTAAAATCATTTTAACGAAACAAATAAAATGCGTAAATGGTTTGAGTAAATAGTTTACTAACACACTTACATTTTCATATAAAACACTAAACAAGTAATATTGTTTACATCTTATAGAAATGCATATGTATAACAACTAGTGTCTACATAATATGGAAATGTACATATATACTTTGTATATATTGAAATGGGTAATGTAATGGGTAAAAACCAAAGTCCATGACCCATGACCCATGATCCATTGACTAGGTACAATGAATGTTGTTAGGTAAAACCCAAAGTCCATGACCCATACCCATGGAGCTTGATCCATAACCTATGACCCATTGCATGACATCATGCATGAAGTCATGTTGGGTATTATCCATGAACCAAGACCCATGACCCAATGTCTAGATACATTGCATCTTGTTATGTATCCATAAAACATTACCCATAACCCATGGTTCATAACCCATAACCCATAACCCATAACCCGGTTTACAACCCGAAATCCAGACTTAAGCTGACCCAGCAGCCGGATCCCTAGGATTGCACTAGCCAGATCCCTCTGAGGAGGGATCCGTGGGAACCGTGGGACAATAGACATTTTTGTCCATAAATAGTGAGCCATTTCTCTCTTGCTCATTACCAATTTTACACATACTCTCTCTTAGTATTGTAACATCTCTAACCTCTAATCCAAAGGATCATTCTATGTAGTTTTATGTTTGTGTGATTCTCTAGGTTCCTCTTAAAGACGAGATCACCACCTCTTGAAGACGTGCAAGCTCAAGGTCATGAGCTGCTAAGCTTCGTCATCATTAAGACCACTGAAGTGTATCTTGTTGATAGTTCTTTTCTCCCTCCATAGAAGTGTTGTGTTGAAGGCATTAGTGAAAGGTGCCGAAGGGTCGTGTTGAAGGCATTAGTGAAAGGTGCCAAAGGGTCGTGTCAAAGTCATTAGTGAAAGGTTCCAAGGGTGTACATTCGATATGGTGCATCAATGTACAAGATAGTTAGTTTGGGTTAAAGGATATTGATATCCTTATGATGTTGTAATAAGGAGTGTGTCTCCTTTGGGGTAGTCGTGTAGTGGTGTAGTGTTGGGTAGTAGTTCCTCCTTTTTAATGGAACTTGGTATCTACCCTCGTACCGGATAAAGTGTAGGCGACATTGTGATAGGGCATTTCCAAAAGAAAAAAAAAGTGACATTTTGATAGGTGTGGTTCTACCTCGTGGAAGAACTCGGTGTCTAGCCTAGTACCGGATAAAGAGTAGGCGACGTTGTGAAGGCTTCTCCGCCACATTAAGGAGCTTGTGTTGTGTAGTGCTTCCGAACTCTTTAGTGGAGAACTCGGGGAGTGGAGTAGGGCAAGGAAGGTATCCTTGTAGCCGAACCACTATAAATACTCGTGTCGTGGTTTTGTGTTCCTTTACTTTTTATCTTTGCATTACTTTTTTATATGCTTATCTATCATCATCCAACACACACATTAAATAGATTGACATAAGTCGATCTAAATAGTTTAAATTAAAGTTTTAATCGGTAAAAAACTATTCAACCCCCCCCCCCTTCTAGTTTTTCACATTTGCTACCAGAGCTTCGTTACCAAGTTTCTTAGAGTATATTGTACTTTAAAAACTTGATACGATCCGTGTATGTTTGAAAACTACAAAGAAGGAAATTTCTTAAAACAAAAATTCATGTTTTTAGAAACCATTATACTTTAAATGTTGGATAGTGATAGATCATTCTAACATTTTCTTTTGAGAGTTCTTCATGCTAGGATTCGGGTATTTTTAAAGCTCGTGAAGAATTTCGCGTCTATGATTTTCAAAAATCATTAAAAGAATATATAGCAAAGGTATGTTCTTTTATACTAATTATTTATAGATAAATTATTATACGTGCTTCCTAATTTTATTTAGTATTATAATGTAATTACATATAGCATGTTAAGACTTGTAGACTTAATGCGTATACTCCAATATCACAACTCTCCAAAAGGTTGTTGTCTATAACACATCATCAAGAATAGTATTCTTGGTTGATTTTTATAGAAAAAACTACAAACTAGCCATTATACGTCTTTACCTCGTAAGGATAACTTGACTAATCAAAAGTTTTTGGTGATCATTTCTCACATAAGGATATTGGCATTACATTAGTAATCTATGTCAATAGTGTCCATGTGAAACTTTCCATATCATGATAAAATAGTATTTTGTCATGATTCTTAACTTCCCAACTTATGACTTATTCGTAAAATGGGAACCTCGTCAAAAAGGACTTGTAAACACGAAAACTCGTCAAAATCTCGAACCAAAAACAAACCCTAAGTTATAGAGCGAAACCATTGACAAGAATCAAAAATCAAAACTCCCGTGTCAAATTTATCAAACTCACTTAAACTGTTTTTACTGCTGATCTGCCGGATCCCCGCGATTGAACTAGCCGGATCCCTTTTTCAAGGGATCCGTGGGAACCGACACATCAGAAGACAGATTAAGTACTTGATGATCACTGTATACTTCTACTTCCTACTTTACTCTTCCACATACGAACCTAAACCCAAATTACTGTTCATAGGAGATCCTTCTTCATCATTCCAAGGAAAGCAATCACTTGTGTAAGTATTATCTTCACTATATTGTAATTTCCTGTTGGAATCACTCCTAAACATTAATTCAAGTGTTAGTGATTCATATGTAATAGTTAGCTTAATATGGCTTTTATGTTTGTTATTAAGCTAAGGCTTATGTAGAAGGCCCATAAGCCTTGGCCCAAGCCCATAAGAAGGGAAGGAGTCTAGATGTGTTGCCCTAGCTCCTTGCCCTATAAATACTCTTGTAAACCTTCTATTGAAGGTTGGTTGTTCATTTATCTCATTCACTCTACGCATAACTTGTCTTTACATTCATACATGTGTTTGTGATTGTGTTCATCCGATCTCTTATCTTCTATTTCTTCTATTGATGCTTGTGTTACTAATATGGGAACCTAACAGTGGTATCATTCGCCATCTAGTTGGGTGAAACGGTTTGTTTTTGTCTACTCGTATGGTTTCACGTTTCCAATATTTTATACGCAAAAAGCTTTCATTTTTACACTTTAAAATTCAAGATTCTTGTACTTTAAAGGTTATTTGGTGTTAAAGTTTAAGTTTTTGGCAAAAAGTTTGAAACTTTACGTGTGTAGAATCGTTTTTAAGCTTGATTTCATTCGTATACTACTTTCTACTCGTAAGGTGAAAAAGTGTTTTGGATCATCAAGTTTCATACTTTTGTGTTATTTTGGTGATATTGCAGCTATTTCATCATAAAAATCAGGTTTCTAAACACTTTTGGGCATAAAATCAGTTTTTGGTACTTTCTACTCGTAAGGAAACCCTAATCTTACGCATAAGAAATTCATCATTTGATCTTCAGTTTTCGTGGTTTACTCAGTGTTTTCTTGCTTGGATAAGCCTGAAAACACTTCGACTTTGGATATCGTTTACACTATGATAGTGTAAAGGATTTTTGGGCAAAACCCTAATTTTACGCATAAGCTCAAACTTACGCGTAGAACTCTTTACGCCTAAGATTTTTCTTACGCCTAAGCTTTGTCTTACGCATAAGCTAATCCTACGCATAAGTTTTCTACGCCTAACTTTCAGTTTACGCCTAATTTTAGTGTTTCTCAAGTCTACGCGTAAGCTTATCCTACGCGTAAGGTCTATTCCTACGCGTAAGGTTGGTTTCTTACGCGTAAGGCACTTTTTACGCATAAGCAGGTTCTACGCGTAAGGTTTCCTCTACGCATAAGCTGGTTTTCTACGCCAAAGCACTTCTTCAACAAACAAAGTTTCATTCGACTACAAAGATCCATCAACACAAGTTATCAAAAAAAAAAAAAAAAAAAATTCAGGGGAGACTAAACGTTCAATTTTTACGCGAGATTCAAATTTTGGTTTAACTGTGAAAATTTTGGTCAAAAATTCAATTTTTTGGGCCAAAATTCGAATTTTTCGGGTCAAATTTGGCGTCAAAATTGTCAAAACTCAAATTTTTCTTACAATCTTAGAATTGAATTTTATAGTGGATTTCAAATTTTGGAAGTCAAAATTTTTTAAAATTATTTTTGGAGGGAAAATTGAAATTCACTATATCGGCCTTCTGTGTGCTTTATCGACTTCGCACCTTTTCTCTATTCTTCTGCAGGGGAGAGAAAGTGTTTAAATCAATGGATTCTGATGCTGAAAAAGCATTTGCGGAATTGGAAGAAGGATGGAGGGAAATTAGAAATGCACTATATCGGCTTAACAATTCCAAGCGTCAGACATCATCAAATTCCCGAAATCCAGCAGTCGTGCAAGGTGAAAGAGTTGATGTACATGAAAGGAATGCTCAAAGGGATGTTGAGAATGTTGTGATTACTGCATCTGTTGGTAATGCGGACAATGAGGTTGTAGCATTGGAAAAGCAGGATGACAGCAGCAGATCTGGAGAAGATATCATACTTAACTATGACACCGAGCCCAACTTTGACGAAGAACAAATGGTTGAGGAAGATATCTTACCCATCTATGACACAGAGCCAAACTTTGACAAAGAACAAATGGTTGAGGTACTATCTACTGTTGATCATATTCTAACTGCAAATGTGCTACAACAAACTGAGCAACCTGAATTCAACAATGAATGAGAGGTTGACCAGTGTGTTGCACAATGTCCAGACAACTATCTTATGTCTGAGCCCTTACTTGCAAACAATTCAACTGATTCGTCAAATCAAACTCTTGAATCTGAAAACATTCTTCTCAAAAAGACCATTGCTCAGTTTCAAAAAGATTTTTCAAAACTTGAGGCTCATTGCATCTCTCTTGAACTTAAACTGCAAAACAAAGTTTTAAACTCAGAGCTAAAAAGTAAATCTTTGAATGAACAAAGTAATCGTGTGGATACATTAGTCAAAGAAAATGAGCATTTAAAGGCTCAAATTCAAGCAAAGGGGCTTGCACATGTTGCTTTACAAAACAAACTGAGAATATTAACTGGCAAGAATGTTGATACTAAGTTTGCAAAACCAACAATCTTGGGGAAATCGTCTCTTCAACCAATCAGACAACCAACGGCATTTAAATCTGAACGTTCAAAATCTTCAAAACCACGGTTTGCCTCCCAAGTTGTTGAGAATAATCATTTGACAAATCCAGTCACTCCACATTCTTGGCCTAAAAAAATGCTTATGTTTCTGTTAAACCTGTTTCTATTAAATCTGTTTCTGTTAAACCTCAACAAGTTGTTGCACCTGGTCTGTCTAGGATTAGTTCGAACACAGTGTCTAAACCGAGCATCAAAATTCAATATTCATATGATACAAATGACTTGCACAAGAACTGTGATCTAGAAAAGGCTAGAAAAAGGGCACTACTCCAAAAGGATGGAATCTTAGGTTCACGACCTAATGTATCACCTTCGAGTGTATTACTGAACACTGCTTGTAGTAGCAAACCAAAACCTAAGTTTATTCAACAAACAGTTAGAAATAAACCCGTTGATCTAAAAGTAAAATTTCATAAACCTAATAGGTGGATCAATATAGGACGCAGACTCTTCCCAAAAGAAGTTTCAACATCCCCTAGATTTAACCTTAGATGGATCACAACAGGTAGAGTTTTCAAAACTGTTGGTCTTAGGTGGATTCCTACAGGCAAGATACTAAGTAGTTGCACCAATACAACTGTGATACCCACAACATCCATCCCTGATGTAGGAAAGGAAATCATCAAAATAGCATGTTCAGGTGTCAAGAAGATAATTGACACTACATCTTTATGCTTCTAACATCTGGAACCCAGTTACACTTGGGGATCCATGTTTTTTTTCTTTCTTGCCCCCCTTCTATTTTTTTCTATACAGGTACAACTGCCATGGCTCCTACTGCAAAACAGCGTAGGACCCGTTTCTCACCGTCAAAATATCATGATCCCTCAGTTGCATCACAAATTGTACTTAATCGTCAAGAATTGGAAACATTGCTTGCTCCTCTGGTTATAGATTTTGTCTAAAGTCGTGCTTCTGATGGATCGAATGTTTCCGCTGCACAACCTGATAATACTCTAATTTCTTATACATCTTAATCTACAACAACAACCGTTACTGTAGCTGCACCTCCAATCGAATATCTGAAAACAGAAGAACAAAGTGTTTCCTACAACAATGTCACAGCTAATGATCAACATTATGAACAGAGAAGTTTTATCAGCAGTTGACTCTCTCGAAATATTTTTGGTACTTCACACTTGTTCGATCAATTGGACATACATGGTTTCGCTGTCTCCTTATACATGGTTTCGCTGTCTTCAATTCCTCATCAACATACGTGGTGTATGATTCTGATTCATTGAAAACATCGAGGGGGAGAGAGTATAGGTGATCATTGCTTCCTTGTTTGACCACATGTTTCTTTGCGAAAACCCAATGCCTTCATGAATTTCTTCAATTAGGGGGAAGAAATAAGACGATCTGTGGATCAAACGTCTCACTTTGGTGTTATCGTCTCAATTTCACGGGTGATCTTGTGTGAAGTTACCCAAATATGATGTTATGATGCCTCACACACGGTCTTGGTATCGAGTTATTGCATATTCACAGGTGATTAGTATTCCGAAAGACGACAACATTCAGGGGAAAGTCGTTTCATTTCGTCTTTCGTGGTTTGTTTGGTGTGATGCGTCTACATACGTGAGAAGATCTTGTTGATTTCTAGCATGTTACCCTCGAACTGATTTTCCGCAATAAGTCAGATTTACATTCTGTGGTTTACTGCTCATCTACAAATTCCGCTGCATACTGAAACCCTAAAAAGTTAGAGGAAATGTAGACTTCATCAAAGTTTTAAATCTGCTAAAGACAGTTGTCTGTTTGGGGGGGAAGCTGATTCAAAAACTTTGTCAATCTCTGTTTACATTCACTATGGCTTCTGAGCATAACAGCTTGGAACCCAGTCACAACCGTTTAAACTTCCCTCAAACCCCATCATCAGCTGAACCAAGCCCCCAGCTTACTCGTCAACAAATGGAAAAGCTATTTGCTCCGCTGTTTAGTGATGACATTGATGAACGTGCTCCAGGTGTATCCGATGTTTCCGCTGCTCAACCTAATCATATTCCAATACCTAATACACCTGCTACAACAACTACGGTTGAAGAAGCACCACCAGTTGACTCTACAACAATAGTTGAACAAACTGCATCCAACGACGCTGAACCAGCTGATGATGTTCTTAATGAAGTACCCCCACCTGCAGATTTGGATCCAAATGCATTCTTTAACCCGTTTGCTAATGAAACAGCTGCACCTGATGTTGCAGAATCATCTACAAGCCATTTGAATCCTCAAAATCTGCACAATGTATACCAACATCAACCCTCTACACATCGTTGGACAAAAGACCATCCTATTGAGAATATTATTGGTAACCCAAATCAACCAGTCGTAACGAGACAACGTCTTCACACAGATGGTGAACATTGCATTTATGCACTCACTGTCTGCCAATCTGAACCTAAAAACATTAAAGATGCAATGACAAAGGACAACTGGATTGAATCCATGCAAGAAGAACTCAACCAATTCAAACGTCTTGAAGTATGGGAACTGGTTGAAAGACCAACAGGGGTCTACGTCATTGGTCTCAAATGGATTTGGAAGAACAAATTGGATGCTGAAGGGAACGTAATCAGAAACAAGTCACGTCTGGTGGCTAAGGGTTATAGACAGGAAGAGGGTATTGACTTTGAAGAATCATTCGCTCCGGTTGCTCGTCTTGAGGCTGTTCAGATCTTTCTTGCGTTCGCAGCTCATATGAATATAACGGTCTTTCAGATGGACGTCAAAACTGCTTTTCTGAATGGTCAACTGAAAGAAACGGTTTCTGTCAGCCAGCCAGAAGGATTCGTTGATCTCGAGTTCCCGAACCATGTCTACAAACTGAACAAAGCGTTGTACGGTCTCAAACAAGCTCCTCGGGCGTGGTACGATAAGTTATCATCTTTCCTCATTGCTAATAACTTCACCAAAGGTTCGGTCGACCCAACTCTTTTCATACAATATCACGGGGCACATATCTTAATTGCTCAAATTTACGTGGATGACATCATTTTTGGGTCAACACATAAAAAGTACTCAATCGCTTTTGCAAAACTAATGAAGAAACATTTTGAAATGTCCATGATGGCTGAACTTACGTTCTTTCTAGGATTGCAAGTTCATCAATCACCCCGTGGTATTTTCTTGAGTCAGTCCAAATATGTCCTTGAACTGTTAAACAAATTTGGAATGCAAAACTGTGACACCTATGCCACACCAATGGCTCATACCAAGAAGCTAGACGCTGATTTACATGGGAAATTGGTGGACCCTACCAAATACCGTAGTATCATTGGGTCTCTCATGTATCTAACAGCTAGCAGGCCTGACATTGTTTTTGCCGTATATCTCTGCTCCCGTTATCAGTCGAGACCAACTGAAACCCACCTCTCTGAGGCTAAAAGAATCCTCCGATACATCAATGGAACCATTAATTTGGGGATCTGGTATCCGAAGGATTCTGGTTTTGAACTAATAGCTTTTTCAGATGCTGATCACGCAGGATGCTTAGATTCACGGAAAAGTACTTCAGGAGCATTACAATTTCTTGGTGATAAACTGGTGTCATGACAATCGAAGAAGCAGGATTGTACATCGCTGTCCTCAACAGAAGCAGAATATGTAGCCATGTCGGCGTGTTGTGCTCAAGTCATTTGGATGAGAACACAACTCAAAGACTATCGTTACGTATTTGACAAAATCCCGATGTACTGCGACAATCGGAGTGCTATTGCGATCTCGTGCAACTCAGTTCAACATTCGAAATCAAAGCACATCGATCTTCGATATCATTTCATCAAGGACCACGTGGAACAGGGTACTGTTGAATTATACTTTGTGGGTACAGAAAACCAATAGGCAGATCTCCTCACCAAAGCCTTAGCTCCTGCTAGGTTTAATGAGTTGGTCCACCGGATTGGTATACGGTGTTTGACTCAAGAGGAACTGGATGAACTCTTAAAACATTCTTAAAAACCAGTCAAACACCAAAACCTCTTTTGTAAATATTTTTCAAAAAACAAAATACAAAATTATAAAATCTGATAAAACAACAAAAATATTCTCCTATCTAATTTCTTTCAACATGGCAAGTACAAAACTTCTGTCAACACTGTGTTCTATCAAACTTTTCACAATTTTCCCGAACAAGTGTTGAGGGGGAGAAAGTAAATATTTTTTGGTTTCATAAAACCTTGTACTTGCATGTTTCCAAAAATATGTTGTTTCTTCTAAAATGGTGGATTCGTTTCTTGTCAAATACTCTCCTCGAACTCAAATGTTTTTCAAAATTCATTATTTCAAAAGTCGAGGGGGAGTATCGTTAAGTTTCTTGCCTTAAAAGTGTTTTGTCTAACCTAAACGGAAGTTAAAGGATCTTGGTTGGAACCTCTTTAAGGTTGAAGAACTGAATGTGTCAACTTGGCAAATTAATGTTAACAAAATCATTCATCTAACACATTCAATGCACCACTTCATGTGCATTTACTCCTAAACCACCAAGATCAAATGGCCCAAATCAAATCTTCAAAATCCGTTCAAGCTGTTCATAATCTGTAAGTTCTAAATTGTTTTGATCAAGATTCTAAATAAGGATTTCAATAAATCTTTCAAATCCAACGGTTAAAACTCTTTAAACTGATTTTGGAAAATTGTTCACTCGAACGAATTGGGTGTTTATGCATAAAAGTGTTTGGATTGAAATGAGTTATGTTAAAACCTTTCTTAGTGTCTATTAAACTTGTTTCAATCGTCCAAAACCATCCAGAATCTTAAATTTCATTAATTTGAATTCTAGGGTTCTTGCGCTCATTTAGGGTTTTTTTCTATTCTGTGATATGTTATTAGGTGGTCAGAAAAGTGTTAGAATAAGTATATATGCATGTTTTGAACCTTCAAATTAGCCCAGAAACATCTAAACTGTAAGAATTTAAGTTTTAGGTTTTAAGGGTTCATCTCCCATGAATCTTCTGATTCTGTGGTGGAAATGTGTTAAATCTTGTTCTATTGCACTCATATGACATCTGGGACACTCCAAAAACATTCTTGTTTGATTTGTGTGGCCATATCTCTTACGCATAGATTAAGGGTTTAGGGTTTAAGTAATTTTACGCCTAAGTCTTTGTGTGTGTATCTGATGTGTTCTTGTGCTTGTTTTGTGATCTACAAGATGTTTAGAATAAATTGTAATCAAGTTTTCATGTTTATGTTTAACACGTTACGCATAAGAGGTCTACAGTGGATTACGCGTACCTTGGAAAGATATTCGTAAACAAGGCTTGTCACGCATAAGCTTTACTCTTACGAGTAAACTTTTCGCATAACATCTAGCTTATTCCTACGCGTAAGCCTAAATCCTTTGAACTCGTCTTACGCATAAGAAACTCTTACGCATAAGCTTGGTCTTACGCTTTAGCTTACTCTTACGCATAAGCTCCTTTCTTACGCATAAGGATCCTTGTTACACATAAATCACTGTTCACTACATTTTATCCTATTACGCATATGTTACTTGTTAAATATTACTCATAAGTCTCTAATGTCTAATGTTACGCTTATGCTTACAAAAGTTAACATGTTGTGTGTAAAGTGAAGATTTGGAATTTGAAATTTCAAAATTAACACGTTCACGTAACTTATCACATCAACTTCAAAAAATTGGACAAATGTGACTTAGGACTTGTAACTAAGATATACATGTTACCATCAAACAAGGAATTAGATAATAAATCTGACTAAAACAAACACATTGTGTTTCCATATGTTTGTCTTTTTGTCTAATGTCTTTCAGATCACAAAATGGCTGTAAATCAAGCAAACATCAATGCCCCAGCTGAGCTCTCGATGGCAAACACATTCCCAGCAGGATACGACAAAACAATTGGCAAGAACAATATCCGGGTCGTCTTCAACAACTTCATATGCTCTGCATCATCTTGCAGAATTGCTGTGGACATCCTTTTGCAACATCCGTTCAAATTCATGCTCACAAAGTCATCCTGATGATGAGTATGATTCAATGGATGAGGAAATACAATTTCGTAAGACATTAAAGCAGAAAAGGATGGAATACCATGCTTCAACCTTTCCGGTTAATCAACCTGGTGGGGCAGGAGGGTCAAGCAGTAGTCCTCCACTTATGGAAGATCCATTGCAAACAATTCTTACCACATCCGATCCGGTTAATCAACCCGGTAAGGATCAGGGTGTCACTGTCACTACAAATGTTGAAATGAAGCAACCACAACAACAACTAACAACCGCAAGAAGAAAAGCATGGTAAAGATGTGGAAATATCTGACGAAGGAGATTACGATCATGATAAGGATGAAAGAGTCACTGATGATGATAATTTGGTGGCTGAAGTGGAAATGATGCGAAAAGAGGCTGAAGAAACTGCTAGAGCTGAAGAGGAAAAGTTAAAGAAGGAATCAGACAACTACATAGTTGACAATCCAACACACAAACCTCAACAGTCTTCTTAACCACCTTTTGACACTTTCACCAAACCCAAATCATCACCTCCATCAACAAAAGAAACAACTAAGTCAACAACAAAATCTGTTAAGAAGGCAACTCCATCCAATGATTCAACAAATGGTTAAGCAGATTTTCACCACTACACAACAAGCTACACAACCACCACCATTTGATCAACCAAGGGATTCAGAAACCACACCACCAATGGAGAAAACCATTGATCACTCTACATACAGGGGTGGTGAGGATCATGACATTCCTGAGCCCCAACCTGAATCTACACCAAAATTCAGATCAAGTATATTACTGTACTCCTTGTTTTCATACGCTTCAAATCAAAGAGCGTGTTGAAGATCTCCACCTCGGGGTCGAATATCACCAAAAACAACTCAATATAACCGCACCACTTCTAAACTTCAACGGAATCAATCAAGAACCTCAGTACAAAATCGTTCATAAACAAAATTTTGGGTTTGTCTACTGAAGTGAAAATCATCATACTTGCTTCATGGCTTTTGATGAAATTCACAAGTTCTATGACGCCACCCTGAAGATGGTTCGAGATGGATTGGCATATCGATTGAAGGACATTGAGTTGGGTATTATTCAGACGAAGAGATGGAATTCAAAGGATCGCAAGGATGTTCGTTGATCACTAGGTTTGATGAAAGGTTGATTCATCGGGATCAAATGCGACGGTTGGAAGAGCTATGTGGGAGGATGACCAAACTTTCCGATTCTGACTTACCAACGTCCTCAGAAAGTAGTTGATCGTCTGTAATCATTGGGTACTCTTTTAACTCTCTTGATTGTGATTTTGTTTGTTTGATTTTATGACTATGGCTTGTGCACACATAACAGTGTACAACCCGTTCGTGTAATGAAAGGACCCTGTGGTACGCTTCAGTGCCACAATTCTTATAAAAGGAGCGAAAGCTTCTTACTTTTGAGTAAAACTTATCAAACCTTTCATTTTTCAAAGGTTTTGCTCAAAAGGACAAGTACTTCCCCTTATGATTTTTTAAAACCTCAACCGTTAATATCACTTGTTGAGGGGGAGTATTTGATTTCAAACTTTGTTCACCAAAATGTTCTTTATGGTAATCTTCCCACAAAACTCAAAATGGTCATATTTATTCTCAACATTTCTTCAAAAATAACATATTTATATGCCATTTTTAGGGGGAGAAAAATTACGTGATAAGAAATATGTTGTGTAACTGCAAATGAATCATTGTACTACAGACTTAACTAATGAATTGACAAGATCTTAAATGTTAGTAACTCGAAAATACTTGTCCGGGACGGGTAATAATTTCAAGTTAGTTCGCTAGTGATGTAAACGTGTCTCGCAAAGGACTTGTCCGAGTAGAATGTACCATTCGAGAAACTCTTGGTAGACATGAACTTTGACGGGTTTGACAACCTTTCGAGGTTTGTCCACACCTTAAAGGTAGTTATTAGAGCTAGTTGTCACCTAAAAGCTGAAAATGCAACTCTTTAACTATTCAACGTAACCGTGTCTCGCAGGGGATTGTCTATCTTGAGTTGATCAATTCAAAAAGTGCGCGCTCCTCTTTCATTGTGCAGATTTCTGTCAAAACTCTTAAGCACATGTGGAGGGGGAGTATTTCTGAAAATCTAAAACTCTTGAAGTGTTCAAACATGTTTTCATTCACAAACACTTCGAGAGATGTTCGTGAAAATGGTTTTATGGCAATGGAGTTATAAGGTGATTAAGGTTAGGAATAACCGTCCTATGATCCGCCAGAGCCGGAGGGATCTACCCAAGGACACTACCAATATTTAGAATTAGAAGTCCTTAGGTATGATCATAAAAAGGAGAAAATGAGAATCGGAGAAAGAAGGAGTTGAAGAATTAAAAAGAAAAGCAAAGAAAATGGTGAAAAGAAATAGCCCTCCAGATTATTCAACTTAGGGCAGACACCGGGTTCAATTCATATGCTACTGGTTGTCACTTGATGACACCAATATTGAAGATTAAAAGTCGTCATGGACCCAGTGACGCATGCACAAAACCTTCTTAGCTACTCAAGTTTCTCTCAACAGAAGCTTGTTTCATTCTCACAGGGAACCCTACATAAACTATCGGCTTTCTCTTAGAGATAGTTGGTATTGAAGAAGGAGACCCTCTCCCTAGTCTCTGCTCAGGAAAATCAATGTGCACTATTGAGTCTAGAGCCACGAGATTCATCAAAAGATCTCTTAGGTACACTTGACATTTTATCGCTTGTCGTTCAACAATAAGAACGCAAGTGATACTTTATCGTGTCCTTCACAGATCTTAGCAATCTGTCGAGAAAATTTATGAGAGGTTCACGATGGTGATCCTCAGTGATTGAATGGAAACTCCTGCCAGGGTCAGCATCAAACAGCCCTGACAGCAGGTCACTTCGGTAACTCCCGGTGAATTACGCTTAGTGTGTCTCAAACGGTCTACAGTCGTGAGGTGATGCTTCGGTGTACCTCAGCGACTCATCTGAACTGTAGATGTACTTCGGTACATCGCGTTATCTCACTTGTGGGACTCTAGTTCAGGAACGGCCTTTGTGAGAATTAGAGTTGTGTTTTCACACTATGCTGTTAACACTTTCGAAGTTCAAACTTGTAAGTGCCGGAAACCGCTTATTACTAACCTTTCTTATGTTTTCTTCTTATGGAAGCTCTGGAGTGGACTGATCGTGCAGATTCTTCACATGCTCATACCAACAACATCACTAATGGAAGTTCTCTCAAAAGGCAACACAAAGTCAGAATGATTCTTCGTCAAGTCAAAGAATCTACAAAGTTTAAAGACTAAGAGAATTTCATCAGTACTGAAATCCAACGTCAAAGAGCGTGTGAGTATGTTGAAGAAAGACGTGGAGACACTGGAGCAACGAAGCAGACCTGATGTAGACTACAACAACATACTATCACTACCATCACAAAGAACAAAGATCAAAGAACAAAGAAAATGATGACGTCAAAGCAGAACTGTTCAAAGGAAACAATTTCTCTACACTGGGGAGATTGTTCGAATCAAGACACTTCTTCTCACAAGAAAAAAGAATGTCAGAAGACGTCAAAGCTACTATTACATCAACACTTACATCGTTTATCACTCTTTCATTCATCACCAACACTTATGGGGAGATTGTTGGAATCACTCCTAAACTTCAATTCAAGTGTTAGTGATTCATATGCAATAGTTAGCTTAATATGGCCTTTATGTTTATTATTAAGCTAAGGCTTATGTAGAAGGCCCAGAAGCCTTGGCCCAAGCCCATAAGAAAGGAAGGAGTCTAGAAGTGTTGCCCTAGCTCCTTGCCCTATAAATACTCTTGTAAACCTTCTATTGAAGGTTGGTTGTTCATTTATCTCATTCACTCTACGCATAACTTGTCTTTACATTCATACGTGTGTTTGTGATTGTGTTCATCCGATCTCTTCTCTTCTATTTCTTCTATTGATGCTTGTGTTACTAATATGGGAACCTAACATTTCCATTCTCTAGTTTCTAGTAGCACAATTTTTCATCTTGAGAAATTTGGTTCAAGTGGGTTTATCACAATTTGTCATCACATTGTTTTCTAAGATAAACTAATCAAAGAATAAACATTGTTAATACAAATTAAAACTCAATTCGAATTCAATAGAGATGTCTTGAGCAAAAATTGTGATGAACCTCATGAAGGAACTATTCACATAATTGACACCACATTGTGGTTTTGGTGTTTAAGATCAATCATGCCAAGCTCTAGGCAATAAGACTATCAAGATACGGCATACTACATACCAATGTACCATAGAAAGGAAGGTCTTAGCCCCGAAGACTGAAAGTCCTTCAAAATATTACAAAAGAGGTTGTTTCACGAGGGGCCGTGTAGTCGAACCATCATTTCTCAACAATACCGACATTCCCGATGTCTTTGCGGGAATCAACTTTCAATGTCTTCTAACCATCAACGAACAAATATGCCCCGCATTTGTTCTAGAGTTCTACAAGAGTATTAGGATCATAAGGCATGAGGACGGAACCATCTCAATTGCTTTTATCATCAATGAACACAACTATACCTTGACCCTTGTTGAGTTTGCTCGGATACTTCGTATTCCTCACCAAGGAGTATGCTTATACTCCAATGAATGGTTACTAGCCAACCTTTATGATATGGTCGATGAGCATGAGATCTAGTCCACACCCCTCCCGGAACCAACTACGGTAAGAGATACCGTTTTTATTCAAAGAGCCTCCCCATCTAGGGTCACTAGGAAATCAAAGGTCATCTATCGGGATCCCTTCCAAATGAAACTTTCAGAGATGTTCCCTTTATACAAGAAATGGGAACTAGTTCTTAGGGAGAATGTACTTTGCTTGGTTGGAAACAAGGATCATCCCAACGCATGTCTAGTTTACATGATTTATTGCCTTGTCAACTCAACTCCTTTCAACCTCGCCTACTACATGATCAAACGGATGACAAGTGTTTCAAAGACGGACAAGATGGTGCTACCTTATGCCATGCTCCTCACACGATTGGCTAACTTTGTCTTCGCCCTAGAACCATCTCCCTATACCGATGACCACTTCTTTTGAAACAAAGTCATGGTACCCTTATCCGATGAGAAGACAACGAGGTTCATGGTTGAAAGTAAGAGACCTCATCCACCGATGGAATCATCCAAAGAAAGGGAGGGAGAAGGAAGCAACCCAATAGGTAACTACCAACTTGGCCCCGTGGCTTACATTGAGCAATTACCGGACATCCCAAGCCCATCTCAAGAGTTTCAACATACGAAGGGGATGTTTAAATGTCTTGCCAACTTTTTTATAGGGAAGAAGAAGAAGTAAGCTTGAAGGGTTGGAAGGTGAAGCTTGGAGATGTTGGAGGAGAAGTTTGAGAGAAATGAGAGGTAAGGTCGAGGAACTTAATTTGAACAATGTGTTGTAAACATCTTAAACAATATTTCTTTATCTTAGAACTTAGTAGTAGTAGATGGTATGACGAAAAACAATGACACCCTAACCTAGGAGATCCTAATAGGAATTTTACGACTATTTGACATAATATCAAAAAGTCGGTCTTCCTCAAAATTGGATGTCTATATGTCACTTTTACATGCCATGCTTGATATGCTTTACTTACATACATGATTGTTTGATGTAGAAATGAATAGGTTTGAAATTTGTTAAGAGGTGCAAAATTCTGCACACATTCTGTGAAGACACTGGTCAACAGTTGTCGGATCCCTGGGCTATAACTAGCCGGATTCCTCAAATGAAGGATCCGTGGGATCCAGATGAATAGAATTGGAAGTTCTACACTTTCACATCAATCCAATCTTTCAGACCTTATTAGACTAGTTAAACATGTTACTTTAGGATCACTTAAGTCTTCCTCAAGCTCAGTTGGTCTCACTTTCACTCGTAGCTAACTTAGGATCACATTCAAGGTGTTTTTGTTTTTTCACTTCTTCAAAACTCACCATATTACTACTCCAATGTTCACACACTGTTTCTCACATCTTAAAACACCTAGCTTGATATTTCTCTCAATTTTAGCAAATTGATTTTAGTCATCCTTACCTCAAAATAGGCTAAAAACTAGTTTTTTCTTTTCTTATGATTTTTAAGGAATTTTCCAAATTTTCTTTGAGTTATCATCTGATCTCTAGGATCATTTGACATCATTTGACACCATCAAAATCTTAGTATCATGCTTAAGCACTTAGTTGCATACATAAAAAACTCCATCTTCTTACCAAAAACCATCATTAGATATCGTCACTCATTATTGTTGGACATTTAAGTCCTATATCAGTTAAGACATCTTAGGGACCTAAACACTCAAGATTTATAGGTACTAGACCTTGATACAACATTATCACTCCACTCCATTACTGTTTGAAAGACGGATCCCCAATTTATAACTAGACGGATCCCCAAAGTTAGGAATTCATGGGAACCGGGTCTACAGAACAGCTTAAGTTCACTTTACTCATCAATTTCAAACTCTCTTTGGTAATCTAAACACTTTACCTTGCCTTAAATGACTCCCTAGGATAGAACAACACTATAGTTGACCTTAGTGCATGCCAAAATTCTTATTGGTCTAAAATTTAATTCACTAACCTAATTCCATCCTTTATAAACCAAGTGTGCTTATGCTCCAAAACCATCATTCAAACCACCATTCAAATTCAGTAGCTAAGACACCCATTACATCTTCTTTTTCACTATGACTAAAGCATCTAGCACAACCTCTTCAACCAAAGGTTCCTCCAAGAAAAATGCTCATGTGGTTCATGAGATTTCCTCAACCGAGTCATCACCCGTCAAGGGCTCAAATACTAGAATTCCTCATCAACAAACTCAACCAACCAAAGCTAGAAGAACCGCTATAATTAGTATTCGACCTTTTGATTTAGAAAGACCTTCACCAAACACTACCATACCCTCTAAACCAAACACACCTAACTCAACTAAAACACCTAAGCATTCATTTCTAGAACCTAGACTACATTCCTTTACCACGCCTCTTTCACATCCAAACCTCTACTCTTTAGAAGACTCACCACCGAGGACTTCTCATTCACCATCCCTCTCATTGAATAGGGAACCACCTTTACACCAAAACATTGATGATGAAACATCACCAATACCCGCATTCCAATCACCTTCACCATCAAATAGTCCATCTTTAGGAACAAGGAATCACTAAAGACCTAACCATATAGATGACTTCCCATCTTCACCACCAACCCATGCATCATCACCTTCATTCTTAGTTGAACCACACCCTACGTCACTCAACTCACCTCCACAAATCCCAACATCCTTTGTGGAACCTCCTCAAAACATTCCATCTCATCCATCTCCTACTCATGACAATAATTGCTCTAATTGTCAACTTACCAAGGGTTAGTTCAAGAAGTACGAAATGAGTTGAATTTCATGTTTAATCATCTCCTTGAATGATTTGACCAAATCTAAAAATCTACTCGTCCGTAGAGCTTGGGATTACAAGCACATTGATGCTCTTTGTTAGTTTTCGGCATAACATAGAATTATTAGAAAATGTACTACGTGCTTTTGTCATTCTCTTAGTTTTAGAGATATGTATAACATTTCTCATGATTTATTGAATGAAATTACATGTTGTATGCCATATGGTCTTGAGAATATGTTTGGTCCCACAATACATAACTTGCTTTGATGTTAACATCACATTTCACATCCTCATTGCTATCATAAGATTGCAGGTACACGAATCCCTATGTTTTTCCTAGACGGATCCCTCACAGGAAGGAACCGTGGGATCTGTGCAACAGAAGCTCATTTTATCACTAATATGAATCGCATTTGCAAGAAACTATGCTTCATATACTTGCTTTCTAACCTTTGTTTTGTAGATTTTCAAAATACACATGAAGACTTTGACACCCTCAACAAGGGGGAGCTTTTCGTCAAAGCAAAACAATTGCAAAAACGCTTGCAATACTTTCACTTAGGATTTCTTTACTACTTTACGTCCTCCTCAAAAGGGAGCACTCGTCAAGGGGGAGCATTTCGTCAATAGACGAAACCATTTGAAAACATAATTGCAACACACTCGCTTAGTCTTCCTAATTACTTGACGCCCTCAACAAAGGGAAGAATCCGTCAATGAGGAGCTAAGACGATAATCCTTCTCTCCTCTTACTCTCTATTTTTCATATTATTATTTTCACATGTTTTTCTCAAAACAATGTGTTAGTTTCTTTTTGACGCTCTTTTTGTTTTGAAAAAAAAGGGGAGAAGAGAGTAAAAACTCCAATTCAAATTTTTACGAATTTTATTTTTTCCTTAAAATAATCTTATGTTTTGTCATCAACAGAAAGGGGGAGATTGTTAATACAAATAAGCCATAAAAACGTTTATTTATATTTTACGATCTTCTAATGTTTTGTCGATAACAAACGTAAAATCATTTTAACGAAACAAATAAAATACGTAAACGGCTTGAGCTAATAGTTTACTAACACACTTACATTTTCATATAAAACACTAAACAAGTAATATTGTTTACATATTATAGAAATGCATATGTATAACAACTAGTGTTTACATAATATGAAAATGTACATATATACTTTATATATATTGAAATGGGTAATGTAATGAGTAAAAACCAAAGTCCATGACCCATGACCCATGATCCATTGACTAGGTACAATGAATGTTGTTGGGTAAAACCCAAAGTCCATGACCCATACCCATGGAGCTTGATCCATAACCCATGACCCATTGCATGACATCATGCATGAAAGTCATGTTGGGTATTATCTATGGTCCATGACCCAAGACCCATGACCCAATATCTAGATACATTGCATCTTGTTGGGTATCCATAAAACATTACCCATAACCCATGTTTCATAACCCATAACCCGATTTATAACCCGAAATCCGGAGTTAAGCTGACCCAGCAGCCGGATCCCTAAGATTGCACTAGCCGGATCCCTCTGGGGAGGGATCCGTGAGAATCGTGGGACAGTAGACATTTTTGTATATAAATAGTGAGCCATTTCTCACTTGCTCACTACCACTTTTACACATACTCTCTATTAGTATTGTAACATCTCTAACCTCAGATCCAAAGGATCATTCTATGTAGTTTTATGTTTGTGTGATTCTCTAGGTTCCTCTTAAAGGCCAGATGCGAATCGTGGGACAGTAGACATTTTTGTATTAAATAGTGAGCCATTTCTCACTTGCTCACTACCACTTTTACACATACTCTCTATTAGTATTGTAACATCTCTAACCTCAGATCCAAAGGATCATTCTATGTAGTTTTATGTTTGTGTGATTCTCTAGGTTCCTCTTAAAGGCCAGATAACCACCTCTTGAAGACGTGCAAGCTCAAGGTCACGAGTTGCTAAGCTTCGTCATCTTGTTGGGGATCCATAAAACATTACCCATACCCCATGTTTCATAACCCATAACCCGATTTATAACCCGAAATCCGGAGTTAAGCTGACCCAGCAGCCGGATCCCTAAGATTGCACTAGCCGGATCCCTCTGGGGAGGGATCCGTGAGAATCGTGGGACAGTAGACATTTTTGTATATAAATAGTGAGCCATTTCTCACTTGCTCACTACCACTTTTACACATACTCTCTATTAGTATTGTAACATCTCTAACCTCAGATCCAAAGGATCATTCTATGTAGTTTTATGTTTGTGTGATTCTCTAGGTTCCTCTTAAAGGCCAGATAACCACCTCTTGAAGACGTGCAAGCTCAAGGTCACGAGTTGCTAAGCTTCGTCATCATCAAGACCACTGAAGTGTATCTTGTTGATAGTTCTTTTCTCCCTCCATAGAAGTGTTGTGTTGAAGGCATTAATGAAAGGTGCTGAAGGGTCGTGTCGAAGGCATTAGTGAAAGGTGCCAAAGGGTCATGTCAAAGGCATTAGTGAAAGGTGCCAATGGTATACATTCGATATGGTGCATCGATGTACAAGATAGTTAGTTTGTGTTAAAGGATATTGATATCCTTATGATGTTGAAATAAGGAGTGTGTCTTCTTTGGGGTAGTCGTGTAGTGGTGTAGTGTTGGGTAGTAGTTCCTCCTTTGTAACGGAACTCGATATCTAGCCTTGTAACAGATAAAATGTAGGCGACATTGTGATAGGTGTGGTTCTACCTCGTGGAAGAACTCGGTGTCTAGCCTAGTACCGGATAAAGAGTAGGCGACGTTGTGAAGGCTTTTCCGCCACATTAAGGAGCTTGTGTTGTGTTGTGCTTACGAACTCTCGAGTGGGGAACTCGGGGAGTGGAGTAGGACAAGGAAGGTGTCCTTGTAGCCGAACCACTATAAATACTCGTGTCCTGGTTTTGTATTTCTTTACTCTTTATCTTTGCATTGCTTCTAATTTTTCACAGATACAATCAAGTTGAAGGAAAGAGAAAGTAAAGAAGCTAAAAAAAGGTAAAAGTTTAATTTTTATTTATTTACTTGTTCTAATAAAATAAAAAATAAAAAAAAGGGATAACTCATAAAATATTTTCTAAAATATGAATATGTTTGTATAATAAGTAGTTAACATTAGAATGTTTATACAATAAACCAATATACTCAAAAAAAAAATTAAACAATTTTAAAACGTGTGTTTCAATTTAAATATATCACCTTTCTAAATTTGTATTTAAACTTCTTTTTACAAAGTATCAACATGGAAGGACGATCAAATCGAGGAACATCAAAGCTGAGTACCGCTTTCTAAGGAAGCAAATCAAATGTGCACTTACTACTTACAACCACGTGTACTAATGGTCAAACGCATATTTAAGTATCTTTCATATGAAATATTTCTATTTGTAAAAGCTTAATAAAGCGAATTCCTTAGTTTAACACTTTAAGTTTCGCGACTAATGTTGACACACCTGATTAACCGTTGTCAGACTAATGCTACTTTATGGTAATCGAAGCCCGTGCATCACACGGGCCATGTTGCCTTTATAGTTTTACAAAACAAAAACATATGGGTAATAGGTACTTTGTTAATTTACGTCTTTATATGACTAATGTTCACACGGGCCATGTTGCCTTTATAGTTTTGCTTAAGGGGCCCTACACAGTCGCGGAGCAGCCATTCCACCACCACAATCACACAAACTCACCCATCTAACAATATGCGCGATTACACAAACTCACTTCCAGACGAATGCTTAGCCCTAATCTTCAACCTCCTAACAACCACCGACGACCGCAACAACTCCTCACTCGTCTCCCACCGTTGGCTACGAGTCTATGCTCAAACCCGCACTCACCTATCTCTCCACGCCCATACAAATCTCCAACCGTTTATTCCATCAATCTTCAACCGATTCAACTCACTCAGCCATCTCGTTCTCTGGAATTCATTCGGTTTTAGCATAAACGATAATGATATCATCCTTATCACATCCATGTGTCCTAATCTCACGTGCCTTAAACTGGGCGGGTGTCGTCAATTAACAGATTCAGGTATGGCTGTTTTTTCTAAAAACTGTAAGAAGCTGAAGGAATTTTCATGTGTTTGGTGTTCGTTTAGTGATTTAGGTATGTTTGAGTTGTTAGATAACTGTACTCAGCATGAGGTTTTGTCTGTAAAGTTGTTAAAAAGTAGCTTATCTGACGACAAGGCTCCGTTGAATTTCCATGCTAGAGCTGCAGCGAAGACGCTCAAGGTTATTAAACTTTCGTATGTTTCTAGTGAACGATTATTCATACCGCTTATTAGCGATTCTAAGAATCTGAAAAGTTTAAAGTTGATTCACTGTGATGGAAAGTGGGACAGGGCGTTGGAGATGATTCGAGATGACAATTGTTTAGCTGAGGTTCATTTGGAACAAGTTTATGTGACTGATGTCGGTGTTTCATCGTTAGCTAAATGTCATGATTTAATAGCATTGCATATTGAGAATTCACGATTCACAGATGTTGGATTGATTAGTGTTGCTGAGAATTGTAGGGCGTTAAAGAAGCTTTGGGTTGGGGATTGGAACAAGAGTAAGATAGGAGACGAGGGTTTGATTGCTGTTGGGAAGCACAGTGTGAACCTTCATGAGCTGGCTTTGATTGGGGTTAATGCTACCTGTGTTAGTTTAGAAGTAATTGCTACAAATTGTCTGGATTTGGTAAGGTTAGAGCTTTGTAGGTGTAAGACGATAACTGACGCGGAGATGATGTGTATTGCTGAGAAATGTGTTGCTTTGAAGATTTTGTGTATTGAGGAGTGTGGTGTATCTAATAAGGGGATTGAGGCGATTGCATTGGGTTGTCCGAATTTGGCGGAGATTAAGGTAACAAAGTGCGAAAAGGTGACTCGTGAAGTTAAGGACTGGTTAATAGCGAGAAGGGGGTCGTTGGTGGTCAAATTGAATGCACGTGAATGCAATAACTAGAGATAGTGGAGTGCAAGAGCTTGTAAGAGGAGGTTCCACCGGCAGCAAATGATGTGGCTGTCACTCGACCTGATGTATCTACTAGCTCTACCTCGAGCCGCGATGGTGATCCGTTATCAAATTTTAAGGAGAGCTCACAAATCATCCTTTTTTTTGAACAAAAACTTGAATTAGTAAGAACTTTTCTGTTGTTGGTCTCTATCCTCATTTAAATTCTTATTCGGAAATAGTAATACGGAGTAGTATTCTATTTATTAGGGAACTAGCTTATAGACCCATGAAATCACGGGGAGTTTTAAAGAAATTATTCGTTAAGGAGATACGTGTGTGAATAAATTAACAAACAGCAACGAACATAAATAAGTTCCATTATTTGTTGAAAGGAATAATAGGTAATATGTCTATAATACGATAAACAATTTTGTTTGTAACTATTAAAAAAATAAACATGCATGTATCGTCTTTTCACATTTGATAGTCTTGCAGAGAAAAGATATGCAGTGAACGTCAAACACTTGAATAGCAAACGTTCGTTCCGTAAACACCTAGAAGTTAAAAAAAACAAAAGTGAAACTAAAATAAAGTTGTTGATAAGAGCATATGCAAGTTTAAAAAAGGTATAACATACTTGTTTAACATTGATCATACCCTTTGAACTACTTCTTTCTAAACAACAGTTGTACTGTACCTCCCCCATTTCTGGTATGTCCATGCCTTTAAAATGACATATTAGACTAACCATAAATGTAGCGTAGTCCGTGTTAGAAGCGTCGGTAACCAAAAAAGTGTAAAAAAAAAAGCCTGATTGGAATGTATATCAAATACCTTGTTGGGAATGCTCTATGAGTAAGATTCATGGAAATATAGCTTTCAACATTTGGATTTGGAGGTTATTAAAAACATGGTCATAACTTCATACATACCATGAGCTTATATTGCTTCTTTAATAACAGAGGTCCAACATTATCTCCGATAGCTCTGTTGTGCTTTACATGGCCACCATCACACAGCGGAAAAGTCCCAGATCTCCAATACCTACACAATCACAAGCACAAATCAAATAGTCTCCTAAAGATTGATGACTGCTACAAATTCATTCATGATAAAGATCAACAATTGCAATATTGAACTAATATTTGGCACTCCATTGGGATGGATAACCACACATGATCTCAATCAACTATACAAAATCAAGAGTTCTTGAATTCAGAGTAGAGTAACAAATGATAGAGAAAATTGCAGCCTTTCTAGAGAGCAATATTTAGGGTATGTTTTGCGCAATGGTCTTGGGCTGGGGCTAGGGCTAGGGCTAAGGCTTTTATTATAAGCCAAAGTTAAAATTTGTATTTTTATAGACTTGTTTGGCAAATGGGTTGAGGCTTATTATTGCAAAATTACTAAAACTGATATAATTAAATGAGTTTTATGGTATATGTTAGATATTTTTGTAGGTAATTATGTAATTTATGGTTCATAAGCCCCGGGCTAAAGTTATTAGCCCCTTTTATGGGGCTAAAGTTTTAAGCCCTTTTTAGGGACTTATGATTTCATAAGCCCGCATGGCAAACGAGACTTATTTTATAAGCCGGCTTATTTTAAAAGCCCAAGCCCCATACGCCTTTCCCCAAACACACCCTTAGAGTTATTGAATTCATAGCGAGTAACAAATGACGTGGTGCAACTCTGGAGCTAGTATGGTTAGCCCTTAAACTCATTGAGATCCTTCCCTTTTGTCGAGTTTTTTATGTTCATCAGTAAATAAAAGTAAAGTAAAGTAACTCCCAATACCGTCTTCTACGGGTTATGGGTCCTAATACCGTCTTCCACGGTGTATGGAGGAGGTTAAGACGTAGACAACCATACCCCTACCTAAGGTAAAGAGGCTGCTTCCGGTTCTACCAAAGGTAAAAAAGGACCTCCGGCCTTGCAACGGGTGAGGATCGAACCATTGACCTCTCTCTCCAAAGACAAGAGTGTTAACCACTTGATCTAACTTTAAATAACAAAAATAATAGTTCAGTAAATAAATAACAAAAATAATAGTTACAAATGAGGAGGCAATAATCACGTACGACTATGATTTAAAGTATTTATGAGCCAGATATAGTTTACTATTTTTTTAATTATGTGGGTTAATATTAGTTAAAAATGATTTAGAATTATTATACCAGGTACAATAGAACTTTTGAAATCAAGTTAATTTTACTTTTCCAAAATTTTAAATTTGGAGAAATTTTGTTTTGGATCAACTTGACATCCATTTATCAACAGCAAAAACTTCACACTCTGACATGGAAAATTTTTTGACCCTTTACCTTAACCCATCCAGTTTACCTTGTACATATAATATTCAAGTTTCAGTATTTGTTTGAAAACACTCATTTACCAAACATGATTACAAAAGATATCTTGTAGTTACGACAAATATACCAGTAACCAAGGTGCCTAACTTGATATATCTCGAGATTTCCAAAGTAAATGATTATTAGTTGGGCCTTATATGGATCAAAAAATTTATAAGATTAATCCCAATATGCCCATGTTATACATTTCTGTAGACCGGTAACAACGATAGCTCATATCAATACTGATATTCTTTATTATATAACTTAATAATTTTATGTTTGATAGGCAGTTTTATCTAACCCTTTCAAACTCAAACTTAAATACCCAATTTAACTTTTATTTGCAAAAAAAATCCAATTGGGTAAAATACTCACATATTATATAACTCCATCACATGAGTTTAGCTCTCAGTTTGTCATAGACGCCATAGTCTCGGAAGCCTGCCCGACTCGTTCTGTAACAGTAACCTATACATAACAATCCAACAAAAAACCACATATTTTACATGTTTTATTGGAATAGATAATATGTAAATCATCTATATCACTACTACTTATAATACACAAACTACTCTCTCTCTTAATTAATTTTCAGACTTTTCAGACTTGAAAGTGGTTAAGCATGATGTACAAGACATTAAAGCCCAAAAATTCAGACTTACAACCACATATGCATAATATACAACACATTTATACACATATTAAATAAAGAAACCACATTAATGCATACAATTAATACACCCCATCACCAATTAATACAAAATGTAAAGCACAATGTACTATCCACACATATCAGCCCAAAGCCCTCCATGTCACAAATTCACAGTCGAAAAAAAAAAAACACTAACAAATCCTAAGAGCCTCGGGTACCCTGCGCCAAGGCTGGTGTTTTCCGGCAAAACATGATCGGATGGCGCAAGCTCCACACCGTGGCACGCGTTTTCAAGTCTTGAGCCATCATGACCAGCCCAAATGATCCCGAAAAACGCGACGGGACGACGCAAAGAGGGTATCGGCCCTCGCATTTTCCCGTATTATGTCGCGTTTTTTTTCTTTCTTTCTTTCTCTTTTTTGTGTTTGCGCGATGTGTTTGTTTTCTGTGATGTGTTTGTGTGTTTTTGTGTTATTCGTTTTATGTTGTTGTTGCAGGTTTTGGAGCAGCTAAAGGAAGAAGAAAGCTAATGGAGGAAGAAACATAAAAGGCTGCGTTTTATGTGCTTGGTGTTTAGGGTTATTTACTTATTTATGAAACAAAAAGTTTTGTAAGAAAGTTTGGGCTCAAATGCTAATGGGCTCAAATATGTGTTTGCTCTATACATAATATCTCAGCAAATTTTGCTAAAACAAATATTTGTTTAATTTTTAGTTTTTCACCTATTGTACATTGAGTTAATTTTAATGTATTTATTTTTATTAATAAAATTTTATTTTTTGTTAAATGTGTTATTTTAATGATTCGAAAAAAAATATTTAAAGTTGTTTTTATGTTCGGTTTGGATGAAAGAAGGGAGAAAACACTAATTATGGTGATTGCTTTGTGTTCATATGTTAAAAGATTCAATTTTGATTGATGACTGAAGTTGTGAGATGAGTTTGGATGGGTGTAGAGAAGAAAAGTAGATGAGATGGGGTGACAAAGTGGGTGTGGTAGGCAGAAGAAACAAGAAGTGTGTGTTTCTTTTAGGGTTTGAGTGAAATGAGTCATATTTGACTTATGAATAACCAGGTTATTTTAGTTGTAATCGTTGGATTGGATCCAGACTGGGCCCATTTGGTTTTTGATATTCCTATTGGATTGGGTTCCAGGAAAGAGTAGATTGGAATTGATCCGTAAATCTTTAGGCTAATGAGCTTAAATAATATATCAAATAAATTTTGGATGTGGCTCGTAATTTTTGGATCCGAATAATCATATACTTAATTGTTAAAAAAAATATGGTCGCATAACATACATTTCCAGAAAATATAGGCACAGGGTACCCGTCGCCGCATCGCGCGGGTACCCTGCTAGTATATAATAGAACATGAACCTTTGTTTTCACTTTGGCATGTGTAAACATAAATTTTATCTTACTGTAAGAGATTATTATTGTTGCAGCACGGTATAAAATTGGTATCCATCACTGATTATATCAAAAGCATAATCAGCTCATCCAAACACTATAAACTGAATATTATGACTTAAATTTGGACAATCTACCTATTTCATTCGCGCATCAACAATATTGAATTTCAATTCTGTATAGTTCAAATTAATTTTGTTAGTAACAACCAACATTGGATTTCTAGCTGTTGGGATTTTAGAACTAAGTTAACCATTAACCTCTACGTGTACGCAGCGGATAAGGATCTAGTAATCGCAATTAGGTTAAACACGTAATTAATTAACATTAATAAATAAAAGGGAAAATAGAAAACCTAACTTTGCTTGGAAATTGATCTTTAATAACGAACAAGAAAACCAAACGAAACCCTAAGTATCAAAATTAGAATGAGTATCACACACAAACCCGATAACGTATACGTTCGATATATGGCTAGTCAAGAACGTATCAATAACCCAACAACCTTTGTCAACTTGAATATAATATGGACAAGAAAAACCTTCAAACAAATTTGTTACTTTCCTGCCCAAACAATTACTGTCCGAGAACAGTAAAACAACCAAAGAAGCTTATTGCTTCTTACCCGATATCGGATAGCACGTATCCGAGAACTTCCCTTTTCTGTCCGAGATGTGTATCACGACCAGAAACAAAACCCCATTTTCTGCTGCTGTTTAACGACTAGGAACCAACAGAAAATCTCCAATCTAGCAAAACCCTAAACACCCTTGAATCGTTACAAGTATAGGATTGAGCAAAAACCAAACAAGAACAAAACCCTAAGTCGGCCAAGATTCTGGACAGGGAAAAAACTGGATCGTTTAGGGTATTAGTGAAGTTATGATTATGCGTACAAGTTGAGGGGTGAGGGGTTGGTATATATAATTTCTTGACCGACCTAACAGCCAAGCTTGTGGATTGGTCGACAAATCAAAAACCCAACCCCTTTCGTGCCCATATTGCCCAACCAGTGAAAAGCCAAAAGCCCAAGGCTTGTCCACTTTTTGACCCATGTTCAATCCGAAAACAGCCCATGGATCTCAACAGTAATCGGGTCAGGTTTGCATGCATGTAACGGGTATATAATTCAAGTATAAACTACGTTCTATATGTATACTCGTGTTTATCGTGTGTGCCCCCATTGGCTCACACACTCTTAGTCGTTTTGTCGTGTTTATAACTCCCACAAACCAACACTAGTTGTGGGTACTTACCGGTTGTTTCTTTCCGCTTTCCCATCTCATCCTGTAGAACAGTAGATTTTGTACAGTAGAACAAAACACAAAACAAAATGTACCTTCCATGACTAAATAAGCATACCTATAAGACAAATGAATACATAATACAAAACTATAAACGAAAGCAAAAGAAATGACCCGTTGGCAGGGACGGATCTAGCATGTAAGAATGGGGGGCAGGCGCCCCCCATGGCTAGCCGAAAAAATTGATATTTTTTAATTTTGACCTTTTTTCGAAAGTGACCCCCACCAAAAACTTAAATTGCCCCCCACTCGCATACTAAAATCCAACATTTAACTCTTTAAAGCCTTATAAATATTTCATGTCTAAGTAAAAATACTCGATTTATCATTACGTTTCTAGTTTTTTCTTTCGCATTTTGTTGCTATTGTAAAAACAAATTGTTGCCCCCCACATTCTATCTCTCTGGGTCCGTCAGTGCCCGTTGGGTATGCTTTTTGGTGGTGCCAATCAAAACTATTTTTAAGAAAGCATGTCAAAAAGTCAAAACAAATAGAAATACATAAACCTGTAGGCATCTATTAACCCCAATCATATCTTAGCCTTACGTGTCTTGTAAGTTCTATAGCTCGAGACTACGTAAAAATTATTATTAGTGACCATAGAAGCATACATGAAATAATTCAAGGATATTTTATGCTTTTCATAGAGGCATTGTTTAAAATGCCAACAATCACAAACATATAACCATGTAAAGTGAGGAAGCTTTTATTTTAACTTAAAGTTATTGGTTTCACAAAGTTTTCTAGCCTTTGGTGCAATAAATTAATACCAAGTATAACTTATCGTGAATGACACAAAAATGACGAAACAATAAAGCATGGTGTCAGTATGTCAACTGAGTCTATGACCACATTAGTTTTGATTATGCAATGGAAAAAAGATGTATTCATTTTCATTCATACGTGGATCTTAACTATTTTAATCAAGACTAAGACCAAATTTAGCTTCAAGCATGCATTGGACAGAATCCTTATCGCTCTTTATTATAGATTCTAATATGTTTATAGCTAACTATTCTTTGACATTTGTTCTCATTTCACCATATTTGTTACTCATTTGACCCAAGTTCAGCAATTTATAACTCAAATTAACATAACTAAAAAAACCCAAAGTTGAGTCTCTTTGATTCATATATTTTTTAATGTATGGAATTTTGCAGCTCATTATCTTTTGTTGGAGTTATCAAGACCTATATATGGTCTCCTGAGGCCAAAATGGTCTTGTTTCGTATGAATTTTCTAACTTTTCCCTCAGTAAAATGAGTATGAAATATGGTGGTGGTGTCCGCATTTAAAAGTGAGAAACAAATATGGTGGTGTCCGCATGAAATATCTTGTCTCCTATCCATGACCATTGAAACCTAACCTAATCTAAAAACAGGCTTACTAATCAAGCTTATAACTTGTTCATAAAACTATGTAGGAGATTTTATGCAATAAAAATGCACTTATTATGTATCTTTGAGTTCGACCAATTTAACCATTTTTTTCTTTTGTAGCCCAATGTTAATTTGTGACATGAATGGATTTAATATATAACATGCAACTCTTCATACACTTGTAAGCATGTAAGTTTAGTTTAGAGAAACAAATACTAACCTGAGCAAGTTGATTGTGTGTAACCCAACACTATAATTTCTGTGAAATCACTCGTTATCTTTCATCCAATGAACTTTGTATCGTTTCCCTTTGAACTCAATAGGACACTGCCTCTTGCAGAATAACATAGAACCTGAAATCATTACACAAAATCATTGCATGAGAAAAAAAAGTAATTTAGTAACCTAAAATGTTGTAGATATGTCACCAAGCTTGCTCCATGAAGCAGTAGGTCAAAGGGTGCCTTAAACTATACACCATATTTCTAATGAAAATAATAATAATAGGTCTATATGAGTCGACAAAGCAAACATAAATATATTCAACAGAATAAGCATGCATATGATCAACAGACTAAGCATGCATATAGACCTATAAGCAGAGAAACAAGAGTATGTGATGAGTACAAGTTTTGGCTTACAACTTTTGGCTTTCAAAAGAAAGGATAACTAGGAAAAGGATTAGGACTATCTTTACTCCTTCTACTCCTCTTGTGATCTTGTAAGACTTGTGATGGAACCTTGGTGACTTAAGTGGATCTAAACACAATAGGATCACCAAAGGTTGTAGTGATTTGTTTGTAGTTAGCCTTGGACTTTGTTGGGTTACTTGTAGCTTGAATCTTCTTGAAATACTTGAAGTTGAGAGCAAAATGAGAAGTGTGTTTGTTTGTGATGATGGGACGACCACAACAAGGAGGGGAGGGGGTTTTATAGGGACTTGAGCAGGTTAAAACTTATGAGTCATGTTCCTTCCTTTCTAAGACTTTTCATGTGTCAAAATTACTTATCATCTAAGAAAGTGTAGGTGTTCATACTTAAGTCTTAAGTTAACATATGTGTCCAATCTTCCTATGTAAACTCCATCATTTTTCTTGTGACTCATAAAATGCCACATGGGATGTAGTAAGGAGGTGTTATGATAAGTATGTAATCTTTGGTCATTATCTTGACTTACGGAGTGTAGTTTGGTCCCGAAAATCGCTAACATTAAGTCTGTAAGTCACGAACTTAAAACCGGGTATCCTAAATATATGAAACTTATAAATATGTTAAAACTTGTTAATATACTCTATATTAGTATATTTAATTGAGAGATAAGTTTATCGGATGCTTAAACGACGTTAAAACCTAGAATCGTCGGTTTAAATACGCGTAAACGTAAAACGTATAAGACTTGATTTTTATGGTCAAATGAGGAGGGAAATGTATTGAATTTTCCAAAAATGTAAAAGCATCTAAACGTATTAGAAAATGTGGTGCATGTATAGGTCAAGTATGCATATATGTAAAAGTGCTTAAAACGTAAGTTTAGTCTCGTAATTCACAGGGTCTGTTTGGTAACATTTTAAATTAAATTTTAAAATTCCTGATATTGATTTTAAGTAAACTAAAATTTATTCTCATACGATAAAAATATTCATAGTCGGTTTTCATTACGCGCGAGACATCCTAATGATCATATTAAAAGTACAAAATTGTACGAGATAAAATGTTTTAATATTAACGTGAAATTTTTGAGTAGTTACAGTCCTCCCCTGTTAGAGGAATCACGTCCTCATGATTCACTTATTGATACCTGGAGTTCTATCCTCAACAAGGAATTCTAAATGCTTATGCTCCGTGAAATTGGTGTGTATCGTCTAAGTGATTACGTCAAAGCTTATATATCTGGGTTTCTTATCTAACTAGGTGCATTCTTGTGACTATCATGACTATTGCTCGCTCTAAAGACGTACTCTCTTATGGCTAGGTTTGATGAGGAAAACTTTCCCATTCTCGAGCATAACCCTCAAAAGACCTGTAGGTAACCGATTTTTACTTAATCCCACAACTCATTTGTGGAAAACTAAAAGGGGGGTTGAATAGTTTTTCCAATTTTAAGTTAGTTTCTAAAAACTTTAGATTCGATGTTATGTGAAATCGTATGGATGAAGATAAAGTATAGATCTAAGAGTAATGAAAGTAAATAAAGTAAAGCAAGGGAAAGAAATGACACAACCGATTTATAGTGGTTCGGCTACAAGGACACCTTCCTTGCCCTACTCCACTCCCCGAGTCACCTACTCGAGAGTTCAAGCACAATGTCAACAAACTCCTTCAACCTGGCGGAGAAGCCTACACAATGTTGCTTACACCTTTTTCCGGTACAAAGCTAAATACCGAGTCCGTAACACGAAGGACCAAACCAACACGACTATTACACAACAACTATGTGAAATATCAAGTACAAGATCTTTGCTACAGAAATCTTGTGGAGGAAAAAATCAATCAAGGACCCCTTGCTTGGATGACTTGTAGTGAGCCCGTGATCTCGCCTTAGAGAAGGACCTATATGAGAATCACAATAGAAGAAAGAAGAACAACTCTCTAGATCAAGTGATCTTTTGTTATAAGAGAGTAAGAGTATATGAGAGATTTAGAAAGAAGAGGGGTGAAGAGAAATGAAGGAATGGCTCTCTATTTATAGGCAAAATCTTGCCACTGTTCCATGGATCCCACGGATCCCTCCCTTAAGGGATCCGTCTAGTGTAAAGCTAGGGATCCGTGTGACGCTCCTCTTTGCCCATGGGTTTTTTGGTTATGGGTCATGGGTCATGGGTTGGTCCATGGGTATTTCATTAGATACAATGTATCTAATAGATGCAATGCATCTAGTCAAATGGATATGGGTCAATACCATGGGTTATGGATATGCTCCATGGGTTGTGATTTTTACCCATCCTAATAAAATATTACAACAAATGATTTATTACAACAATTTGTATTAAATGACTATATGTAAATGCTTTACAAAAATAACATGTATCCTTATAATTTTACTTATGATAACATTATATTTGTTATCAACAAAACACAAAGAGATCGCTAAATATTAATAAACGTTTTTACGGTTTATTTGTATTAACAATCTCCCCCTTTTTGTTGATGACAAAACATAATGTTATGATGAGTAAAACTTTAGATTAGATGTATGTTTTGAAAGCCTAAGTTTTACTTCTTTTCCCCCTTTTTGTCGAAATAAAAAGTTAACCCAACGAAGAAATAAAATGTGGAAAAATAGTCCACGTATCGCTTACTCCCTCTTGACAGTAGCTCCCCCTAGATTGGGGCGTCAAGTGAGAAAACTAAAAAAAATCCTACTAAGAAAGGGTTAGTAGTAACATACATAAATAATCTTGTGATCGACGAGAATCAAGATTGGGAGCCAAGGTACGTAAACAAGGCCTTGTAAAAAAACAACAAAATGTAGTGGTATTTATGCCACATACAAGCATGTAAAAGTAAGAACAAGAATTGTTCTTAAAAATGACTCAAAAGAAAAATACTAAAAATAAAAAAATAGTAATAATGATTCCTTCCATGCTTGCATAAGGTTATGGATGGAGGTTTTGATGAGTAATGATATTGATGCTGTGACAACTCACAATTTCAGGTCATTTACCAAGTTTCACTATTTCATCATTTATCGTAAACTAGGTTTGCGTGTTCCAAATTCGCGTAACCTTAATGGTTTAGCGGCGAATTCATGATCATATCATCACGAACATTTCATATGGACTAAGTTTAGTCTACATTTCATTAACATCATTTGCATCACGTTAGTTCATTCATGACATTGCATTTCACCTTTAACGCGTGAATTTTTATATTAAATAAACGTTATCGCGTGAGTTATTATTTTGAGCATTTAATCCGTTACTTCTAAAAATGATCCCGACATATTTTTATACTTACATTTAGTTTATAAAAACTATATTTTGAGTTTACCTAGTGTTTTAAATTTATTTGGTATATAAATCGTTAAAGTTATATTATTACGACGTTTTTCTTAAAAACTACTCGGTAATTATTTTATCACTCAAATTTTACAAGGAATGTATTTTTATAATTTTTATGATATCAATATACTCTACTTTGATCTATTAAAAACTTCTTTCACCTAAAATTTCCTAAAAGCTACCATTTACCTTACAAGTTAATATTTCATAACATTTTACTTACACTTTTCTTATAATTACACAAGTATATACTTTAAAAGAAAAAAAAAAGTTTTACCAAATCCCTCCCCCCTTGGCCGACAAGGGGAGGGTTGTCATTTATGGATTGGTATGGTTCTTGATTGACTAGATTTATACATAATACATTAAGTCTTACTTATACATTTTTTTCTCATTCATTCTCCTCATAATTCTTCAAGTGTTAGCAAAAGTTTCTCTCTTTGTTTCTTCTCCATTAAAAACCGGCCATAGAAGGGTTATCAAAGGGATCATCCAAAAATTTCTCAAGCAAGCATAAACAATCTAGATCACACTCTTAATAAGGTTTTGAAATAAAAACCTAGAGTGTTTAGGCTAAACCTTGTTCTTTGCACCTCATCATAATACTTGTAAGCATATTTCTATCATTTTACATATTTCATCTTCATTTTATATTTATCTCTTCATTTTTGGAGTAAACATGCATGACTTATGTTGATTTATACCATTTTTTACATGATTTTTAGAGATATATATATATATATATAAAGTCATCCTATAATTATTCCCTTGGTATGTATTGGTCTTGATGATGATTAGGAACCCATGACACCCTAAGAAGGTGTATGGTAGGATTAGATTAGCTTTGGAGTTGATTTGAAGGGATTAGAATAGGTTTAGTACGAGAAAAACTATTTTCGATAAGTATATAAAAGTGATCTGTCCTTGTTTTACTTTTCTGGAAAATCCGACAGTAGGCACGAAATTTTGGCCTTGATATTTAGAAAATATACTTTAAAAAAATATACTTTAAAACGAATCCGTGGCCGCTTGAACGGATTAAAACGGAGTTATAACGAAGAAGTTATGAATTTTTAAAGTTTGACGACGAAATATATATTTTTCAGAAAATTCAGCAACCTATTTTTACTTTATTCGAGTCAAAAACGAGCCTTAAGCTTTACAAATTATTTCGACTTATCAAAAGTATATTAGTATACTTCGATACGAAGCTAAGGACGTATTATACGTAGAAAACGGATTTGAAACGACTAAGATATGCACGTTTTCATAAAATTGCCGTAACTATTATTTTCAGCAAAACTATATTATTTTTACGAGACAAGTGTTACGGTAACTAAAACGACCATGTTGAGGGCTGTTTTTAACGTGGATGTGGAACTTTTTGGAACGAGATGTCTTCTAATAAAATCAAGATCACCGAGCATAATTTTCAAAACGATCGACCGTTTGTATAGCGGAGTTTTAATAAATTATTTACGGATGCTTAAAATTGGCCGAAACTCACTTTTTACACAACAATTAAACAAAACCACAATCTTTAACCCTTATTATCTTTATGTTCGAGACCTTTATGTCGAAAACTCCTGAACTGAAACTTTTAGATTTTGATACAAACTTTCTAAAACTGTCGAGTTCGTTTCCTAACGATCGACGCACACTATTTTACGACTAGTTTTTCGAAGCCATTTTTGTCAATTTCAAGAAATTTCCGACGACATTATTTTACGACGAAAAGTGAAAATTTCACTATAAAACATTACGAAACCATTGTAGGATGACATTTTGACGTAAAAACTTGTAAAGTGATTTAAGATTGGTCAAGACGTCAAAAGAGTATTTTTCGACGATAAGTATTATTTTCAAAACTCGCAAATGGTATAAATAACATACGAAATGCATGCATAACATTACATTGCAACTCATTACATATCATATCATTCGTAATAGGTCCAGATTAAAGTATCCCGATACATCTCAGTGTACTCACTCTTGTCATTATACCAGTTTATCAAGTGAGTTTTCATAGCCCCGATTTATTCAAGTTTTACTTATTTCAAACCTACGGGGGAGAATACATTGCATAACATTTTTATTACGATACCAAGTATGTTAAATTCATTTACATTGCTTGAGTTACAACGTTGCCAGTTAAATGTCCCCATTTCAAATGCATGAGCCGTTAATTTCCTAGAAGCGTGTGTGAGTGGATAGATCTATCGAGGGTGACACCTCCATCCGGGTTGGTGAATCCCAACTAGTCATACGGATGCATTTCATTCATAAACATTATTAGAGTTGTTTGGCAAGACACTCTATTGGGGCGAACATCAGTCGGAGCTTCGGTATCATGCGCTTAAGCAATTGTAACATTATTTTGTGACATCATTGTCATACCTGATTTATACTTGTGGTAGTCGTATAAACATTTACATAAACCTATGAACTCACCAACCTTGTGTTGACACTTTTAGCAATGTATTTTCAGGTAACTAAGACATAATCATCATGGCATGGCTAAAGAACCCCTTTTGAGTCGCGGCGTCGACTTATATCATTGTACATTGGCACATTCTTTCAAAACATCGTTTGGACTTGTAATCTATTTATGTTTCCGCAAACTTTGTAAACTTTTGGGACCTATGTTGTAACTCTGAACGCTTTTGTTAAATATCAAACGATGTGTTTTTAAAACGACACTTTAGGTCGTTCAATATAACTGTGATTGTGGTGCTATGACAGTCAAGCCCTCAGGAATTCCATTCCGCTGCAAAACAGGTAAATTGGGGGTGTGACAGATTGGCATCAGAGCTTCGGTTATAGAGAACTAGGTTGCATCATTGACCCTAGACTATAACTACATCATCACAGCATCTCATCATTTCATTATAAGTGCATGTTCACTTTGCATGCGATTTATACGTACATTTTTGAGTTATTTACTTTCATTTCAAAACGATTGTCACATGGATGCCCTTAAATACCCATCCCATTATCTTTTCCTCATACTCTAACGTGGAGAATTCCTTGTCATTCCCTATCACAATTTTTATATCAGCTGATTCATCATCGATAACAACGAATGCCGAGATGAACCTTTAAATAGGGCGAAGTCACTCTCATTCCTTTATATCACCACTAACATGTCGAGTTACACGTTATTCACACATTAAGCCACTAAACCACCATACATTTGAAGCACTTACAACATCTCATAACACATCTTTTGGGGAAACCGTCGATCATTTTGAAAAATAACCTCAAACTTATCATTTCTTATCACATCTCTTTGGAGCGTTTATTATTGACATCGGACTTTGCTACATCTCACCTTTCCTTTTATTTTGAAGAAGATATGGCGCCGAAGAAAGCTGCACCCGAATTGACACTAGCGGCTATTCAAAAGTTGGTAAGGGATAGCGTAGCCGATGCTCTAAGGATTGAAAGGGAAACGGTGGCTGCTGCTGCTGCTGCTGCTGCTGAGGCCGCGGCTGCTGCTGGAGCCGCTAGACTTGCTACTACTACAGGAGTTGCAGGAGGTTCGAGAGTTCGAAGTGGTACATACATGGACTTTAAGAGCAGTGATCCCCCGAAGTTCGGAGGCACAGAAGGAGCCATTGCTATGATCCGTTGGTTGGAAAAGATCGAGTCGTTATTTCTTCTATGTGATTGCCCAGATGACTGCAAGGTGAAATTTGCTACTAGTACACTTTTGGATGAGGCAATGTTATGGTGGAATCATTATGCACAGCCTATTGGTATGGAAATTGCTTATAAGCTCTCATGGGATCAATTCAAGAGGATGTTGACTAAGAAGTATTGTCCGCACACTGAGGTGAAGAAATTGGAGATGGAATTTCTTGGGCTAGTGACCGTTGGTTATGACATTGAGACCTACATCAGAAGGTTTCAAGAGTTGGCTGCTTTATGTCCATATATGGTTCTGGACAATGAGAAACTACTGAAAAGTTTCATTGGAGGACTTCCAAAATGCATTCAAGGAGAGGTAACCTCTTTCGATTCGCAAACAATTGAAGAGACCATCAAGGTAACTCAAATACTCATGGCTCAAGTTTTGAGGAGGGAGAACTTTATCGACAACAACAACCGCGACAACCAAACTAACAACAACAAAAGGAAATGGGAAAATGACCAGGGAGGTTATAACAACAACAACCAAAGCCGTAACACTAACCATCACCAACAACAAAATAGAAGACAAAAAGCCGACAGGGTTCATGTTGCTGCACCAACAAAGGAAAGAACTTATACTGGAAACTTACCACGATGCCATCAATGCACGCTACATCATAATGGTCCATGTGATATATGCTTTATCTGTCAAACAGTGGGACACCTTGCTAAGGACTGCAAGGGAAAAGGATATGTTGGGACTAAACCACTATGTAATCGATGTAAGTATCATCACTCGGGTCCTTGCCCTGCCAAGTGCCACAAATGCCAAAAACCGAGACATCTAGCCAAGGTTGTAAAGGTAAAGCCATAGTCACGTGCTTCGGATGTGGGGAGCAAGGACACTATAGGAATCAATGTCCTCAAAACCAAGGTCAACAGGTTGAAGGTGCTCATGGGAATGCATACATGTTAGGAGGAGGAGAAGCTCGTCAAGGTATCAACAGCGCGGAAGACTAAAGAAGTTCGGAAACTAATAGTCTTATTTCTATTTATGTACTATGTTGTACTAAGTTTATGTTTTCCATCGTATCCGAAACTTATTAACATAAGATGTACTACTTTTGATAAACCACTCGTTGTAAAATATTCTCATCTATCGTATTTATTTTCTTTCCGATATGTTATTACTTACGAGAATCTTACTTCCTTTTACTTTAATTATCATTTTAACGACACGGTTTAAATCCTTGTAAACATTGAGAGTTATAACAACTAAACCGAACGTCACATCATCGTTCCTTAATTATACATAGCCTAGCTAACTATGTCTAATTCTGGAGGGATCATGTTATGTTGGGAGCAGTTATTTATAAATCTTAGTGCAAGCAAAATTTTCACATGTTCCGATTCAAAGTGTTACTTATGAGAGATTCATCCGATATTTTTCTCTACTACTATGTTCTATACGCTCTCAATCATCGATAACCGTAACGACACTTCTCCATGTCTTCTCTACTCGATAATCACCACAAACTCAAAAATTCGATAGACCAACACGAACTGAATTCAGGGACTGAATTCCTTTTTGGATGGGCGAATGTGACAACTCGCAATTTCAGGTCATTTCTCAAGTTTCACTATTTCATCATTTATCGTAAACTAGGTTTGCGTGTTCCAAATTCGCGTAACCTTAATGGTTTAGCGGCGAATTCATGATCATATCATCACGAACATTTCATATGGACTAAGTTTAGTCTACATTTCATTAACATCATTTGCATCACATTAGTTCATTCATGACATTGCATTTCACCTTTAACGCGTGAATTTTTATATTAAATAAACGTTATCGCGTGAGTTATTATTTTGAGCATTTAATCCGTTACTTCTAAAAATGATCCCGACATATTTTTATACTTACATTTAGTTTATAAAAACTATATTTTGAGTTTACCTAGTGTTTTAAATTTATTTGGTATATAAATCGTTAAAGTTATATTATTACGACGTTTTTCTTAAAAACTACTCGGTAATTATTTTATCACTCAAATTTTACAAGGAATGTATTTTTATAATTTTTATGATATCAATATACTCTACTTTGATCTATTAAAAACTTCTTTCACCTAAAATTACCTAAAAGCTACCATTTACCTTACAAGTTAATATTTCATAACATTTTACTTACACTTTTCTTATAATTACACAAGTATATACTTTGAAAGAAAAAAAAAATAAGTTTTACCAAATCCCTCCCCCCTTGGCCGACAAGGGGAGGGTTGTCATTTATGGATTGGTATGGTTCTTGATTGACTAGATTTATACATAATACATTAAGTCTTACTTATACATTTTTTTCTCATTCATTCTCCTCATAATTCTTCAAGTGTTAGCAAAAGTTTCTCTCTTTGTTTCTTCTCCATTAAAAACCGGCCATAGAAGGGTTATCAAAGGGATCATCCAAAAATTTCTCAAGCAAGCATAAACAATCTAGATCACACTCTTAATAAGGTTTTGAAATAAAAACCTAGAGTGTTTAGGCTAAACCTTGTTCTTTGCACCTCATCATAATACTTGTAAGCATATTTCTATCATTTTACATATTTCATCTTCATTTTATATTTATCTCTTCATTTTTGGAGTAAACATGCATGACTTATGTTGATTTATACCATTTTTTACATGATTTTTAGAGATATATATATATAAAGTCATCCTATAATTATTCCCTTGGTATGTACTGGTCTTGATGATGATTAGGAACCCATGACACCCTAAGAAGGTGTATGGTAGGATTAGATTAGCTTTGGAGTTGATTTGAAGGGATTAGAATAGGTTTAGTACGAGAAAAACTATTTTCGATAAGTATATAAAAGTGATCTGTCCTTGTTTTACTTTTCTGGAAAATCCGACAGTAGGCACGAAATTTTGGCCTTGATATTTAGAAAATATACTTTAAAACGAATCCGTGGCCGCTTGAACGGATTAAAACGGAGTTATAACGAAGAAGTTATGAATTTTTAAAGTTTGACGACGAAATATATATTTTTCAGAAAATTCAGCAACCTATTTTTACTTTATTCGAGTCAAAAACGAGCCTTAAGCTTTACAAATTATTTCGACTTATCAAAAATATATTAGTACACTTCGATACGAAGCTAAGGACGTATTATACGTAGAAAACGGATTTGAAACGACTAAGATATGCACGTTTTCATAAAATTGCCGTAACTATTATTTTCAGCAAAACTATATTATTTTTACGAGACAAGTGTTACGGTAACTAAAACGACCATGTTGAGGGCTGTTTTTAACGTGGATGTGGAACTTTTTGGAACGAGATGTCTTCTAATAAAATCAAGATCACCGAGCATAATTTTCAAAACGATCGACCGTTTGTATAGCGGAGTTTTAATAAATTATTTACGGATGCTTAAAATTGGCCGAAACTCACTTTTTACACAACAATTAGACAAAACCACCATCTTTAACCCTTATTATCTTTATGTTCGAGACCTTTATGTCGAAAACTCCTGAACTGAAACTTTTAGATTTTGATACAAACTTTCTAAAACTGTCGAGTTCGTTTCCTAACGATCGACGCACACCATTTTACGACTAGTTTTTCGAAGCCATTTTTGTCAATTTCAAGAAATTTCCGACGACATTATTTTACGACGAAAAGTGAAAATTTCACTATAAAACATTACGAAACCATTGTAGGATGACATTTTGACGTAAAAACTTGTAAAGTGATTTAAGATTGGTCAAGACGTCAAAAGAGTATTTTTCGACGATAAGTATTATTTTCAAAACTCGCAAATGGTATAAATAACATACGAAATGCATGCATAACATTACATTGCAACTCATTACATATCATATCATTCGTAATAGGTCCAGATTAAAGTATCCCGATACATCTCAGTGTACTCACTCTTGTCATTATACCAGTTTATCAAGTGAGTTTTCATAGCCCCGATTTATTCAAGTTTTACTTATTTCAAACCTACGGGGGAGAATACATTGCATAACATTTTTATTACGATACCAAGTATGTTAAATTCATTTACATTGCTTGAGTTACAACGTTTCCAGTTAAATGTCCCCATTTCAAATGCATGAGCCGTTAATTTCCTAGAAGCGTGTGTGAGTGGATAGATCTATCGAGGGTGACACCTCCATCCGGGTTGGTGAATCCCAACTAGTCATACGGATGCATTTCATTCATAAACATTATTAGAGTTGTTTGGCAAGACACTCTATTGGGGCGAACATCAGTCGGAGCTTCGGTATCATGCGCTTAAGCAATTGTAACATTATTTTGTGACATCATTGTCATACCTGATTTATACTTGTGGTAGTCGTATAAACATTTACATAAACCTATGAACTCACCAACCTTGTGTTGACACTTTTAGCAATGTATTTTCAAGTAACTAAGACATAATCATCATGGCATGGCTAAGGAACCCCTTTTGAGTCGCGGCGTCGACTTATATCATTGTACATTGGCACATTCTTTCAAAACATCGTTTGGACTTGTAATCTATTTATGTTTCCGCAAACTTTGTAAACTTTTGGGACCTATGTTGTAACTCTGAACGCTTTTGTTAAATATCAAACGATGTGTTTTTAAAACGACACTTTAGGTCGTTCAATATAACTGTGATTGTGGTGCTATGACAGTCAAGCCCTCAGGAATTCCATTCCGCTGCAAAACAGGTAAATTGGGGGTGTGACAGATTGGCATCAGAGCTTCGGTTATAGAGAACTAGGTTGCATCATTGACCCTAGACTATAACTACATCATCACAGCATCTCATCATTTCATTATAAGTGCATGTTCACTTTGCATGCGATTTATACGTACATTTTTGAGTTATTTACTTTCATTTCAAAACGATTGTCACATGGATGCCCTTAAATACCCATCCCATTATCTTTTCCTCATACTCTAACGTGGAGAATTCCTTGTCATTCCCTATCACAATTTTTATATCAGCTGATTCATCATCGATAACAACGAATGCCGAGATGAACCTTTAAATAGGGCGAAGTCACTCTCATTCCTTTATATCACCACTAACATGTCGAGTTACACGTTATTCACACATTAAGCCACTAAACCACCATACATTTGAAGCACTTACAACATCTCATAACACATCTTTTGGGGAAACCGTTGATCATTTTGAAAAATAACCTCAAACTTATCATTTCTTATCACATCTCTTTGGAGCGTTTATTATTGACATCGGACTTTGCTACATCTCACCTTTCCTTTTATTTTGAAGAAGATATGGCGCCGAAGAAAGCTGCACCCGAATTGACACTAGCGGCTATTCAAAAGTTGGTAAGGGATAGCGTAGCCGATGCTCTAAGGATTGAAAGGGAAACGGTGGCTGCTGCTGCTGCTGAGGCCGCGGCTGCTGCTGGAGCCGCTAGACTTGCTACTACTACAGGAGTTGCAGGAGGTTCGAGAGTTCGAAGTGGTACATACATGGACTTTAAGAGCAGTGATCCCCCGAAGTTCGGAGGCACAGAAGGAGCCATTGCTATGATCCGTTGGTTGGAAAAGATCGAGTCGTTATTTCTTCTATGTGATTGCCCAGATGACTGCAAGGTGAAATTTGCTACTAGTACACTTTTGGATGAGGCAATGTTATGGTGGAATCATTATGCACAGCCTATTGGTATGGAAATTGCTTATAAGCTCTCATGGGATCAATTCAAGAGGATGTTGACTAAGAAGTATTGTCCGCACACTGAGGTGAAGAAATTGAAGATGGAATTTCTTGGGCTAGTGACCGTTGGTTATGACATTGAGACCTACATCAGAAGGTTTCAAGAGTTGGCTGCTTTATGTCCATATATGGTTCTGGACAATGAGAAACTACTGAAAAGTTTCATTGGAGGACTTCCAAAATGCATTCAAGGAGAGGTAACCTCTTTCGATTCGCAAACAATTGAAGAGACCATCAAGGTAACTCAAATACTCATGGCTCAAGTTTTGAGGAGGGAGAACTTTATCGACAACAACAACCGCGACAACCAAACTAACAACAACAAAAGGAAATGGGAAAATGACCAGGGAGGTTATAACAACAACAACCAAAGCCGTAACACTAACCATCACCAACAACAAAATAGAAGACAAAAAGCCGACAGGGTTCATGTTGCTGCACCAACAAAGGAAAGAACTTATACTGGAAACTTACCACGATGCCATCAATGCACGCTACATCATAATGGTCCATGTGATATATGCTTTATCTGTCAAACAGTGGGACACCTTGCTAAGGACTGCAAGGGAAAAGGATATGTTGGGACTAAACCACTATGTAATCGATGTAAGTATCATCACTCGGGTCCTTGCCCTGCCAAGTGCCACAAATGCCAAAAACCGAGACATCTAGCCAAGGTTGTAAAGGTAAAGCCATAGTCACGTGCTTCGGATGTGGGGAGCAAGGACACTATAGGAATCAATGTCCTCAAAACCAAGGTCAACAGGTTGAAGGTGCTCATGGGAATGCATACATGTTAGGAGGAGGAGAAGCTCGTCAAGGTATCAACAACGCGGAAGACTAAAGAAGTTCGGAAACTAATAGTCTTATTTCTATTTATGTACTATGTTGTACTAAGTTTATGTTTTCCATCGTATCCGAAACTTATTAACATAAGATGTACTACTTTTGATAAACCACTCGTTGTAAAATATTCTCATCTATCGTATTTATTTTCTTTCCGATATGTTATTACTTACGAGAATCTTACTTCCTTTTACTTTAATTATCATTTTAACGACACGGTTTAAATCCTTGTAAACATTGAGAGTTATAACAACTAAACCGAACGTCACATCATCGTTCCTTAATTATACATAGCCTAGCTAACTATGTCTAATTCTGGAGGGATCATGTTATGTTGGGAGCAGTTATTTATAAATCTTAGTGCAAGCAAAATTTTCACATGTTCCGATTCAAAGTGTTACTTATGAGAGATTCATCCGATATTTTTCTCTACTACTATGTTCTATACGCTCTCAATCATCGATAACCGTAACGACACTTCTCCATGTCTTCTCTCCTCGATAATCACCACAAACTCAAAAATTCGATAGACCAACACGAACTGAATTCAGGGACTGAATTCCTTTTTGGATGGGCGAATGTGACAACTCGCAATTTTAGGTCATTTCTCAAGTTTCACTATTTCATCATTTATCGTAAACTAGGTTTGCGTGTTCCAAATTCGCGTAACCTTAATGGTTTAGCTGCGAATTCATGATCATATCATCACGAACATTTCATATGGACTAAGTTTAGTCTACATTTCATTAACATCATTTGCATCACATTAGTTCATTCATGACATTGCATTTCACCTTTAACGCGTGAATTTTTATATTAAATAAACGTTATCGCGTGAGTTATTATTTTGAGCATTTAATCCGTTACTTCTAAAAATGATCCCGACATATTTTTATACTTACATTTAGTTTATAAAAACTATATTTTGAGTTTACCTAGTGTTTTAAATTTATTTGGTATATAAATCGTTAAAGTTATATTATTACGACGTTTTTCTTAAAAACTACTCGGTAATTATTTTATCACTCAAATTTTACAAGGAATGTATTTTTATAATTTTTATGATATCAATATACTCTACTTTGATCTATTAAAAACTTCTTTCACCTAAAATTTCCTAAAAGCTACCATTTACCTTACAAGTTAATATTTCATAACATTTTACTTACACTTTTCTTATAATTACACAAGTATATACTTTAAAAGAAAAAAAAAATAAGTTTTACCAAATCCCTCCCCCCTTGGCCGACAAGGGGAGGGTTGTCATTTATGGATTGGTATGGTTCTTGATTGACTAGATTTATACATAATACATTAAGTCTTACTTATACATTTTTTTCTCATTCATTCTCCTCATAATTCTTCAAGTGTTAGCAAAAGTTTCTCTCTTTGTTTCTTCTCCATTAAAAACCGGCCATAGAAGGGTTATCAAAGGGATCATCCAAAAATTTCTCAAGCAAGCATAAACAATCTAGATCACACTCTTAATAAGGTTTTGAAATAAAAACCTAGAGTGTTTAGGCTAAACCTTGTTCTTTGCACCTCATCATAATACTTGTAAGCATATTTCTATCATTTTACATATTTCATCTTCATTTTATATTTATCTCTTCATTTTTGGAGTAAACATGCATGACTTATGTTGATTTATACCATTTTTTACATGATTTTTAGAGATATATATATATAAAGTCATCCTATAATTATTCCCTTGGTATGTATTGGTCTTGATGATGATTAGGAACCCATGACACCCTAAGAAGGTATATGGTAGGATTAGATTAGCTTTGGAGTTGATTTGAAGGGATTAGAATAGGTTTAGTACGAGAAAAACTATTTTCGATAAGTATATAAAAGTGATCTGTCCTTGTTTTACTTTTCTTGAAAATCCGACAGTAGGCACGAAATTTTGGCCTTGATATTTAAAAAATATACTTTAAAACGAATCCGTGGCCGCTTGAACGGATTAAAACGGAGTTATAACGAAGAAGTTATGAATTTTTAAAGTTTGACGACGAAATATATATTTTTCAGAAAATTCAGCAACCTATTTTTACTTTATTCGAGTAAAAAACGAGCCTTAAGCTTTACAAATTATTTCGACTTATCAAAAATATATTAGTATACTTCGATACGAAGCTAAGGACGTATTATACGTAGAAAACGGATTTGAAACGACTAAGATATGCACGTTTTCATAAGATTGCCGTAACTATTATTTTCAGCAAAACTATATTATTTTTACGAGACAAGTGTTACGGTAACTAAAACGACCATGTTGAGGGCTGTTTTTAACGTGGATGTGGAACTTTTTGGAACGAGATGTCTTCTAATAAAATCAAGATCACCGAGCATAATTTTCAAAACGATCGAACGTTTGTATAGCGGAGTTTTAATAAATTATTTACGGATGCTTAAAATTGGCCGAAACTCACTTTTTACACAACAATTAGACAAAACCACCATCTTTAACCCTTATTATCTTTATGTTCGAGACCTTTATGTCGAAAACTCCTGAACTGAAACTTTTAGATTTTGATACAAACTTTCTAAAACTGTCGAGTTCGTTTCCTAACGATCGACGCACACCATTTTACGACTAGTTTTTTGAAGCCATTTTTGTCAATTTCAAGAAATTTCCGACGACATTATTTTACGACGAAAAGTGAAAATTTCACTATAAAACATTACGAAACCATTGTAGGATGACATTTTGACGTAAAAACTTGTAAAGTGATTTAAGATTGGTCAAGACGTCAAAAGAGTATTTTTCGACGATAAGTATTATTTTCAAAACTCGCAAATGGTATAAATAACATACGAAATGCATGCATAACATTACATTGCAACTCATTACATATCATATCATTCGTAATAGGTCCAGATTAAAGTATCCCGATACATCTCAGTGTACTCACTCTTGTCATTATACCAGTTTATCAAGTGAGTTTTCATAGCCCCGATTTATTCAAGTTTTACTTATTTCAAACCTACGGGGGAGAATACATTGCATAACATTTTTATTACGATACCAAGTATGTTAAATTCATTTACATTGCTTGAGTTACAACGTTGCCAGTTAAATGTCCCCATTTCAAATGCATGAGCCGTTAATTTCCTAGAAGCGTGTGTGAGTGGATAGATCTATCGAGGGTGACACCTCCATCCGGGTTGGTGAATCCCAACTAGTCATACGGATGCATTTCATTCATAAACATTATTAGAGTTGTTTGGCAAGACACTCTATTGGGGCGAACATCAGTCGGAGCTTCGGTATCATGCGCTTAAGCAATTGTAACATTATTTTGTGACATCATTGTCATACCTGATTTATACTTGTGGTAGTCGTATAAACATTTACATAAACCTATGAACTCACCAACCTTGTGTTGACACTTTTAGCAATGTATTTTCAAGTAACTAAGACATAATCATCATGGCATGGCTAAGGAACCCCTTTTGAGTCGCGGCGTCGACTTATATCATTGTACATTGGCACATTCTTTCAAAACATCGTTTGGACTTGTAATCTATTTATGTTTCCGCAAACTTTGTAAACTTTTGGGACCTATGTTGTAACTCTGAACGCTTTTGTTAAATATCAAACGATGTGTTTTTAAAACGACACTTTAGGTCGTTCAATATAACTGTGATTGTGGTGCTATGACAGTCAAGCCCTCAGGAATTCCATTCCGCTGCAAAACAGGTAAATTGGGGGTGTGACAGATTGGCATCAGAGCTTCGGTTATAGAGAACTAGGTTGCATCATTGACCCTAGACTATAACTACATCATCATAGCATCTCATCATTTCATTATAAGTGCATGTTCACTTTGCATGCGATTTATACGTACATTTTTGAGTTATTTACTTTCATTTCAAAACGATTGTCACATGGATGCCCTTAAATACCCATCCCATTATCTTTTCCTCATACTCTAACGTGGAGAATTCCTTGTCATTCCCTATCACAATTTTTATATCAGCTGATTCATCATCGATAACAACGAATGCCGAGATGAACCTTTAAATAGGGCGAAGTCACTCTCATTCCTTTATATCACCACTAACATGTCGAGTTACACGTTATTCACACATTAAGCCACTAAACCACCATACATTTGAAGCACTTACAACATCTCATAACACATCTTTTGGGGAAACCGTCGATCATTTTGAAAAATAACCTCAAACTTATCATTTCTTATCACATCTCTTTGGAGCGTTTATTATTGACATCGGACTTTGCTACATCTCACCTTTCCTTTTATTTTGAAGAAGATATGGCGCCGAAGAAAGCTGCACCCGAATTGACACTAGCGGCTATTCAAAAGTTGGTAAGGGATAGCGTAGCCGATGCTCTAAGGATTGAAAGGGAAACGGTGGCTGCTGCTGCTGCTGAGGCCGCGGCTGCTGCTGGAGCCGCTAGACTTGCTACTACTACAGGAGTTGCAGGAGGTTCGAGAGTTCGAAGTGGTACATACATGGACTTTAAGAGCAGTGATCCCCCGAAGTTCGGAGGCACAGAAGGAGCCATTGCTATGATCCGTTGGTTGGAAAAGATCGAGTCGTTATTTCTTCTATGTGATTGCCCAGATGACTGCAAGGTGAAATTTGCTACTAGTACACTTTTGGATGAGGCAATGTTATGGTGGAATCATTATGCACAGCCTATTGGTATGGAAATTGCTTATAAGCTCTCATGGGATCAATTCAAGAGGATGTTGACTAAGAAGTATTGTCCGCACACTGAGGTGAAGAAATTGGAGATGGAATTTCTTGGGCTAGTGACCGTTGGTTATGACATTGAGACCTACATCAGAAGGTTTCAAGAGTTGGCTGCTTTATGTCCATATATGGTTCTGGACAATGAGAAACTACTGAAAAGTTTCATTGGAGGACTTCCAAAATGCATTCAAGGAGAGGTAACCTCTTTCGATTCGCAAACAATTGAAGAGACCATCAAGGTAACTCAAATACTCATGGCTCAAGTTTTGATGAGGGAGAACTTTATCGACAACAACAACCGCGACAACCAAACTAACAACAACAAAAGGAAATGGGAAAATGACCAGGGAGGTTATAACAACAACAACCAAAGCCGTAACACTAACCATCACCAACAACAAAATAGAAGACAAAAAGCCGACAGGGTTCATGTTGCTGCACCAACAAAGGAAAGAACTTATACTGGAAACTTACCACGATGCCATCAATGCACGCTACATCATAATGGTCCATGTGATATATGCTTTATCTGTCAAACAGTGGGACACCTTGCTAAGGACTGCAAGGGAAAAGGATATGTTGGGACTAAACCACTATGTAATCGATGTAAGTATCATCACTCGGGTCCTTGCCCTGCCAAGTGCCACAAATGCCAAAAACCGAGACATCTAGCCAAGGATTGTAAAGGTAAAGCCATAGTCACGTGCTTCGGATGTGGGGAGCAAGGACACTATAGGAATCAATGTCCTCAAAACCAAGGTCAACAGGTTGAAGGTGCTCATGGGAATGCATACATGTTAGGAGGAGGAGAAGCTCGTCAAGGTATCAACAACGCGGAAGACTAAAGAAGTTCGGAAACTAACAGTCTTATTTCTATTTATGTACTATGTTGTACTAAGTTTATGTTTTCCATCGTATCCGAAACTTATTAACATAAGATGTACTACTTTTGATAAACCACTCGTTGTAAAATATTCTCATCTATCGTATTTATTTTCTTTCCGATATGTTATTACTTACGAGAATCTTACTTCCTTTTACTTTAATTATCATTTTAACGACACGGTTTAAATCCTTGTAAACATTGAGAGTTATAACAACTAAACCGAACGTCACATCATCGTTCCTTAATTATACATAGCCTATCTAACTATGTCTAATTCTGGAGGGATCATGTTATGTTGGGAGCAGTTATTTATAAATCTTAGTGCAAGCAAAATTTTCACATGTTCCGATTCAAAGTGTTACTTATGAGAGATTCATCCGATATTTTTCTCTACTACTATGTTCTATACGCTCTCAATCATCGATAACCGTAACGACACTTCTCCATGTCTTCTCTCCTCGATAATCACCACAAACTCAAAAATTCGATAGACCAACACGAACTGAATTCAGGGACTGAATTCCTTTTTGGATGGGCGAATGTGACAACTCGCAATTTCAGGTCATTTCTCAAGTTTCACTATTTCATCATTTATCGTAAACTAGGTTTGCGTGTTCCAAATTCGCGTAACCTTAATGGTTTAGCGGCGAATTCATGATCATATCATCACGAACATTTCATATGGACTAAGTTTAGTCTACATTTCATTAACATCATTTGCATCACGTTAGTTCATTCATGACATTGCATTTCACCTTTAACGCGTGAATTTTTATATTAAATAAACGTTATCGCGTGAGTTATTATTTTGAGCATTTAATCCGTTACTTCTAAAAATGATCCCGACATATTTTTATACTTACATTTAGTTTATAAAAACTATATTTTGAGTTTACCTAGTGTTTTAAATTTATTTGGTATATAAATCGTTAAAGTTATATTATTACGACGTTTTTCTTAAAAACTACTCGGTAATTATTTTATCACTCAAATTTTACAAGGAATGTATTTTTATAATTTTTATGATATCAATATACTCTACTTTGATCTATTAAAAACTTCTTTCACCTAAAATTACCTAAAAGCTACCATTTACCTTACAAGTTAATATTTCATAACATTTTACTTACACTTTTCTTATAATTACACAAGTATATACTTTGAAAGAAAAAAAAAATAAGTTTTACCAAATCCCTCCCCCCTTGGCCGACAAGGGGAGGGTTGTCATTTATGGATTGGTATGGTTCTTGATTGACTAGATTTATACATAATACATTAAGTCTTACTTATACATTTTTTTCTCATTCATTCTCCTCATAATTCTTCAAGTGTTAGCAAAAGTTTCTCTCTTTGTTTCTTCTCCATTAAAAACCGGCCATAGAAGGGTTATCAAAGGGATCATCCAAAAATTTCTCAAGCAAGCATAAACAATCTAGATCACACTCTTAATAAGGTTTTGAAATAAAAACCTAGAGTGTTTAGGCTAAACCTTGTTCTTTGCACCTCATCATAATACTTGTAAGCATATTTCTATCATTTTACATATTTCATCTTCATTTTATATTTATCTCTTCATTTTTGGAGTAAACATGCATGACTTATGTTGATTTATACCATTTTTTACATGATTTTTAGAGATATATATATATAAAGTCATCCTATAATTATTCCCTTGGTATGTACTGGTCTTGATGATGATTAGGAACCCATGACACCCTAAGAAGGTGTATGGTAGGATTAGATTAGCTTTGGAGTTGATTTGAAGGGATTAGAATAGGTTTAGTACGAGAAAAACTATTTTCGATAAGTATATAAAAGTGATCTGTCCTTGTTTTACTTTTCTGGAAAATCCGACAGTAGGCACGAAATTTTGGCCTTGATATTTAGAAAATATACTTTAAAACGAATCCGTGGCCGCTTGAACGGATTAAAACGGAGTTATAACGAAGAAGTTATGAATTTTTAAAGTTTGACGACGAAATATATATTTTTCAGAAAATTCAGCAACCTATTTTTACTTTATTCGAGTCAAAAACGAGCCTTAAGCTTTACAAATTATTTCGACTTATCAAAAATATATTAGTATACTTCGATACGAAGCTAAGGACGTATTATACGTAGAAAACGGATTTGAAACGACTAAGATATGCACGTTTTCATAAAATTGCCGTAACTATTATTTTCAGCAAAACTATATTATTTTTACGAGACAAGTGTTACGGTAACTAAAACGACCATGTTGAGGGCTGTTTTTAACGTGGATGTGGAACTTTTTGGAACGAGATGTCTTTTAATAAAATCAAGATCACCGAGCATAATTTTCAAAACGATCGACCGTTTGTATAGCGGAGTTTTAATAAATTATTTACGGATGCTTAAAATTGGCCGAAACTCACTTTTTACACAACAATTAGACAAAACCACCATCTTTAACCCTTATTATCTTTATGTTCGAGACCTTTATGTCGAAAACTCCTGAACTGAAACTTTTAGATTTTGATACAAACTTTCTAAAACTGTCGAGTTCGTTTCCTAACGATCGACGCACACCATTTTACGACTAGTTTTTCGAAGCCATTTTTGTCAATTTCAAGAAATTTCCGACGACATTATTTTACGACGAAAAGTGAAAATTTCACTATAAAACATTACGAAACCATTGTAGGATGACATTTTGACGTAAAAACTTGTAAAGTGATTTAAGATTGGTCAAGACGTCAAAAGAGTATTTTTCGACGATAAGTATTATTTTCAAAACTCGCAAATGGTATAAATAACATACGAAATGCATGCATAACATTACATTGCAACTCATTACATATCATATCATTCGTAATAGGTCCAGATTAAAGTATCCCGATACATCTCAGTGTACTCACTCTTGTCATTATACCAGTTTATCAAGTGAGTTTTCATAGCCCCGATTTATTCAAGTTTTACTTATTTCAAACCTACGGGGGAGAATACATTGCATAACATTTTTATTACGATACCAAGTATGTTAAATTCATTTACATTGCTTGAGTTACAACGTTGCCAGTTAAATGTCCCCATTTCAAATGCATGAGCCGTTAATTTCCTAGAAGCATGTGTGAGTGGATAGATCTATCGAGGGTGACACCTCCATCCGGGTTGGTGAATCCCAACTAGTCATACGGATGCATTTCATTCATAAACATTATTAGAGTTGTTTGGCAAGACACTCTATTGGGGCGAACATCAGTCGGAGCTTCGGTATCATGCGCTTAAGCAATTGTAACATTATTTTGTGACATCATTGTCATACCTGATTTATACTTGTGGTAGTCGTATAAACATTTACATAAACCTATGAACTCACCAACCTTGTGTTGACACTTTTAGCAATGTATTTTCAGGTAACTAAGACATAATCATCATGGCATGGCTAAGGAACCCCTTTTGAGTCGCGGCGTCGACTTATATCATTGTACATTGGCACATTCTTTCAAAACATCGTTTGGACTTGTAATCTATTTATGTTTCCGCAAACTTTGTAAACTTTTGGGACCTATGTTGTAACTTTGAACGCTTTTGTTAAATATCAAACGATGTGTTTTTAAAACGACACTTTAGGTCGTTCAATATAACTGTGATTGTGGTGCTATGACAGTCAAGCCCTCAGGAATTCCATTCCGCTGCAAAACAGGTAAATTGGGGGTGTGACAGATTGGCATCAGAGCTTCGGTTATAGAGAACTAGGTTGCATCATTGACCCTAGACTATAACTACATCATCATAGCATCTCATCATTTCATTATAAGTGCATGTTCACTTTGCATGCGATTTATACGTACATTTTTGAGTTATTTACTTTCATTTCAAAACGATTGTCACATGGATGCCCTTAAATACCCATCCCATTATCTTTTCCTCATACTCTAACGTGGAGAATTCCTTGTCATTCCCTATCACAATTTTTATATCAGCTGATTCATCATCGATAACGACGAATGCCGAGATGAACCTTTAAATAGGGCGAAGTCACTCTCATTCCTTTATATCACCGCTAACATGTCGAGTTACACGTTATTCACACATTAAGCCACTAAACCACCATACATTTGAAGCACTTACAACATCTCATAACACATCTTTTGGGGAAACCGTCGATCATTTTGAAAAATAACCTCAAACTTATCATTTCTTATCACATCTCTTTGGAGCGTTTATTATTGACATCGGACTTTGCTACATCTCACCTTTCCTTTTATTTTGAAGAAGATATGGCGCCGAAGAAAGCTGCACCCGAATTGACACTAGCGGCTATTCAAAAGTTGGTAAGGGATAGCGTAGCCGATGCTCTAAGGATTGAAAGGGAAACGGTGGCTGCTGCTGCTGCTGCTGAGGCCGCGGCTGCTGCTGGAGCCGCTAGACTTGCTACTACTACAGGAGTTGCAGGAGGTTCGAGAGTTCGAAGTGGTACATACATGGACTTTAAGAGCAGTGATCCCCCGAAGTTCGGAGGCACAGAAGGAGCCATTGCTATGATCCGTTGGTTGGAAAAGATCGAGTCGTTATTTCTTCTATGTGATTGCCCAGATGACTGCAAGGTGAAATTTGCTACTAGTACACTTTTGGATGAGGCAATGTTATGGTGGAATCATTATGCACAGCCTATTGGTATGGAAATTGCTTATAAGCTCTCATGGGATCAATTCAAGAGGATGTTGACTAAGAAGTATTGTCCGCACACTGAGGTGAAGAAATTGGAGATGGAATTTCTTGGGCTAGTGACCGTTGGTTATGACATTGAGACCTACATCAGAAGGTTTCAAGAGTTGGCTGCTTTATGTCCATATATGGTTCTGGACAATGAGAAACTACTGAAAAGTTTCATTGGAGGACTTCCAAAATGCATTCAAGGAGAGGTAACCTCTTTCGATTCGCAAACAATTGAAGAGACCATCAAGGTAACTCAAATACTCATGGCTCAAGTTTTGAGGAGGGAGAACTTTATCGACAACAACAACCGCGACAACCAAACTAACAACAACAAAAGGAAATGGGAAAATGACCAGGGAGGTTATAACAACAACAACCAAAGCCGTAACACTAACCATCACCAACAACAAAATAGAAGACAAAAAGCCGACAGGGTTCATGTTGCTGCACCAACAAAGGAAAGAACTTATACTGGAAACTTACCACGATGCCATCAATGCACGCTACATCATAATGGTCCATGTGATATATGCTTTATCTGTCAAACAGTGGGACACCTTGCTAAGGACTGCAAGGGAAAAGGATATGTTGGGACTAAACCACTATGTAATCGATGTAAGTATCATCACTCGGGTCCTTGCCCTGCCAAGTGCCACAAATGCCAAAAACCGAGACATCTAGCCAAGGATTGTAAAGGTAAAGCCATAGTCACGTGCTTCGGATGTGGGGAGCAAGGACACTATAGGAATCAATGTCCTCAAAACCAAGGTCAACAGGTTGAAGGGGCTCATGGGAATGCATACATGTTAGGAGGAGGAGAAGCTCGTCAAGGTATCAACAACGCGGAAGACTAAAGAAGTTCGGAAACTAACAGTCTTATTTCTATTTATGTACTATGTTGTACTAAGTTTATGTTTTCCATCGTATCCGAAACTTATTAACATAAGATGTACTACTTTTGATAAACCACTCGTTGTAAAATATTCTCATCTATCGTATTTATTTTCTTTCCGATATGTTATTACTTACGAGAATCTTACTTCCTTTTACTTTAATTATCATTTTAACGACACGGTTTAAATCCTTGTAAACATTGAGAGTTATAACAACTAAACCGAACGTCACATCATCGTTCCTTAATTATACATAGCCTATCTAACTATGTCTAATTCTGGAGGGATCATGTTATGTTGGGAGCAGTTATTTATAAATCTTAGTGCAAGCAAAATTTTCACATGTTCCGATTCAAAGTGTTACTTATGAGAGATTCATCCGATATTTTTCTCTACTACTATGTTCTATACGCTCTCAATCATCGATAACCGTAACGACACTTCTCCATGTCTTCTCTCCTCGATAATCACCACAAACTCAAAAATTCGATAGACCAACACGAACTGAATTCAGGGACTGAATTCCTTTTTGGATGGGCGAATGTGACAACTCGCAATTTCAGGTCATTTCTCAAGTTTCACTATTTCATCATTTATCGTAAACTAGGTTTGCGTGTTCCAAATTCGCGTAACCTTAATGGTTTAGCGGCGAATTCATGATCATATCATCACGAACATTTCATATGGACTAAGTTTAGTCTACATTTCATTAACATCATTTGCATCACGTTAGTTCATTCATGACATTGCATTTCACCTTTAACGCGTGAATTTTTATATTAAATAAACGTTATCGCGTGAGTTATTATTTTGAGCATTTAATCCGTTACTTCTAAAAATGATCCCGACATATTTTTATACTTACATTTAGTTTATAAAAACTATATTTTGAGTTTACCTAGTGTTTTAAATTTATTTGGTATATAAATCGTTAAAGTTATATTATTACGACGTTTTTCTTAAAAACTACTCGGTAATTATTTTATCACTCAAATTTTACAAGGAATGTATTTTTATAATTTTTATGATATCAATATACTCTACTTTGATCTATTAAAAACTTCTTTCACCTAAAATTTCCTAAAAGCTACCATTTACCTTACAAGTTAATATTTCATAACATTTTACTTACACTTTTCTTATAATTACACAAGTATATACTTTAAAAGAAAAAAAAAAGTTTTACCAAATCCCTCCCCCCTTGGCCGACAAGGGGAGGGTTGTCATTTATGGATTGGTATGGTTCTTGATTGACTAGATTTATACATAATACATTAAGTCTTACTTATACATTTTTTTCTCATTCATTCTCCTCATAATTCTTCAAGTGTTAGCAAAAGTTTCTCTCTTTGTTTCTTCTCCATTAAAAACCGGCCATAGAAGGGTTATCAAAGGGATCATCCAAAAATTTCTCAAGCAAGCATAAACAATCTAGATCACACTCTTAATAAGGTTTTGAAATAAAAACCTAGAGTGTTTAGGCTAAACCTTGTTCTTTGCACCTCATCATAATACTTGTAAGCATATTTCTATCATTTTACATATTTCATCTTCATTTTATATTTATCTCTTCATTTTTGGAGTAAACATGCATGACTTATGTTGATTTATACCATTTTTTACATGATTTTTAGAGATATATATATATAAAGTCATCCTATAATTATTCCCTTGGTATGTATTGGTCTTGATGATGATTAGGAACCCATGACACCCTAAGAAGGTGTATGGTAGGATTAGATTAGCTTTGGAGTTGATTTGAAGGGATTAGAATAGGTTTAGTACGAGAAAAACTATTTTCGATAAGTATATAAAAGTGATCTGTCCTTGTTTTACTTTTCTGGAAAATCCGACAGTAGGCACGAAATTTTGGCCTTGATATTTAGAAAATGTACTTTAAAACGAATCCGTGGCCGCTTGAACGGATTAAAACGGAGTTATAACGAAGAAGTTATGAATTTTTAAAGTTTGACGACGAAATATATAATTTTCAGAAAATTCAGCAACCTATTTTTACTTTATTCGAGTCAAAAACGAGCCTTAAGCTTTACAAATTATTTCGACTTATCAAAAATATATTAGTATACTTCGATACGAAGCTAAGGACGTATTATACGTAGAAAACGGATTTGAAACGACTAAGATATGCACGTTTTCATAAAATTGCCGTAACTATTATTTTCAGCAAAACTATATTATTTTTACGAGACAAGTGTTACGGTAACTAAAACGACCATGTTGAGGGCTGTTTTTAACGTGGATGTGGAACTTTTTGGAACGAGATGTCTTCTAATAAAATCAAGATCACCGAGCATAATTTTCAAAACGATCGACCGTTTGTATAGCGGAGTTTTAATAAATTATTTACGGATGCTTAAAATTGGCCGAAACTCACTTTTTACACAACAATTAGACAAAACCACCATCTTTAACCCTTATTATCTTTATGTTCGAGACCTTTATGTCGAAAACTCCTGAACTGAAACTTTTAGATTTTGATACAAACTTTCTAAAACTGTCGAGTTCGTTTCCTAACGATCGACGCACACCATTTTACGACTAGTTTTTCGAAGCCATTTTTGTCAATTTCAAGAAATTTCCGACGACATTATTTTACGACGAAAAGTGAAAATTTCACTATAAAACATTACGAAACCATTGTAGGATGACATTTTGACGTAAAAACTTGTAAAGTGATTTAAGATTGGTCAAGACGTCAAAAGAGTATTTTTCGACGATAAGTATTATTTTCAAAACTCGCAAATGGTATAAATAACATACGAAATGCATGCATAACATTACATTGCAACTCATTACATATCATATCATTCGTAATAGGTCCAGATTAAAGTATCCCGATACATCTCAGTGTACTCACTCTTGTCATTATACCAGTTTATCAAGTGAGTTTTCATAGCCCCGATTTATTCAAGTTTTACTTATTTCAAACCTACGGGGGAGAATACATTGCATAACATTTTTATTACGATACCAAGTATGTTAAATTCATTTACATTGCTTGAGTTACAACGTTGCCAGTTAAATGTCCCCATTTCAAATGCATGAGCCGTTAATTTCCTAGAAGCGTGTGTGAGTGGATAGATCTATCGAGGGTGACACCTCCATCCGGGTTGGTGAATCCCAACTAGTCATACGGATGCATTTCATTCATAAACATTATTAGAGTTGTTTGGCAAGACACTCTATTGGGGCGAACATTAGTCGGAGCTTCGGTATCATGCGCTTAAGCAATTGTAACATTATTTTGTGACATCATTGTCATACCTGATTTATACTTGTGGTAGTCGTATAAACATTTACATAAACCTATGAACTCACCAACCTTGTGTTGACACTTTTAGCAATGTATTTTCAGGTAACTAAGACATAATCATCATGGCATGGCTAAGGAACCCCTTTTGAGTCGCGGCGTCGACTTATATCATTGTACATTGGCACATTCTTTCAAAACATCGTTTGGACTTGTAATCTATTTATGTTTCCGCAAACTTTGTAAACTTTTGGGACCTATGTTGTAACTTTGAACGCTTTTGTTAAATATCAAACGATGTGTTTTTAAAACGACACTTTAGGTCGTTCAATATAACTGTGATTGTGGTGCTATGACAGTCAAGCCCTCAGGAATTCCATTCCGCTGCAAAACAGGTAAATTGGGGGTGTGACAGATTGGCATCAGAGCTTCGGTTATAGAGAACTAGGTTGCATCATTGACCCTAGACTATAACTACATCATCATAGCATCTCATCATTTCATTATAAGTGCATGTTCACTTTGCATGCGATTTATACGTACATTTTTGAGTTATTTACTTTCATTTCAAAACGATTGTCACATGGATGCCCTTAAATACCCATCCCATTATCTTTTCCTCATACTCTAACGTGGAGAATTCCTTGTCATTCCCTATCACAATTTTTATATCAGCTGATTCATCATCGATAACGACGAATGCCGAGATGAACCTTTAAATAGGGCGAAGTCACTCTCATTCCTTTATATCACCGCTAACATGTCGAGTTACACGTTATTCACACATTAAGCCACTAAACCACCATACATTTGAAGCACTTACAACATCTCATAACACATCTTTTGGGGAAACCGTCGATCATTTTGAAAAATAACCTCAAACTTATCATTTCTTATCACATCTCTTTGGAGCGTTTATTATTGACATCGGACTTTGCTACATCTCACCTTTCCTTTTATTTTGAAGAAGATATGGCGCCGAAGAAAGCTGCACCCGAATTGACACTAGCGGCTATTCAAAAGTTGGTAAGGGATAGCGTAGCCGATGCTCTAAGGATTGAAAGGGAAACGGTGGCTGCTGCTGCTGAGGCCGCGGCTGCTGCTGGAGCCGCTAGACTTGCTACTACTACAGGAGTTGCAGGAGGTTCGAGAGTTCGAAGTGGTACATACATGGACTTTAAGAGCAGTGATCCCCCGAAGTTCGGAGGCACAGAAGGAGCCACTGCTATGATCCGTTGGTTGGAAAAGATCGAGTCGTTATTTCTTCTATGTGATTGCCCAGATGACTGCAAGGTGAAATTTGCTACTAGTACACTTTTGGATGAGGCAATGTTATGGTGGAATCATTATGCACAGCCTATTGGTATGGAAATTGCTTATAAGCTCTCATGGGATCAATTCAAGAGGATGTTGACTAAGAAGTATTGTCCGCACACTGAGGTGAAGAAATTGGAGATGGAATTTCTTGGGCTAGTGACCGTTGGTTATGACATTGAGACCTACATCAGAAGGTTTCAAGAGTTGGCTGCTTTATGTCCATATATGGTTCTGGACAATGAGAAACTACTGAAAAGTTTCATTGGAGGACTTCCAAAATGCATTCAAGGAGAGGTAACCTCTTTCGATTCGCAAACAATTGAAGAGACCATCAAGGTAACTCAAATACTCATGGCTCAAGTTTTGAGGAGGGAGAACTTTATCGACAACAACAACCGCGACAACCAAACTAACAACAACAAAAGGAAATGGGAAAATGACCAGGGAGGTTATAACAACAACAACCAAAGCCGTAACACTAACCATCACCAACAACAAAATAGAAGACAAAAAGCCGACAGGGTTCATGTTGCTGCACCAACAAAGGAAAGAACTTATACTGGAAACTTACCACGATGCCATCAATGCACGCTACATCATAATGGTCCATGTGATATATGCTTTATCTGTCAAACAGTGGGACACCTTGCTAAGGACTGCAAGGGAAAAGGATATGTTGGGACTAAACCACTATGTAATCGATGTAAGTATCATCACTCGGGTCCTTGCCCTGCCAAGTGCCACAAATGCCAAAAACCGGGACATATAGCCAAGGATTGTAAAGGTAAAGCCATAGTCACGTGCTTCGGATGTGGGGAGCAAGGACACTATAGGAATCAATGTCCTCAAAACCAAGGTCAACAGGTTGAAGGTGCTCATGGGAATGCATACATGTTAGGAGGAGCAGAAGCTCGTCAAGGTATCAACAACGCGGAAGACTAAAGAAGTTCGGAAACTAACAGTCTTATTTCTATTTATGTACTATGTTGTACTAAGTTTATGTTTTCCATCGTATCCGAAACTTATTAACATAAGATGTACTACTTTTGATAAACCACTCGTTGTAAAATATTCTCATCTATCGTATTTATTTTCTTTCCGATATGTTATTACTTACGAGAATCTTACTTCCTTTTACTTTAATTATCATTTTAACGACACGGTTTAAATCCTTGTAAACATTGAGAGTTATAACAACTAAACCGAACGTCACATCATCGTTCCTTAATTATACATAGCCTAGCTAACTATGTCTAATTCTGGAGGGATCATGTTATGTTGGGAGCAGTTATTTATAAATCTTAGTGCAAGCAAAATTTTCACATGTTCCGATTCAAAGTGTTACTTATGAGAGATTCATCCGATATTTTTCTCTACTACTATGTTCTATACGCTCTCAATCATCGATAACCGTAACGACACTTCTCCATGTCTTCTCTCCTCGATAATCACCACAAACTCAAAAATTCGATAGACCAACACGAACTGAATTCAGGGACTGAATTCCTTTTTGGATGGGCGAATGTGACAACTCGCAATTTCAGGTCATTTCTCAAGTTTCACTATTTCATCATTTATCGTAAACTAGGTTTGCGTGTTCCAAATTCGCGTAACCTTAATGGTTTAGCGGCGAATTCATGATCATATCATCACGAACATTTCATATGGACTAAGTTTAGTCTACATTTCATTAACATCATTTGCATCACGTTAGTTCATTCATGACATTGCATTTCACCTTTAACGCGTGAATTTTTATATTAAATAAACGTTATCGCGTGAGTTATTATTTTGAGCATTTAATCCGTTACTTCTAAAAATGATCCCGACATATTTTTATACTTACATTTAGTTTATAAAAACTATATTTTGAGTTTACCTAGTGTTTTAAATTTATTTGGTATATAAATCGTTAAAGTTATATTATTACGACGTTTTTCTTAAAAACTACTCGGTAATTATTTTATCACTCAAATTTTACAAGGAATGTATTTTTATAGTTTTTATGATATCAATATACTCTACTTTGATCTATTAAAAACTTCTTTCACCTAAAATTTCCTAAAAGCTACCATTTACCTTACAAGTTAATATTTCATAACATTTTACTTACACTTTTCTTATAATTACACAAGTATATACTTTAAAAGAAAAAAAAAATAAGTTTTACCAAATCCCTCCCCCCTTGGCCGACAAGGGGAGGGTTGTCATTTATGGATTGGTATGGTTCTTGATTGACTAGATTTATACATAATACATTAAGTCTTACTTATACATTTTTTTCTCATTCATTCTCCTCATAATTCTTCAAGTGTTAGCAAAAGTTTCTCTCTTTGTTTCTTCTCCATTAAAAACCGGCCATAGAAGGGTTATCAAAGGGATCATCCAAAAATTTCTCAAGCAAGCATAAACAATCTAGATCACACTCTTAATAAGGTTTTGAAATAAAAACCTAGAGTGTTTAGGCTAAACCTTGTTCTTTGCACCTCATCATAATACTTGTAAGCATATTTCTATCATTTTACATATTTCATCTTCATTTTATATTTATCTCTTCATTTTTGGAGTAAACATGCATGACTTATGTTGATTTATACCATTTTTTACATGATTTTTAGAGATATATATATATAAAGTCATCCTATAATTATTCCCTTGGTATGTATTGGTCTTGATGATGATTAGGAACCCATGACACCCTAAGAAGGTGTATGGTAGGATTAGATTAGCTTTGGAGTTGATTTGAAGGGATTAGAATAGGTTTAGTACGAGAAAAACTATTTTCGATAAGTATATAAAAGTGATCTGTCCTTGTTTTACTTTTCTGGAAAATCCGACAGTAGGCACGAAATTTTGGCCTTGATATTTAGAAAATATACTTTAAAACGAATCCGTGGCCGCTTGAACGGATTAAAACGGAGTTATAACGAAGAAGTTATGAATTTTTAAAGTTTGACGACGAAATATATATTTTTCAGAAAATTCAGCAACCTATTTTTACTTTATTCGAGTCAAAAACGAGCCTTAAGCTTTACAAATTATTTCGACTTATCAAAAATATATTAGTATACTTCGATACGAAGCTAAGGACGTATTATACGTAGAAAACGGATTTGAAACGACTAAGATATGCACGTTTTCATAAAATTGCCGTAACTATTATTTTCAGCAATACTATATTATTTTTACGAGACAAGTGTTACGGTAACTAAAACGACCATGTTGAGGGCTGTTTTTAACGTGGATGTGGAACTTTTTGGAACGAGATGTCTTCTAATAAAATCAAGATCACCGAGCATAATTTTCAAAACGATCGACCGTTTGTATAGCGGAGTTTTAATAAATTATTTACGGATGCTTAAAATTGGCCGAAACTCACTTTTTACACAACAATTAGACAAAACCACCATCTTTAACCCTTATTATCTTTATGTTCGAGACCTTTATGTCGAAAACTCCTGAACTGAAACTTTTAGATTTTGATACAAACTTTCTAAAACTGTCGAGCACACCATTTTACGACTAGTTTTTCGAAGCCATTTTTGTCAATTTTAAGAAATTTCCGACGACATTATTTTACGACGAAAAGTGAAAATTTCACTATAAAACATTACGAAACCATTGTAGGATGACATTTTGACGTAAAAACTTGTAAAGTGATTTAAGATTGGTCAAGACGTCAAAAGAGTATTTTTCGACGATAAGTATTATTTTCAAAACTCGCAAATGGTATAAATAACATACGAAATGCATGCATAACATTACATTGCAACTCATTACATATCATATCATTCGTAATAGGTCCAGATTAAAGTATCCCGATACATCTCAGTGTACTCACTCTTGTCATTATACCAGTTTATCAAGTGAGTTTTCATAGCCCCGATTTATTCAAGTTTTACTTATTTCAAACCTACGGGGGAGAATACATTGCATAACATTTTTATTACGATACCAAGTATGTTAAATTCATTTACATTGCTTGAGTTACAACGTTGCCAGTTAAATGTCCCCATTTCAAATGCATGAGCCGTTAATTTCCTAGAAGCGTGTGTGAGTGGATAGATCTATCGAGGGTGACACCTCCATCCGGGTTGGTGAATCCCAACTAGTCATACGGATGCATTTCATTCATAAACATTATTAGAGTTGTTTGGCAAGACACTCTATTGGGGCGAACATCAGTCGGAGCTTCGGTATCATGCGCTTAAGCAATTGTAACATTATTTTGTGACATCATTGTCATACCTGATTTATACTTGTGGTAGTCGTATAAACATTTACATAAACCTATGAACTCACCAACCTTGTGTTGACACTTTTAGCAATGTATTTTCAGGTAACTAAGACATAATCATCATGGCATGGCTAAGGAACCCCTTTTGAGTCGCGGCGTCGACTTATATCATTGTACATTGGCACATTCTTTCAAAACATCGTTTGGACTTGTAATCTATTTATGTTTCCGCAAACTTTGTAAACTTTTGGGACCTATGTTGTAACTCTGAACGCTTTTGTTAAATATCAAACGATGTGTTTTTAAAACGACACTTTAGGTCATTCAATATAACTGTGATTGTGGTGCTATGACAGTCAAGCCCCCAGGAATTCCATTCCGCTGCAAAACAGGTAAATTGGGGGTGTGACAGATGCGATCAAGAATGAGGTTGAGTATGAATCGAATTTCTTCCCTAATTTCTATTGCAATATCCCTAGTGGATTGACAATGTTCACAATGTAAGTGATGTGGGTAATGAGTGCGGAAGTTTTCTGAACGACTTTGATTTGTGAGATGTGGAAGTTGTGGTGGAAAAGATGGAGAGAGTGGATCAAAGTCCGAAATGTTTGAAAGTGATGGTGGAAAAGAACCTAGATGTTTTTGTATCAAAATGGGAGCTAAGGGTGGTGAGGTTTCAAGGTCTTTGAAAATTGTGTTTGGAGAAGTGGGAGGTGTTAAAAAGACCATTTCTTTTTGTTTTGGTTGGTGAGATCTTGTTGGAGTCTTAAGGAGTTCCAAAAGAGTGACCTTAGGTGGTGAGTTGATGGGTGATGAAGTTGGTGTACTTGTTGGTGATGAAGGAGGTGTTATAATGGAAGCATCTTGTGGTGAAATAGTGGTTGGTGATGAACCATTTGATGATGGTTTTGCTAAACAACAAGGCCGGATGCTAATCCGTGCGGTTTTTCTAGATTTGGGTGGTGGTACTTTGGAAGGTGGGAGTACAAAGTTTTGGATTTCTTGAAAGGGATTGTTTGCACTAGGTGATTAATCTAAGTTAGAAGATCTTTTGGATGACATGTTGGTGTTTGTTTGTGAAGATGAGGTGAATATGCAAGCATTTTGGGAATCCTATTTATAGAAAAATAATGCATTGTAATGAATGCTTGACCCAAAATGTGGATTAAAATCTAATGATTAGATATGAATTTAAGGCATGTGATCATGAGAACACAAGCATTAAAGGACATACTCCAAAAGAAATAAAAATAAATGATGAAAAATATTGAAGTTTTCATCCAAAGTGAGAAAAATAAAAGATAAAACTAGCTTCTGTCTCACGGATCCCACGGATCCTTCCCTTGAGGGACCCGTCCAGCATTAAAGCTGGGATCCGTGGTACTGGTGATTCAGGCAGCTCAAAATTTTCCTTTTGGAAACATTTGTGCCTAGTGTGTGCCTATATGCAAACCATTTAAAGTTGCTGTTATCTCGACTCCTAAAAAGAAAAGAAAAAATAAACTAGAAGTGAAAAAAAAAGCACACTATTATGTGAGATAACCCCGAGTGCTTCTAATTCATTGTTGCTTAAATGAATGTACCCGAAAACATACATTATTTATGTGTCCTCTTTAGTATTCAAAAGACATGAGATGCAATGAAAACGGGTTTTTACTTTGTATTAATAAAGAAAAAGCGTTTTGTCCTAGACGTGAGAAATGGCTTTTGTGAAAGTGATACGGGAAGAGGTATCATTTTAGAAAACATTTTAAAAAGAGGTTTCTATGTGTGAATAAAAACGTTTATCCTTTGAAAAGAAAATGTGTATGTAATTACGTGTTTGCAACTTGTACTTATCTTTAAAAATAAAAGAGAACTATGAGTTATAAGTGAAAAAATTTATCTTGGGTTTTGAAAATTCCCGTATTGCTTGTGAGTTGTGCGTGAAATAGAGATCCTAGACTCAGAAAGAAGAATGCTAGTGTTTACATACCTTGTAGAGTTAAAAAAACAAATTACGATGATTGTTCCATGAGACCAAGACCAAGATGAAGTAGGTTGAATTGTTCCCGCTTCAACGGTTTGGTGAGGACGTCGGCTATGTTGTCTTCGGATGCTATCTTCTCAATAGAGATGTTTCCCTTTTGAACATTGTCCCTTAAGAAGTGATGACGGATCTCTATATGCTTTGTGCGAGAATGTAATATCGGATTCTTGCTTAAATCTATGGCACCTTTGTTGTCACATAGAATAGCTATGTCACTTAGATGAATGTCGTAGTCAACTAACGCTTGTTTCATCCATAGTGCTTGTTGGCATGCTTTGCCCGCGGAGTCGTATTCGGCTTCGGTTGTTGATATTGCTAATGCCGTTTGTTTCTTTGAGAACCAAGATGTTAAACAACATCCCATAAAAGTATATACCCCGCTTGTACTTTTTCGGTCAACATAATCACCTGCATGGTCAAAATCTGCATATACAATTGTTTCTACTCCCGTCCCCTTAGGATACCATAATCCTAATTGAGTCGTACCCTTAATGTATCTAAATATCCTTTTGACGGCTTCTAGATGTGATGTTTTAGGATCTTCTTGAAACCTAGCGCATAGACAAACACTAAACATGATATCCGACCTACTAGCCGTGAGATAGAGAAGACTACCAATCATGCCACGATATTTTGTGTTATCAACGGATTCGCCGTCTTCATCTTTTGTAAGTTTAGTGTCGGATGACATTGGTGTCCTAATTGGTTTTGACTATTCTAAACCGAATTTCTTTAACATTTCCTTAATGTATTTGGATTGATTAAAGAAGATACCATCTTCCACTAGTTTGATTTGTAGACCAAGAAAGAAACTAAGTTCTCCCATCATACTCATCTCGAACTCGTCATGCATGATTTTAGAGAAATCATCACACATGTCTTGACAAGTAGATCCGAATATAATGTCATCTACATATATTTGAACAATGATTATATGTGACTCCTTTTTCTTAGTAAAAAGTGTGTTATCAACTAACCCCATGGTGTAATTGTGTTTGATTAAGAACGACTTGAGTCTGTCATACCAAGCTTTTGGAGCTTGTTTAAGACCGTAAAGGGCTTTCTTTAGTTTGTACACATGTTTAGGTTTTTCAAAATCGATGAAGCCCGGAGGTTGAGCTACATATACTTCTTCATTAATAAAACCATTTAGAAAAGCACTTTTGACATCCATTTGATAAAGCTTAAGATCATTAGCACAAGCATAAGCAAGAAGTATTCTTATAGACTTTAATCTAGCCATGGGGGCATAGGTCTCATCAAAGTCTATTCCTTCTTGTTGATTATATCCTTGGGCAACGAGTCTAGCTTTGTTTCTAGACACTACACCGTTTGCATCTAACTTGTTTTTATACACCCATTTGGTTCCTATTATGGTTTGATTACTAGGTGGAGGGACAAGTGTCCAAAAATCATTAGAAACAAATTGATTTAACTCTTTTTGCATGGCCATTACCCAACTTTCATCTTTTATGGCTTCTTGTGTATTCTTAGGTTTTATGGTTGAGACAAAACAAAATAGGCTACTTTGGTTTTGGACTTGAGACCTTAAGGTTCTTTCGTTTAACTTTCCTATGACCTTATCTACGGGGTGATCTTTGGACTCTTTAATATTTATGATTTCATCATTTAAAGGTTCTTCTTCTTCGTTTATCTTTTTATTTATTACAATAGCTTCGCTTTCGACAATCTCGTCATCGACAAGAGGTGGAGAGGGTTTGGGTGGACTTTCATCAAATTTAACGTTTAATGACTCTTCAGCCTTCATTGTTTCTTTATTTAATATGACGTAGGCTTTGCTATTAGGAGAATAACCTAAAAATATACCTTCGGTTGATTTAAGATCAAATTTTGTAAGGTAATCTTTAGTGTTGAGTAGAAAACATTTGCTACCAAAGACTCTAAAGTGATCTAACGTAGGCTTTTTGCCTCGGAGTAACTCGTATGCAGTTTTACCTAAAGTTGGTCTAATTAAAACTCGATTAAGTATGTATGTTGAGGTATCAACGGCATTGCACCAAAACTTTTGAGGTATGGTTTGCTCATTTAGCATGGTGCGACTCATTTCTTGTAGGGTTCTATTCTTTCTTTCAACTACCCCATTCGATTGTGGAGTGCGAGGAGCCGAGAAGTTGTGAGTAATACCATTAGCATCACAAAAAGCTCCAAATTGCACTTCATTATCGAACTCCCTACCATGATCCGTTCTAATAGACACTATAGGACTTCCTAGTTGTCTTTGGATTTTCTTACTTAATATTTCAAAATGATTGAATGTTTCGGTTTTGTTCTTTAAGAATTTAGTCCATGTGTACCTAGAGTAATTATCCACTATAACCAAAGTGTAGTAGTTGCCTCCATAACTTTGGATAGCGGATGGACCAAATAAATCCATGTGTAGTAATTCTAGACACTTAGTTGTAGACACCATGTTTTTAGCTTTGTGACTAGAATGGACTTGTTTTCCTACATTACAAGCATCACAAAAGTGATGTTCATATTTTAATTTAGGTAGATCTCTTACTAGATCTTTGGATGATAGCGATTGAAGAAGTCGCATATTGGCATGACCCAATCTTCAATGCCATAAGGTCGAAGTATCATCCATAGAGGTAAGACAAAGTTTGTCTTTAGGTTCATTACCAATTTTAATGACGTAGACTCCATGTTTCCTAATTCCTCTACCTATGGTGATGCCGTTTTTTAATATCTTACTACCGGTTTCGGTAAAAAGTACATTGCACTTTTTATCATATATTTGTCCTATAATTAAGAGGTTAAAGTTTAGGTTTTCTACGTGACACACGTCGTTAATAGTTAGAGATTTGTTAGAAATCATACCTTTACCGATGATTTTGCTTTTGCTATTTCTAAACACCAAATTTCCTCCATTGAAGGATTCATATGTGGAGAATAGATCTTTATTGCCGGTCATGTGCCTCGCGCACCCGCTATCTTTGACCCATTCATCCGGATCTAGGTCGACCTTTAAGCAAACCTAAGAAAACAATTAACTCAAAAGTTTGGTCCCCATTTGTTCATGGGTCCATTAGTGTTAAACATTCCATTCATGTTAGACATGTATGGATGAGGTGAATATGTATTCCATGGTGCAAAGTTTTGAAATGGAAAACCATTTTGCATATTTGGGTTCCATCCCATTTGATGGTTACTTCTCGGGTAAACATTATTAGGTCTCCTAGATGTATTTGGTTTTGAAAATGATGGACCTTTGTTTCTTACAAAACTTTGATTAAATCTTGGGGGTGGTTGTCTAATGGTAATATGAGTTGGTTTCTTCTTATTAACGATGGCAAAATCAGTTCTAGAAGAGGAAGCTATGTTATTACCACTGTTTGCTTTAGCAGACCCACGGATCCTTGGTTGTACACTAGCCGGTTCCCTTTTTGTGGGATCCGTGGGATCCGCCACAACAGTGGCTTGTTTTTCTATTGCTTTTACGAATTGTGTTTCTTTGTTTTCACTAGTTGACGCATTAAGTTGCTGAATACCTAAACCTTTTTGGTTGTTTCCTGTTTTAACACTATCTAATATCATATCTAGAGTATTAGTACTCATTCTAGCAATCTTAGAATCTAGTTGATCAACTAGTGTTTGAAGTTGAACGCAAAGTTCACATTCGCCACTTGCTATCTTGCTCTTTTCTAGACGTTTCAATTTTGCCCTTAAATGTATGACTTCCTTATCTAAACGTTGGTTTTGATTTTTCAAAAACTTATTTTTGTTGATTTCTTTTAAACTAATTTTGCAAAGTTTATTATATTCATTATGCAATGAGTCATCATCTATTGATGAGCTACTATAGTATTCGTGACATTCCTCGTCATTTGCCATGAGACAAATTTCTTTGTCCTCCTCCTCACTCATTCCCCACGAGCCGCTCACGAATGCCTTTTGATCATCGCGTTTAGGACACTTACTAATAAAGTGGTTTGGATCCCCACATTTAAAGCAAGCACGATCATCCCTAGGCTTCTCTTCCTCTTTGGTTTTCCGGAATCCTTTCTTGTCGTCATACGGTTGTTTGACGTATCTTCCCTTCCTTCTAAAGAAATTTTTGAAGTCCCTTACCGCCATGGCATACTCCTCGTCATCACTATCCGAAGAGGAGTTCTCTTCATCACTTCAGGTCTTCTTGGCTTTAAGGGCAAGAGATTTGTGCTTCTCTTTCACCTTTGAGGCTTCTGAATCGTTAGCAAGGACAAGCTCATAGACCTTTAAATTGCCTATGAGTTCATCAAGGGTGAGGATTGTCAAATCTTTTGACTCTTCGATTGCCGTCACCTTAGATCTCCACTTGGATGGAAGTGCCCTTAGATATCTCCTAACATGGTTACGGCTAGAAAAAGATTCATCAAGTGCTTGTAAAAATGTAATTATAGTATTAAAGTTAGCAAAAATATGATTTATAGTTTCCTCATCCGATATTGAAAATTGTTCATATTGTTGAACATATAGATCTATTTTATTGTTTTTCACTTGTTAATTACCTTGATGAGTTACAACTAAATAGTTCCAAATTTCTTTAGAGGTTTTGAGCATGGAGATTCTTTCGAATTCCTTTTTGGGTAAAGCATTATACAAAACCATTTTAGCTTCACTATTTTTGGAAAGCTTTTTCTTAATTTCATCGGAGAGTTTATCATGAGGTATGTTAACTAAAACTCCATTTTCATCTTTTGAGGTGGCTTCAAAATCGCCTTCAACAATGATGTACCAAAGATCAATATCTTTAGACTTCACATACGTTTCGAATCTATTTTTCCAATATATAAAACCATTAGTTTCAAGTAGTGGTGGTCGTTGCATAGATTGCCCTTCCTTATAGTTTTCAGAACCATAGTGATCGAAAAGTTTTTAAAATACGGTTTACTTTAAAACTTTTATAAACTTAGCTCTTGATGCCAATTGTGGAAAACTAGAAGGGGGGGTTGAATAGTTTTGCCGATTTTAAGTTAGTTTCTAAAAACTTTAGATTCGATGTTATGTGAAATCGTTTGGATGAAGATAAAGTATAGATCTAAGAGTAATGAAAGTAAATAAAGTAAAGCAAGGGAAAGAAATGACACAACCGATTTATAGTGTTTCGGCTACAAGGACACCTTCCTTGCTCTACTCCACTCCCCGAGTCACCTACTCGAGAGTTCAAGCACTATGTCAACAAACTCCTTCAACTTGGCGGAGAAGCCTACACAACGTTGCTTACACCTGTTTCCGATACAAAGCTAAATACCGTGTCCGTAACACGGAGGACCAAACCAGCACGACTATTACACAACAACTATGTGAAATATCAAGTACAAGATCTTTGCTACAGAAATCTTGTGGAGGAACAAATCAATCAAGGACCCCTTGCTTGGATGACTTGTAGTGAGCTCGTGATCTCGCCTTAGAGAAGGACCTATATGAGAATCACAATAGAAGAAAGAAGAACAACTCTCTAGATCAAGTGATCTTTTGTTAGAAGAGAGTAAGAGTATATGAGAGATTTAGAAAGAAGAGGGGTGAAGAGAATGAATGAATGGCTCTCTATTTATAGGAAAAATCTTGCCACTGTTCCACGGATCCCTCCCTTAAGGGATCCGTCTAATGTAAAGCTAGGGATCCGTGGGATGCTCCTCTTTGCCTATGGGTTTTTTGGTTATGGGTCATGGGTCATGGGTCATGGGTTATGGGTTGGTCCATGGGTATTTCATTAGATACAATGTATCTAATAGATGCAATGCATCTAGTCAAATGGATATGGGTCAATACCATGGGTTATGGATATGCTCCATGGGTTGTGATTTTTACCCATCCTAATAAACTATTACAACAAATGATTTATTACAACAATTTGTATTAAATGACTATATGTAAATGCTTTACAAAAATAACATTTATCCTTATAATTTTACTTATGATAACATTATATTTGTTATCAACAAAAAACAAAGAGATCGCTAAATATTAATAGACGTTTTTACGGTTTATTTGTATTAACATCATTAGACAAGAACTGTCATGGGATTAGGCTAAATCGGTTTGAGTAACAACTTTATTCTAGCTTGATCTTCGCAACTCATCAAACAAGAAATATCACTTAGATCAAGCTCGGAAACAAGTGGTTTGAATGAGGTCTTTTGAAAATTTGGCTCGGTCACAGAATTGCTTACACATATGAGACTACTACCCCCATCATCACGTGATTCTTCCTGAATTAGATATAGTTATCCAGGCTGTGTATAATTTAGGAGTAACAATGCAATGCTCGGACTAATCGAATCCTATGAGGTTCGGTGTTTCAGTCAGTTCATAGAAATCTCCCTTAGGTGCTAAAATCATGAAAAAAGTTTAAAGTGTGCAAGGCGATAGGGAGGAAGTTCTTAAGGTCTATAGCAGTTTTAGTCTAGGCTCTTAAATGCAACCTAGTTCCCTATAACCAAGGCTCTGATACCAATCTATAACACCCCCAAAATATCGCAGCGGAAGATTGTGTCACTAGGTACTACTTTATAATACAAAGTACAAGTTATAGAAAACGACCTCTAAATGACACGTGTTGAAAAGTTACATTAGATTGATAAATTCAGAGTTACAAACACGAGGTCCCAAAGTATAATACATAAATGTTACAAAATGTTTCGAATGGTAAATGATAAAAGTATAAGTCTTCAAAACACGCCATATGACTCTATTTTCCATGCACCCGCTATCGCCTTACTAACCTGAGATAAACATGATAAAAAGTTTCAACACAATGGTTGGTGAGTTCATAGAGTTTAGTTAAATTGTAAATCCTTTAAAGAATGTTCCCACAACAAAGGCATTGTAAATCCATTCGGTTCCAAGTTCTGCACATACAAAACTTGCAACCTGTGTGTTTATAACCCACTACTAAGATATAGTATGAGTAAGACATATGTATATACGATATATGCAAGTAATTAACGTAAAGAGTAACAGCCAACTAAAATGTACATGTTGGGAGCCTCTTCCCAAAGATTACTGCTAGCCACTAAAATTCACATGCTTACAATACACAGGATTATATTCACCCAAGGTCTAGAATAAGGACACAAGGGCGGGGGTATCTTCCCAAATAGTATTGCGTCACCCAAGGTCACGCATCTTGGACACAAGGGTAGGGGCATATTCCCATGAGTACTATCAATACCTCTCTATAACTCTAACAAGGAGTTAAATAGTTGCTAAATAATAACGCGATCAAGAATAATGCAATCATGTATAAAGCAATCAAGTATAACACAATTAAGTATAAAACAATCATGAACAAAAAGTATAAAAAGTATAGCGTATCATAAAAGTATAAATTTTTTGAGTATTTGTAAAAGTAAAAGCAAGTAGTTGAGCATGTATCTCCCTCAAAGAGTTTAAAATGAGTAAAAGTGGGGCTATGACTCCGATAATCCGTAAAAGTTTAGAATACTTGTGAAAGTAAATAAAAATATTTGAGCATGTATATCCCCCAAAAATAGTATAAAGCAATTGAAAATGAGCTATGAAACTCACCGTGAACTAATGATATCTGAACTAATGATATCAAAACGTATAACGGAATCGATGGATAAGCCGGGAAAACCTCTACGTTCAACCTAGAATAATTTTTGCGCCTTAGATTTTTGGAAGAACGATAAGGTAATATAATGAATCTATACAAGTCGTTATGTTGATCATAATGTAGTACATGGTAAGTAGTTGTGATCATGTAAGTTGTTTCAAAGAAACGATTTTAGTTTGTATATCACGTACTACCGTTCGGGCCATCATAATCCAGAGGTCATGTAGTAAACTTTCGAGGAGTTAGGACACTTTAAATCGTAAATCCAGCAACTCGTCGACCCGTTTACTCAAATGAAACCCCTCACATGAAGCTCCCTAGTTTTGTAGCGTTTAATATGGAAAACATGAAGTTTATAATAGTTATAAGGATCTATAAGTTTATGAGTATAGTTTCACATGTGAAAACACTATTCCAAAGGTCGAATAAACTTAGGAAAGTTTATTTGAATGAAGGTTGTTATTTTAGTAAGTAACTATTCTCGAAAACAATATGGTTTCTAATTACTTGACTTGTGAAAAATCAATTTTTGACGCCGAAAACCGTCTTACCATTTTGACGCCGAAAACATCATTCCGGACAACTTTTGTGTTTTAACTTTTTGATGAATCGGACTAGAAGTACCTTGAAAAAACCTCAGATTCATGCAGTAAGCTATTTAGCAGTTTCTAAGTTTCGCTAATTTCTTTTTATCATAACTTTTGACTCGTTTGTTCGTTTCGGGTGATTCAAATTGCTACATTTGTTCGTTTCGGGTGATTCAAATAGTCTAGTTACACTAGTTTGCATAAGTAAGTTTTTAACTTAGGTTTTCTTTATAAGTTTTGGCCATGTACCCATATGATCAACATACAAAGCATTCATATAGACCTATAAGCAGAGAAACTAGAGTATGTGATGAGTACAAGTTTTGGCTTACAACTTTTGGCTTTCAAAAGAAAGGATAACTAGGACAAGGACTAGGACTATCTCTACTCCTTCTACTCCTCTTATGATCTTGTAAGACTTGTGATGGAACCTTGGTGACTTGAGTGGATCTATACTCAATAGGATCACCAAAGGTTGTAGTGATTTTCTTGTAGTTAGCCTTGGACTTTGTTGTGTTACTTGTAGTTTGAATCTTCTTGAAATACTTGAAGTTGAGAGCAAAATGAGAAGTGTGTTTGTTTTTGTATGATGGGACGACAACAACAAGGAGGGGAGGGGGTTTTATAGGGCATTGAGGAGGTTAAAACTTATGAGTCATGTTCCTTTCTTACTAAGACTTTGCATGTGTCAAGTTTACTTATCATCTAAGAAAGTGTAAGTGTCCATACTTAAGTCTTAAGTTAACATATGTGTTCAATCTTCCTATGTAAGTTCCATCGTTTGTCTTGTGACTCATAAAATGCCACATGGGATGAAGTAAGGAGGTGGTATGATAAGTATATAATCTTTGGTCATTATCTTGACTTACGGAGTGTAGTTTGGTCCCAGTAATCGCTAACATTAAGTCTATAAGTCACAAACTTAAAACCGGGTATCCTAAATATATGAAACTTATAAATATGTTAAAACTTGTTAATATACTCTATATTAGTATACTTAATTGAGAGATAAGTTTATCGTATGCTTAAACGACGTTAAAACTTAGAACCTTCGGTTTAAATACGTGTAAACGTAAAACATACAAGAGTTGATTTCTATGGTCAAAGGAGGAGGGAAATGTATTGACTTTTCCAAAAATGTAAAAGTATCTAAACATATTAGAAAATGTGGTGCAAGTATAGGTCAAGTATGCGTATATGTAGAAATGCTTAAAACGTAAGTTTATTCTCGTAATTCACAGGGTCTGTTTGGTAACATTTTAAATTAAAATTTAAAATTCATGATATTGATTTAAAGTAAACTAAAATTTATTCCAATGTCATAAAAATATTCAGAGTCGGTTTTCGTTACAAGCGGGACATCCTAATGATCATATTTAAAGTACAAAACTGTACGCGATAAAATGTTTAAAAATTAACGTGAAATTTTCGAGTTGTTAAATATAAGCTCTTAACCAAACTAACCTAACACTAAAATGCTCTTGTTTAGCCCTTCATTTCTGCCAAAAATGTGAGAGGAAATGAATGAGAGAGTTGTGTTTAAGTGTTGTGAAATGAGTGGGTTAGGTGGCCTTCTATTTATAACAAAAGAAAAGGCAAGATCTAGATCTCATTTTGTGACTAATAGTGACTTGCTAACCAAAAATGGTGTTCAGTGTGCATAGGGATGGGTGTGAGGCTTCTTGAGCCATGTATGAGGTAGGTAGTAGGGGGATCAAGTTTTGATTTAACTTGACAAGGGATGTGTGTATAATTTGAGGTTTAACATGTTTTAGGTCATTTGGGAGATATAAGGAAGAAAGCAAGTGTTGGAGCTTCCATTTAGGGTGAGGATCAGTTAGTTGGTGGTATGAGGGGGAGGGAAAGTTTAAATTATGAAAGTATAAGTGTATATGTATGTTTATGTAAGAAAGGTGGTGAAGTATGGCATGCATGCAAGACCTTAATGCAAGACTTAGGTGATTATGTAAAACATAATGCAAATGACTTATAAAACATGCGCATGAGAGTGATAATGTACTTATTGACGTAGACTAAACTTAGTCTAGTGCCGGTATACGTTCAAAGTTGTTTTTCGTTGTATGCGGGATAACCTAACGGTTATACATAAAGGTAAGTATTCACGTGTTCAAAACGTTCAAGTTTAGGTCTTAGTATTAACCTGAAAATGTCAATTGTCAGATTTTAGAATCACGGTAGAAGATAGCGGGAAAAAAATTGTATCGTTCGTTCCTAGTGATATATATTGTCTAACGTTTATTGATGGAAGAATAAGGGATGTTTGGTATGATGAATGGAAAGCACAAGAATGGAATGTGGGTGTTTGTCTTAGTTCGGTTTGTAGGGTTTTACTAATCATAACAACTTACAAAAGCAAGTAAACATCATCAAAGCATGCAGCGGAAGAATAAAGAATAATATATGTATATTAATTAACCGAATAAGAAACGCGTACCTTTTAGCAAAACAAGAACCAAACGGTAATTAGAACAAGAACCAAAACCCAAAACCCTAACTTAGGGTTTCAATAAATTCGACCCACACAAGATCGACCACCAGGTAATATACAAACACAAGTGCGTTTGTTCTTCGTTCTTGTACACACGTACAATTAGCGATTTGATGTGAAAAGCTAGGTTCTTGAATCACAAATAAAACCAAACACTAATATCTTGATCTTGGAAAAAATCGATCCCTTGAGGAGGGGGGTGTACGATTCGGCCAAACACAAGAGGGAGGAGAGGAGAAAAGAAATTAGGTGTATTGGTGATCCAAGGTTAAGTTATGAATGAATACATGGGTTTGTATTTATAGGTAACTTAACTTGGTGACCAAGTTTGAGTGGGTTAGGGTTTGGGAACCCATAACCGATCGGCCAAGCACCCCTAGAGGGGTTCTAGATCCTTCCCGACGTCTAATTTCAATTCTAGTCCCTTTAGTTTACATTTAACGACCGTTAACCAAACCTCGTTAAATATTAACTATCGTTATGTTTTATTTCATGACAAATAATTAATAATAATAACATTTTATATATATTAATTATTTAACATCAACTCTCATACGTAATGTGTGCAATCCCGAAGTCTCGAGTTCGAATCCGGACATACGTATATTTAAATATCCATAAAATCTTTCAGCTCCCACTTGGATATTACTAAATATAGTAATGACACTGGTTTAGTCTAGCCTAACACGCCAATGCCCCCAGATCGAATCGAGTATGGTTTCCTGGAAAAACCATTTAATGATTCATCATTTTTACTTATCCTTTTGTTACTAATACTACATTAACCAAGAATATGGATCAAGTCATTCCATAAGTTAATATTCTGTTTCTCGTTGTATTTGATTTAACAAGATTACCAAACCATCTGAACGTATTCCAGATAGATCTTGGGTATGGCCATACAAACATCTTGTCAACCCTACGAGGGGCCCGAATATAGTATTATGCTTTGAAACAAATTCAAAGGAACAAATTCTCTTGACTACAAACATAACTCATGAACTTTGTAACACTTCTGAAAATAGCCCTTATAACTACCAGTTATGGATAGCGTTAGACTATCTTACACAAGTGCACTACATTCATATCAGTTATCTGGTATCTTAAGTCTAAGGATAAACACTTCATGATATACTTAATGACAAAGATCCATAAAGTATCATCATGTAAAGTTGGGATGAGTCCTATATTCAATTCATTGAATATCATGTGAATCTGGTATGTCCCACGCATCAATATACTTTAAAAGTATATTCTACCAAAACTCATATTTGTCTTATTTCAATGACATTCCCACATCATTGATTGACAACGGACTATTTAGAATAACATAAGTTATTCACGGATTAAACATGCAAATATAGGATATAATATTAAGAAAATAAAAAATAAACATAAACAACTATTTTATTTCATTAAAGTAATATTTGTTCATAACATCTTTTATCCAAATACTAATCACAGATCTGCATGAAACTACTAGCTAAACGAAGTCCTATCCCATCAGCATGGTCAGTAAGTTTTTCTTTTGGCAAAGCCTTCGTAAAGGGATCAGCTATATTTTCATCTGTATGAACTTTGAGTAGATTGATTTCACCTATTTCAACTTGTTCTCGAACATAGTGATATCGACGAGGAAAATGTCTGGCGCCCTTCATGACTCCAGGCTCATTGGCAAATGTTATTGCAGCAGAGTTGTCACATAACACATTTAAAGGTAATTCGATTGAGGGCATTACTCCGAGTCCCGAAATGAATTTCCTAATCCAAACAGCTTCCATCGCAGCTTCTGAAGCAGCTATGTACTCAACTTCTGTAATAAACATCGCAACCGTTGTCTGCTTCTTGCTCTTCCAGTCAACTGCTCCTCCATTAATGACAAAGACATAACCCGTCTGAGACTTCGTATCATCTTTATCAGTTTGGAATGACGCATCGCAAAAACCTTTAACATCAAGTTCTGCATTTGGATTTCCTCCATACACTAGAAACATTTCTTTAGTAGCCCTTAGATACTTAAGAATGTTCTTAACAGCTTGCCAGTGTTTCACACCTGGGTTCTGTTGATACCGACTGGTGATATTCTGTGCAAACGCCACATCAGGCCTTGTACATCTCATAGCATACATGATAGATCCTACAGCCAAAGCATAAGGAACTTTTCTCATGTGTGCCACCTCTTCAGGTGTTGACGCGCATAGTTTATTACTTAAGCCATGTTCAACTTGCATCGGTAAATATCCCTTCTTGGAATCTTGCATATTGAATCTCTTCAATATTTTATCAATGTAAGCACTTTGGCTTAGTCCAATTAACCGCCTTGATCTATCTCGGTAGATCTTGATTCCTAGAATAAATGATGCTTCCCCTAAATCTTTCATAGAAAATCACTTTCCAAGATAAGACTTTACATCTTGCAAACTTGGAATGTCTTTTCCCATGATCAATATGTCATCGACATATAAGATAAGGAAAATAACATTACTCCCACTAGCTTTGTGATACACACATGGCTCATCAAGATTTTGAGTGAAACCAAATTTCTTGATTTCTTCATCAAACTTCTTGTTCCATTGCCTTGATGCTTGCTTCAACCCATAAATGGATCTTTGAAGTTTGCATACACGGTTTGGAAACTTTGGATTCACAAACCCTTCAGACTGCGCCATATAGATGTCCTCATCTAGGCGACCATTTAAGAAGGCAGTTTTGACATCCATTTGCCATATCTCATAGTCATAGTACGCAGCTATGGCTAAAAGAATCCTAATAGCTCTAATGTCTGCTACAGGAGAAAATGTCTCCTCGTAGTCTATCCCAAAGGTTTGAGTAGACCCTTGAGCTACAAGACGAGCTTTATAGGTGTGTGCATTGCCATCCATGTCAGTTTTTATCTTATAGAGCCACTTACTTCCAACTGCCTTACATTTGGAGGTAAGTCAACCTCTATCCAAACTTCGTTATCTTTCATGGATTGCATTTCCCCATTCATTGCAACTCGCCATTTCTCCTTTTCAGGACTCATCATGGCAGCCTTATAGTTAGCAGGTTCACCAAGATCCCCTAACAAATTTTCCTCAGCATCTACGTTGAGACATAGACGCTCAGGTGCACGCGTAGTCCTTGCAGATCTACGAATGGGAACCACTTCAACTTCAGGTGGAACACTCAGACTTTCAGGTTCTACTTAAGGTTGGCTAGTGTTTTCAGAAGGTGTTGTATCTTCTTGATCATATTCCAGATCATAAACTCTCTCACTGAATTCATGAGATATGAGATCCCTTTCAAGGAATTCTCCATACCTAGCAACAATTGCTTTGTTTTCAGGTGGAAAGTAAAAGTAGTAACCCATAGTTTCCTTTGGGTATCCTACGAAGATACACTTAACAGATCTTTGTTGTAGCTTATCAGCATAGTCACGTTTAACAAACGCCTCACAACCCCAGACCTTTAAGTAAGACAAGTTGGGAGCTTTCCCATACCACACTTCATAAGGAGTCTTATCAACCTTCTTAGTTGGAACCACATTCAATATGCGAACAACAGTTTCTAAAGCATAATCCCAAAAGGATAAGGGAAGAGTTGTAAGATTAAACATTGATCGCACCATGTCTAACAATGTACGATTTCTTCTCTCAGATACACCATTTTGTTGTGAAGTATATGGAGATGTGAGTTGCTGGACGATACCACACCCAGCTAGATAATCTTTAAACTCTTGGCTTAAATATTCACCACCTCTATCGGATCGAAGAGCTTTAATCTTCTATCCTAGTTGCAGTTCTACTTCACTCTTAAAAACCTTAAATGTTTCAAAGACTTCATGTTTATGTTTAAGTAAATAAACATAACCATAACGACTGAAATCATCAGTAAAGGTTAAGAAGTAGCTAGCACCCTTCCTTGACACATGTCTTAGTGGTCCACATACGTCAGTATGTATTACACCAAGAAGATCAGAAGCCCTTTCTAAACTATTTGTAAAAGGTTTCTTGGTCATCTTCCCAGATATGGAAGATTCGCATTTATCAAATGATTCATCATTGATGTCTTGCAAAAGCCCATCGTGTTGCAGCTGTTGCATGCGTTTCTTGCCTATGTGAGCAAGTCTACAATGCCAAAGAAATGAAGAATCCAAATCACCTTTGATTCTTTTATTATTGATGCTAAAGACAAAATTATTTTTATCAATCATATTATCATGCAAATGAATTTCAAACACACCATTTACTGGAATAACATTAAAGTAAAAAACACCATTTAAAGAAACCGAAATTCCATAGTCAGTAAATGTATGAATAAAACCAATATCTTTTACCAAGGAAACAGAAATCACACCCCTAACAATAGAAGGTGCGTAATGAGAATCGTTCAAAGACAGTATTAAACCCGAAGGTAAAACAAAATCAAACGTGCTTATAGCTTCAACGACTGCATGTGCTCCATTACCCACGTGCAGGTATTGCTGTCCATAGGCAAGCTTCCTTGCTCCTCTAAGTCCCTGCAGTGTATTACAAATGTGAATACCACATCCAGTATCATATACCCAAGAATTTATTTTATGAGGAAAAGCAAATAATTCTATCATCAAAAGAGTACCTGAAGTACTAGCCACAGTGTCAGTATTTTTATACCTCTTATTGCGCAACTCATCAAGGTAGAGTGGACAATTCCTCTTCCAGTGTCCTACCTCGGTGCAGTGATGACAAGCCTGATCCTTCTTCGAATTCTCACGCTTTTTGGGAGGGTACTTCTTGGGTTCTTTTTGATAAGCCATAACTTGTTTTCCCTTATCAACTTTACCCTTACCTTTCCCTTTCTTGTTCGCTAGTGGCTTATTAGGCTTAGAAATCCTACCCTTTTGGATGGTTAGAACCGCAGGTGTAGGGGCCTTCTTGGGCAAACCTTTCTCGTAATCAATGAGCATTGCATGTACCTCACTGACTGTCTTTCCCGTGCAATGCATATTGTAATTGCGCACGAAACCATCAAACTCCTTGTTAAGGGATCTGTTGATAAGGCCAATTTGTATGTCATTGGGGTAGACATAGTTGAGTCTCCCAAGCTGGTCCATGTAACTCATCATTTCCAGGCAGTGGGCGCTCACAGGTTTCCCTTCTCCTTGCTTGCAACTATGTAGAGCATCTATCAGATCATACAGCTCTACAGTCACAGGCTTTTCAAACAACCTTTGCAATTCTTCGAGCATGAGGTTAGGGAAGTAATTTTCAAACTGTTTTTGCAAGTTTGAATTCATACTCCCAAGCATAATGCAGGCGACCTCATTATTCTTGTCATACTCAGATTGCTACGCAGCTCGTGCTTCAGCAGTAGCACCTGCTGCAGGTTCAGGAGGACAAGGCGTAGTCAAATAATCTAGTCTTTTGGCAACCCTCAAGACAATTCTGAGTTGCCGATACCAATCATTGAAATTCGCGCTACCAGTAAATTTCTCTCGATCAAACATAGATTTGAACGACGAGGCTAGTGCAGTAGATTCAGCTTGAGCCATTTCTACATAAAATAAAAGTTACAAAAGTTAGTACTTTCGATAAGTAAACATTCAAGAAAATAAAATACCCTTTGGTCAATATTCATATTAACCATAGTATTTTCCTTGAATTTTGGATCCTCATTATCATAGTTTCACCACATCAGTTGATCTGCTAGTGATGAAAGTATAGAATAGGTAATTGTTGAGAAACAATAATTGATCAATTCCAAAAGTTATGGGATTTACAATTTTGCCAAAACAATTAATGCAAAACGTAAGCATGTTTTATCCCATCTTATGCCTTAAGTCATAGATCTCACTAACTAACTTAATTAAGTTGTCTAATTTAGAAACTGCAAATAATTAGGCTGAGGTCTCACACAACAAAAAAAATTCACCTTGTTATTGTAATCTAGATCAAGGTCTCACATAACTAAATTACAACTTCAAGTGTTTCATATCATTAGATGGCATAAACTTAAATTTTAAAGGGTACAATTTTTGACGTGTAATCAAAACTTATGTATAAAGAAGCATGCATACAACTTTATATCATAAAATTTTTGAAAAACTTACATAAAATTTTAATTGCTAAGATTAAATTCTACAAAGTTTTAATCGATGCATTGAGAAACTTACAAGTTTGCACTAAGATACTTCGTACATTGAATGGTTATACTAGGTAGCTCCAATCGAACTCACAGAGGGCGGAGGTGTAACACCCCCAATTTCGTGATACGCAGCGGAATTCAAGCTAGGTGTTACTTCATGGCACAACAGTTACATCAATAGAAAACGAACCCTAATTGAGTCGTTTTAAAAAATTTATCATTCGATTTATATAAATATCAGAGTTTACAAAATTAGGTCCCAGTGGTTTTACAGTTTATTAAATAAGTTTTCGAATGATAATATAGCCTTCTCGAGTATCCGTGCCCTTCTGTGCCATCCTCGTAAATTATGAACCTGAGATAAACATGCTAAAAAGTGTCAACACAAAGTTTGGTGAGTTCATAGAGTTTATAGATAAAACAGTTGAGTTCAGTAGTTTCGAGTTTGAATGATAATCGTAATAAATACCAATATCAATGAAATAAGTAGTGGGTTACGTTGTTATACACCCATAGTTCGTTTGTTTAGTAATCAGTTGAACACAAATTTCAAGGTTGGGCCACGTTGTTGCACCCATAAATTCAGTAGTTGCAGCATTTGTATCATTGCAACATAGTATATATTGCCTTAAGTCTCATGAACGCAAACCTTAACATGAACGCGTCATAATAATGACGTAAGTTACAAACATCATAATAATGATGTGAGCAACAATGCCCTCTGGTAGGAGTTTGCCATTCTCCTAGTATTCTCAAATAAAGTGCATTTGGTTACCTATCCGGCTAATACAAATGGGGCGTCAACTGCCAATAGATCTATTCGCTATATTCGCGTTCACTCGCAAGTGATTAATGGTTCATGATATGAGGGACTTTTAGTGGCAACAGTAAGTACTTAAGCAATAACAATCATGTGTAGGTATAGCATAGAAAAAATACTTGTGTTCGATTTTGTAGCATGTATCTCCCCACTAGTTTGAAAAACAAGTAAAAAGTGGGACTATGAACTCAGAGTAATATGTAAAAGTTTTAGAGTACTTGAGAAAGTAAAAATAGGTAATTGAGCATGTATCTCCCCCAAAATTAGTATAAAACAATTGAAAATGGGGCTATGAAACTCATGGTAATATGTAAAAGTATAGAGTACTTGTGAAAGTAAATGAAGGTAGTTGAGCATGTATCTCCCCCAAAAGAGTTTACAAAACTAATAAATGATAGAAAATGGGGCTACGAACTCACCTCGATGTTACAGTAGTCTGGATGGAAAACAAATTAAGTAATGTGAATAAACTGCTCCGACTCATGACCTGAGTTAGTATGTCATGTTTTTAGTATTCGAATTCAAGTTTATGCGATGATAATGCTTTGTCGGTAATTGGGTAAACATGAAGTCTCTTCTAAAATTAGTAATACTTATTATACTTATTTTTATGGCTCGGATGATTGTTAATAAATTTTATCGAAACCCAAGTTGTTAAATATGATATGTTTCCAAAATGTTATAATTTACAATTTTAAATATTTACGGTTTTTACCCTTGCACTTTCAAAAATGACACTTTAACCCCTCAACTATGGGTTATTGACAAAATCAGCCCTTTTATAATTAACTTTGAAGAATTTACATTTTTAACCCAAGAAAACTTTATCTTTCAAAAATTACAATTTTTATACTTGTAGTTTTATAAGAAAAGTTCACTTGTTTTATGCCTAAATTGACAAAAGTGAGGGTAAATATAAGCGAGGCCTTAAGAGGTTTTTATTACATTCTTGATCCCTTCAAGAGTTTGTCAGGTGGTCTTTCTAATGGTTCAAACTAGAAGTCTTAAGCTCTTACGGTTTGGTCGCAATGATTTCCCAAAGTAGGGGGTTAGGTGCCTTATGTGAAAAGTGTTGGTTTTGGCGATAACAGGCCCAAATGAGGACAGATTTTACACGAGACAAGCTAATATTTTTACGACGCGATTGATCCTTTAAAAACTTTGTTGTAAGCTCTTTAAGATGGTATAGGTCTCATATTTTATTTATCTTTGGTTTAGGGAGAAACAAACCCGTGAACATGGTCACTTGGCCACGTTGCGGTTTAAGAAAAAGTCATTTTTAACCCATTAACTTTTACGGTGTAACTTTTTTTTTTTTTTTTTTTTTTTTTTTTTTTTTTTTTTTTTTGAACGGCTTTACGGTGTCACCTAGGGACATTGTAATATTTTAATTAACTCTTTTTAAGTCATTATCTAACATTCTATAACTCCTACGACTCAAATTTTAAAAAATGCATGCAAGGTCTTTTTATGAAAATCTCACGAGTCACCTTCTTTTTGGTTGATTATAAAAGAGACTATAAGAGCTTTTAAAGACGTTATTGGGGATTTAAAATCCTTGCAGCGAGCTCTTTAAAATGGTGTAAGTCTCATACTTAACAACCCTTTATCTAACGAGATATCAATTATGGAAAATGGCTACTTAGGCCAGTTTTGACAAATTGAAATTCTCGTTTTCCAACCATAAACTTTATATCTTTTCTCTTCTTGTTCTGTGTGTTTGTATAAAATGGAAGAAGCAAGCAAGGCTGTATAGAAAGCTTAGCATGATAATACACGTTTCTTATTTTTACATTCATGATTCAAATTGAAACTGTTGGGATATGAAAGTGCTGAAGATATCAAAGTACTGAAGATATGGAAGTACTGTAAGCTGCAAAGTACTGGACGAAGTCAAATAGTCAACTTACTGCTAAAGATAAAGTCAAAGTACTGCTAGGACAGAAGATCTGTTATATTTGTTTATGGAAAGTATTGTATTCCATGTTTAGATTACTTGTCGTACAAGGTTATCAATTGTAAACCGACTAGGATATCCTTGAGCCTATAAAAGGACTCCTAGATTGGCATTAGAGGTACGATTTCAGAAAAAGAGTTTTAGAGTTTACGAATTAAGATTTTAGAGAAAAGTTCGAATATCTTAGAGTTGTATTAGAGTATCTGCATAATAAGCAGACTTAGAGTTTTATTAATAAAGTTTCTTTTTAGCTTTGTTAAGTAAATTCCGCGTACTTAATAAAGATTGCTCAGTGTTTCTTTGTTAATAACTTAGGATTTATCCGAGGTTATTAAACCTTAACAAGCTAGTTTAGTTTGATTAAAGTATATCGATCCAACAAGTGGTATCAGAGCTTGTGTGGAAACTCTGACTAGGAAGAAACCCTACAATTTTCAAGATGTCGACTGAAGCTGTTCCACCACCCTCAATCACCTCACTCAGAATTCCAGTCATTAAGAAGGGAGAATATGATCTCTGGTGCATGAAGATGAGGCAGTATATTGCCATTACAGACCATGCTTTGTGGAATGTAATTGTCAATGGGAATGAAGTTGTTCCAGAACCTGTTCAAGTTCCTGGACAACCTTTGGCACCAAAAGCAGTTTTACCACAAGCAACCCTAAGGAATCAAGAGAAGGCTCTTAACATTCTCTTATCTGCCATTCCAGATGGTCATCTTCTTAAATTTCACGATGCTAAAGATGCTAAGCAGCTCTGGGCTGCTCTCAAGACCAGATTTGGAGGGAATGAAGCCTCTAAGAAGATGCACAGAAACTTGCTAAAACAGCAGTTTGAAACATTCACAGTAGGAGAAAGAGAGAGTCTTGATGCTGCATATGATAGGTTTCAGAATCTCCTCAACATGTTGGAGTTATACAAGGCAGAAGTATCAGTTGAGGATGCTAATTTGAAGTTTCTAAGGAGTTTGCCATCTACATGGCATGTGATTGCTACTATGATCAGAGGACAACAAGGACTGGAGGTTATGGACTTTGATGATCTTTATCATCAATTGAAGGTGTATGAACATGAGATGAGTGGTCAACCAAATTCTAAATCTCACAGTATTGCTTTTCTATCATCTGAAAAGAAGAGCAGTACTTCCAAAAGTACTGCTTCTCCTCAAAGTACTGTTTCTCAAAGTTCTGCTGTTTACAATCCCCCATCATATACTCAACAGGCCCCACCATCAACCACTTTGAACTCAGATGAAGTTGTGTGCTCCTTCTTTGCACAACAAGCAAGCTTACCTGTCACTTATGAAGAGGATCTAGCACAGATTGAAGAAGATGCACTTGAGGAAATTGATATCAGGTGGCAAGTTGCTTTGATCACTGCAAGAATCAAAAAGTACATGAAGAAGACAGGCAAAAATATTGATTTTAAACCAAAACAAGGAATAACTTTTGACAAATCTAAAATTGAATGCTTCAATTGTCAAAAGACTGGTCACTTTGCAAGGGAGTGCAGGTTTGCTAAGTATCAAGCAAACAGAACATCTGAGAAGCCTAAACTTGAGCTCAAGGAAATTCCAATAACTGAATCAAAGGCTTTGGTTGCTCAAGAGAATTTATCAGAGGTTGACTGGAGTGAAGAGTTTGATGATGAACCGGTGACTTACTGTATGGTAGCAGTGGAAGATGCAGTTGAAGACACAGTGGAAGCATTGGACTGGAGCACTGCTTTTGATAAAGAATCTGAACATGCTGTTTTGGAATCTGATGATGGCTTTGGAGGATTTGATTGGAGCAAAGAAAGTGAAGATGATCCTGTTCTTCTTGCTATGGTGGCTACTTCACCAACTCAGTCTCCTATCTCTGAGGTATGCTCAAACTGTTATGAATTCTATCAAAAATTGCTTAACAGTTATGTGATTGAAAGAGATAATTGTATTAGGGCTAGGTCTGAGGTAGCAGGTTATCAAATCACTTTAGAGTCTATAGAAGCTAAAATCATAACACATGAAAATAATGAAATGGCTTGGGCTGAAAAATATGAACAACAGGATTATCAGTTGAAACTTAGTGAATGGAAACTAAACTGTAAAATTGCTGAAATTGAAAAATTAACTAAGGAAAGAGATGATTTGGTAGCTAAGTTTGATGCTTAGAAAGAGTCTGGCCTGTCCCATGTTCAGTATGTTGAAAAACAGAGAAGGGCTTACATTAGAACAGGATTAGGATTTGGAATGGACTTTAGTACTGTAGAAGAAAATCAACCTAGTGATCAGGATGATGGTGATTTTGAGGATATAACTACTAGTGATGATGAGCTCATTAACTATTTAGATTCATCTAGTAATGAAGGCTCAGTAAGTGAACCGCCTCCTAAGAAAGACAATGGTTATCATGCTGTTCCTCATCCCATTAGTCATCACCCCTCTAGGCCTGATGTTTCTCGTTATGGAGTAGATAGTCTAGAGTTCAGGAATAAGCTAATTGCTAAATCTAGAACTGAGAAACCCAAAGAAACTGTTGAAAACAATGTTCAAAATCCAGCAGTACCTTTAAATCAAAGTACTGCTCAACAAGCAGTACCTTCTGCAAAACCTTTTCAAAACAGTACTGCTAAACCTTTTTGGGATAATTTTGGTCAAAACAAATTTTATCAGTCCTCAAGAAGGCAAAACAATTTTGGGCATAGACATAGAAGAAATCACTTTGGTCATATGGGTCAAAAACTATGTTTTGTGTGTTATAGTCCTACTCACTTAATCAAGGATTGTGACAGACACTCAGAATATCTAAGCAAGTTTCCAAGAAATAAGTCTAACAATCAGCGACCTAGAGAGCACAAACCAGTTTGGACTAATTCTAATAGGGTTAATCACAGAAACTTCACACCAGACCATAGATACCCACATCAGAGAAGAACTTCAGTATCTCACAGTACTTTCCAAAGTACTGCTCAGAGACAAGGTACTGAAAACCATACTTGGGATAGAAATTCTAGGAGGACTCATTATCAACCTAGAAGTTATCACAGTTCATATAGGGGATCTAGATCACAAGAACCTCCTGTTAAAACTGAATGGGTTAAAAGGGAACGAACTGTTGGGAGACATACAGGACGTTCAACAAAAAGTGAATCAGATGTTTTTGTGTCAAGAGAAAAGGCTAATAATCTGGTGAAAGAAATTTATGTTGAAAAACCAGAGAGTTTTGAAAATCCACATGCTAAACATCAAAAGATAATTTTGGATCATAAACTGAGAGATAGTGAGAATTACATACTCAAGGAATTTGAGTTTGTAACTTCTCAAGGGGAACACAAGTCAGTAATGGCTTGGGTTCCTAAAAGTTTCTAACTCTTTTCTTTATGTGCAGGGCAACCCAGAAGAGGAGCTTAAAGATCATCTTATTGTGGATAGTGGTTGCTCTGGAAGTATGACAGGCGATAAAGAAATCCTGTCTGATTTTAGAAGTATTAGTGGAGGAAAAGTTGCATTTGGGAATGATCCTAATGGAGGAAGGATTACAGGGAAAGGAACAATTAAAGCTGGGAGAATTGATTTTGAGAATGTCAGATATGTGAAGGAGCTGAAGTTCAACTTGTTGTCAGTCTCTCAGATTTGTGATAAAAAGCATCCTGTATTATTCACTGACACAGAATGTCTTATCCTTTCTTCTGACTTCAAACCTATTGATGATGAATTGGTAGTACTTAGAGTACCAAGGACAAATGATGTGTACAGTTTAGACATGAAGAGTCTACATTCTTATAGAAGAGCCACATGTTTGGTGGCTAAAGCAACCTCTGAAGAGGCACATCAATGGCACAGAAGATTAGGCCATGTAAATTTCAAGAACATCAACAAATTGGTCAAAGGAAATTTAGTTAGAGGTTTACCTTCAAAGACTTACAAGAATGATCAATCATGTTTGGCATGCAAGAAGGGTAAACAACACAAGGCTTCCTGCAAGAAGCTTGATGAAAGAAATATCAGAGAACCATTGGAGCTATTACACATGGATTTATTTGGACCTGTCTCTGTGGCAAGTTTAAATAAGAAGAAGTACTGCTTGGTTGTTACTGATGATTGTAGTAGATTCAGTTGGGTTTTCTTTTTGGGCTTTAAGGATGATACCTTTGATGCTATTCAAACTCTTATAATAGCACTAGAAAACCAATTAAGACTCAAGGTTAGAGGTATTAGATGTGACAATGGAACAGAATTCAAGAACAAACCTATGGATGATTTTTGTGCTAATAAAGGCATAAAAAGGGAGTATAGTATTGCTAGAACACCACAGCAAAATGGTGTTGCAGAGAGGAAAAATAGAACTTTGATTGAAGCTGCAAGGACCATGTTAGCTGATTCTCATCTCCCTATTCAATTTTGGGCAGAAGCTGTAAGTACTGCATGTTATGTACTCAACAGGGTTTCTGTCACAAAACCACAGATGAAGACACCCTATGAATTGCTGATGGGCAATAAACCCAACATTCGTTTTATGAAGCCTTTTGGATGCCCTCTTACTATTTTGAACACCATTGATAATCTAGGGAAGTTTGATGGCAAGTCTGAAGAAGGTTACTTATTGGGATATTGTACTAACAGTAAAGGCTTTAGAGTCTACAGCAGAGTTACTAAGAAGATTCAAGATTGTCTTCATGTTGAGTTTTTAGAAGATCAAGACAATGAGAAAGGGAAGGGTCCTGATTGGATGTTTGATCTTGAGATTTTATCTCCTTCAATGAATTATGTACCTGTTAGAGAAGAAAATCAACCTTTACACATTGAAGAAGATATTCAGTATGTTGTTCATGATATTCATATTAGACCTGATGCTGTTCCTGATAAAGATCCTATGAGTTCAAACCAAAGTACTGATGTTCCTAAGAAAAGTACTGTTTCTCCAAAACAAAGTACTGATGCACCACAATCCTCATTATCTGCTGAGGATCAATCTATTCAAGAGGAACTTAATCAGATGCTTCTTCAAGATGTTTTAGCACATTCTTACACTGATGAACAAAGGAGAGCTTATGAAGAGGCAAAGAAGAAGAACAAGACTGTCGAGTACTCTTACAGTACTTTGGACAGTACTTTCAATCAAAGTACTGCTGCACCAGTTGTCAGTACTTTAGATGATTTGGATGATCCTACCATGCCTGAGTTAGAAGAAACTGATGATGAGCTTGAAGATGAAGGTATTTTCACAAATTCCAATGAAGGTGCTGATTATACTAACTTAGATGATACATATGAAGTTCCACAGTCTCCAATCTTACGAATTCATAAGAATCATCCAACTGATCAAATCATTGGTCCTTCTACTTCTGGAGTTATGACAAGACACAAAGCTAAGGGTTTCACAAAACCTCATAATGCTTTACTTAGCTTTGTGTATAAACAAAACAGGCTAAATCATAAGGATCATCAAACCTGTTTATTTACTTGTTTCATCTCTCAAGAGGAACCCAAGAATATTGCTCAAGCTTTGACTAAAGAGAGCTGGGTCGAAGCTATGCAGGAAGAACTTCTTCAATTTAAACTTCAAGAGGTTTGGGTTTTATGTGATCTTCCAGATGGAAAGAGAGTTATTGGAACAAGATGGGTTTTTAGAGTCAAAAGAGATGAAAGAGGCAATGTTATTAAGAACAAGGCAAGGTTAGTTGCTCAGGGTTATAGACAGGAAGAAGGGGTAGATTATGATGAGGTATTTGCTCCTGTGGCAAGGATTGAAGCAATTCGAATCTTTCTTGCTTTTGCTTCTTATATGGGTTTTCAAGTATACCAGATGGACGTCAAGAGTGCATTTCTTTATGGCACTATTACTGAAGAAGTGTATGTGAAACAACCTCCAGGTTTTGAAGATCCTAAGCATCCTAACAAAGTCTACAAGGTGGTTAAGGCTTTATATGGTCTTCATCAGGCACCTAGGGCTTGGTATGAGAGGCTCTCTACATTCTTATTACAACATGGATACAAGAGGGGAGCTATAGACAAGACTTTGTTCATCAAGAGAGACAAGAAAGATATCATGTTAGTTCAGGTGTATGTTGATGATATTATTTTTGGGGCTACCAAACAGTCTATGGTTAAGGAGTTTGAGCAGCTGATGCAGAAGGAATTTCAAATGAGTTCAATGGGAGAGTTAACATTCTTTTTAGGACTTCAGGTTAAGCAGTCCAAGGATGGGATTTTTATTAGCCAAGACAAGTATGTTACAGACATACTTAAGAAGTTTAATTTTGATGATATGAAGGCTGTTACTACACCAATTAAATCTATCAATTCATTGGGAAAAGATGAAGATGGTCAGCCTGTTGAAGTCAAGTTATACAGATCTATGATTGGCTCTCTTATGTATCTTACTGCATCAAGGCCTGATATCATGTTCGCAGTCTGTTTATGTGCCAGATATCAAGTTTCACCAAAGATCTCTCATCTGAATGCTGTCAAGAGAATATTTTGTTATTTGAAACAACAACCTAAGTTGGGGTTGTGGTATCCTAAAGAGTCACCTTTTCACTTAGAAGCTTTTTCAGATAGTGACTATGCAGGTGATAACTATGATAGAAGATCCACAACTGGTGGATGCCAATATCTTGGAAGAAGGTTAGTCTCATGGCAATGCAAGAAGCAAACAATTGCAGCAACATCATCTACTGAAGCTGAATATGTAGCTGCTGCAAGTTGTTGTGGTCAAGTTTTGTGGATGCAGAATCAACTCTTGGATTATGGGTTCAACTTTAAGAATACTCCTATCAATATTGATAATGAGAGTACTATTTGTATTGTGAAGAATCCTGTGTATCATTCCAAGACAAAGCATATTCAGATTCGGCATCACTTTATCAGAGACTGTTATGAGCATAGGCTTATTAATGTGGTTAAAGTTCACACGGATGACAATGTAGCTGATCTACTCACCAAAGGTTTTGATGTGTCACGATTCAATCACTTGGTCGTGAGCATTGGAATGATTAACTACTAAGCTATGTTTAAGGGGAGGACTATAAAGGTGTTAGATATAGTCCTGTGTATTGCTTGAGGGGAGGATGTTAGTTTATACTTAGTTTTTGTGAAGGCATTTGGCAAAGTACTGTCTTTCCTGAAAGTACTGCTTGGGAAAGTACTGCTTAGGAAAGTACTGCTTATGTGGAAAGTACTGTTTGTCGTATTAAAGTACTGTTCCAACGGTAATATTGATGGGTAATTGGTAATAACGGTAACTTTGTTATTTAGGTTGTGATTTTTCAAATCTCACCTATAAATAACTACTTTCCAATTTTTCCTCTCATATTATTACTTCATATCTTTTCCATACTTATCTTCCAATTGCCATCTCTTTATTTCTATTGTGCTCACTCTTTCAAAGATGGTGAATCGTTTAACTGTTTCGAAGCACAATACGGTGGCTAATTTGGATAAGACTGAAGCAAATGTGGCGTTTTATGATATCATTGATTATCTTACTGGGTCGCCTATTAGTTATGCTCTTTTGGTTGAGCCAGATATAATAGAGCCATGGATTCAAGAATTTTGGGCTAATGCTAGAGAGAATATGGAGGAGGATGAATACTATATTAGATCCACTGTTGCTGATCGCACTATCAAGATAACAGAAGCCTCTATTCGTGCAGATTTATTATTTGAAGATGAAGATGGGGCTATTAGATTTGACAAGCAATTGATTTGGGATACTTTTAGCAATCTGGGTTATGAAGGTTCTTTGACTGAACAGACTTTTAAGAAGGCCTTATTCTGTCCTCAATGGAAGTTTTTGATCCATGTCTTGCTCCACTGCATAAGTTCTAAAAGTACTTCTTGGGAGCAGTTTGGTTCAAATATTGCATCTGCAGTGGTTGGTTTATCTACGGACAGAGTATTTAATTTTTCACGACTTATTTTGGATGGAATGCTCTCTCATATATCATCTGGGGCTACTTGGTTAATGTATCCAAGGTTTATACAGGTTTTCTTGAACAAGCAATTGGCGGATGTTCCCAAACCTACTGCTTTACTACCTGTTATTGTGCAACAAGCAAAGATCTATACATTTATGGCTAGGCGCAGTGATTTGTTCAGAGGTGGAGATATTCCCTTAACTACTTCCATGATGGAAGTTGTTCAAGCTGTACGTGCTGAAGAGGATGAAGAAAGTGAAGGTACTGCTTCTGCACAGGGTACTGCTTCACAAAGTGCTGCCTCACAAGGTACTGCATCTGCAAGTACTGCTTCTCGTGAAGGTACTGCATCTCTACAGGGTGATGTTTCTCCAAGTCCTGAGGTCCAAGCAGAGATTGAAAGAACACCTACTCCATCTCCTCCACCATTTGTTTCTGGTTCCGAGGAACATTCGCAAGTTCAAGGTGATGCTCATTCTATACCTCGTGAAGGTTTAACTATGGACAACTATGCTTTGACAAAGGCGCTTGCTAGGTTGAACAAGACTGTTGAGCGACAAGCTAAAACTATTAGGAAGTTAAAGCGAAATTACTTCTGGTTGCGAAATTTTGTTAAACCCTATATTCAAGGCTTCAATTTATGGGTTAAGGAGGAGAACAAACGTCGAAAAGCACTTCGTAAGGAATTACAACGTAAGAAAGTTCCTAAGTCATCTTCTGTCCATTTGGGGAGGAAATTTAAAGAACAGAAATTGAAAGAAGATGATAAGGAGAAAGAAGATGATAAGGAGAAAGAACATGATAAGAAGAAAGATGATAACAAGGAAAGTGGATCTCAAAGTACTGAAGAACTAATTATTGAAGATCAAGGTACTGAACATGAAAGTACTGCTTTTCATGAAACTTTCAGACAAGAAGTAATAACTCCAAGGGTTTTGAATTTTGAAGAAGAAGCTGGTCCTTCTACAGTTGTTATAGAGGAAGAGGAGGAACCTAGATTTAAACCCATTCATTCACCAAGTGATGATGAATTAGTTGCTACAATTCTTGATCTGTCACAACCAAGAGGAGGTGTTACTATTAGAGAAGCACAAGAAGAAGAACAACCAAAAACTGATCAACCTGCAATTGATCCAAAAGACAAGGGAAAAGGTATTTTAGTTGAAGTTAAGAAAAAGAAGCTTACTTTAGCAGAAATAAGAGCATTTGAAGTTGCAAGGAATGAAGTTGCAGCTAGAAGAGTTCAAGAAGAAATAAATGCTAAAGATAGAGAAGAACGAGAAGCTCAAGAAGCTTTGGATAGAAAAGCAGCTCAAAAAGTACAAGATGAATTGGATGCTGAAGCTGCTGAACCTTTACAATCTCCAACACCTGTTAGATTCATGTCAAGAAGACCTAATTTAGCTAAAGAAAGGAATGCAATGATGGCATATCTCAAAAGCAGAGGATTTAAAGGATTACAGAAGCTAAATTATGTGGATATGAAGAGATTATATGATGCTGAGAGAGAAGCTTATAAGAAAGATGTTGCAGGCATTAAAGATTTTAGAGATGAAGCTTTTTGGACTGAAGCTGAAAGGAAGAAAAGCTTAAAGAGGAAAAGAAAAACTGAAGCTACAGATGTTCAGTTTTCAAAGAAAGAGAAGGTTGAATTAAGATCTGAGACTAGTGATGAATTGAAGAATTATCTCAGAGTGGTAGATTTTGATTATACTGATGAAGATAATGACATGAAGATGAACAGATCAAAGATCAGTGCTTTCAAAGTTGAGAAATCTAAGAATGGAGATTACATGGTTTTTCACAAAGAAGATAAAAGTTTCAGAGTTTTTAAAAGGCTATGGGATTTGCTGCATATTATAGACAGAGTAGATCTATTCTACTTATATCATGCTGTGAAGACTTATTTTGAAGATAATCCATTAGAAGGGATTGGATTGGTTTTACATGGGGATCTCATAACCATGTGGGAAACTGATGAAAAGAGTACTGATGATATTTGGAAGGATCAAGAAAACTGGGAGATAGTTTGCTGGAGATTCTTTGGAGAATCTGGAGTTCATGTCTTGGAATTAGAAAATGGAACAATGATTCACATGTTTGCAGAAAGAAGATATCCTCTTACTGTTGAGCTCATGAGAAGAATGCTTGAGCATGGATTGGAAGTAGAAGAGGCTGATGAAATTGCTTGCATGGTTATCAATTTGCTTATAGACTGGACTACTATTGCTGAGAATGATCTTTAACTGGTATGAATTTTTGAATAAATACTTTTTGATATAACAGTGCTTTTATTCAAAGTACTGCTAGTCAGACAGTACTTTCATCAAAGTACTGTTTGCTGAGTTAAACCAGTTAAATAAATTTTAGAAGAAACCTTTTGCTAAATAATAAATATTTTCTGAAATAAAGGTTGAATAAATGGTTTTTGTGATGATAACATCAATAGGTTATCAATCCACCATGGTTACAAAAGGATTGACTAATCCATGAGCAAACGGCTCTGGTAAAGATATATCAAATCCGTTTTTAGTTGACAACTTGCTAATAAGTTGGATGGTTATCAACTCACCATATCAGTAATGTGAAGAGTTGGCTAGCCCACAAGAAATGGCTTGTGGTAAAGGCAGTGGAAAAACCATTATTGGTAATTAGTTCACCATTAGATAAAAGAACTAACTAGTCCAGAAGGGTACAGCTTTTGGTAAAGACAAAACAAATCTGTTGATAGCTGGTGGTTTGCTAAAAATCATATGGTTATCAATGTACCATGGTCTTACACACCAAAACATTTGGCTACTCCAAAGATAATGGCTTTGGTAAAGAGTTCTAAATCCATTGAATTTTCAATGATTCACTTAGATGTGATGAGAATAGTATGCAACTTAAACTTAAATTATTGTACACATTGTCATATGTTGTTGTGTTGCTGAAAAGATGGAGATTGCTGAATGCTGTTGTGATGAAAACAATTCTAAGAGATACTTTGACAAGAGCACAAGATTCTACAGAGATATAATCTAAAGACTAAAGAACAATCCATTTTAAAAGATGAAGCTGTTAAAGATATATTCACAAAGGAACTTGAAGTCAAGCAAGTAGAATTCAAGTTAGGGGAGGATTGTTGGGATATGAAAGTGCTGAAGATATCAAAGTACTGAAGATATGGAAGTACTGTAAGCTGCAAAGTACTGGACGAAGTCAAATAGTCAACGTACTGCTAAAGATAAAGTCAAAGTACTGCAAGGTGAAGTCAAAGTACTGCTAGGACAGAAGATCTGTTATATTTGTTTATGGAAAGTATTGTATTCCATGTTTAGATTACTTGTCGTACAAGGTTATCAATTGTAAACCGACTAGGATATCCTTGAGCCTATAAAAGGACTCCTAGATTGGCATTAGAGGTACGATTTCAGAAAAAGAGTTTTAGAGTTTACGAATTAAGAGTTTAGAGAAAAGTTCGAATATCTTAGAGTTGTATTAGAGTATCTGCATAATAAGCAGACTTAGAGTTTTATTAATAAAGTTTCTTTTTAGCTTTGTTAAGTAAATTCCGCGTACTTAATAAAGATTGCTCAGTGTTTCTTTGTTAATAACTTAGGATTTATCCGAGGTTATTAAACCTTAACAAGCTAGTTTAGTTTGATTAAAGTATATCGATCCAACAGAAACACGTATGGTATCTTGAAATTGTTATGTTGTATGATTATGAGACATATATTTTGTAGTTGTAACATGTAGTTGACGTGCCATTAGGAAATGGATAGAAGTTTTTGGTGACAATCTTTAGATTTATTATTAGTTTAAGGTTTAAAGGGTATAGTTTGATCCCGATAATTACAAACGTAATATTTTTAAGATGTGAAACATAAAACCGGGTAACAATAAAATCCAATGCTTATAAAAATGTTAAAATTTATTAGTATAACCTATTTTAATATATTAGATTAGTCATGAGTCTATTGGTGTATTTATATGTCATTAAGACTGAAAGACGTAGAGTGAAAACGCGTAAGATTTAAAAGTACAAGATTTTAGTAAAAATGACAAAATAATAAGAGTACATATAAATATGACTATAAGGAAGTAAAATGTATAAAACACTTGTACATTGGCTTTGCTTAGTAGTGAATAATATTTAAAATATTACGGTATAATTTAGTTTGAGGTTTAGTCATTAAAAATAAACTTTTAATCGTTAATTATATGATCTGTATAACTAAGCAGAACTTAATTTGGAAATGTGCATTGGTGACTTGTACTCTATGTATGAAAATTTTGTACTTTAGTATTTATGATTTAGTTTCGTAAAATTATAGTCATAATAAATTAGGGTTTCGTGTAAATTCTAATAAATAACAAACATTTAGTTTGTACGTTTAAAAATCGTATATTAACGAATAGCGTAAAGTGGTAAATAAAAGTTGAAAACTTTTATACTTGACGTATAAGGAATGAACTTAAGACATTCTGGTGTTGGTGTGTACATTTATTAAGAATGCGAGTTACGTCATATTAGTTAGTTGTTGTGATTAGATAAGCAGATAACGTTTTTTTTTTTTTTAATTAGACGTGAAAAATGGATAAGTATTCTTTAGTTAGAATATCCTACAAGTGGAAATTTACCGGTGGTTACAAGAGGACCAGGTAAGCGCAAAAGCATAACCTTAGACATCCTTTCAGTGTGACTGTGCGCACTTCTTAATTAACCCCTTTATAGTTTGTTCTAGTGGATGAGCCGTTCTAACCATTTAGTACAGTCGCATCAATCGATTAAAAGTTCAAGAATAATACTTAGATAACAAATCAGTTTCGCCATTATTTAGTCCATTTAATTTTCTATTCATAAAAAACCCTTTTTGCTCACTAACATGTCAAACAATATATAAACAAAAAAGCATTTTAATAAAAATTAAACACACTCAAATAATATAAACATATAACTAAACAATTTAACATATGTAAAAACAATTAGCCACATGCATAATTATTTCGATAAACACTAATAAACAATTCTAGGCGTAAATAATGCATACATTAACTAGGGCTTTCAACTACAAGGTAGAAGAGCCACATACATCGACAAATCGATTGCGTAAGCCAAAGTTAATAGTATACCAAATAGCACATAACGAATTTTTATTAGTATAATTGAGGTCTTCCCCAATTCAATAATTATCAAATAAATAAAACATGTCTATATCACTAAACAATTTATAACAAACAATAATTCCATGGCAAAACATGCATGTTCCACCATAGATTCCGCATAACAATTATCACCCAAGATACGCATATTACATGGCACATAACAATTTATTCATAATAACCACATAAAATTAGCATGTAATCCTAGGGTTTCTACAAGTTTTACAAAAATTAAAACCTAATAAAATAATTAAAGGGTAATCGACCCTATAAAAAAATTAGGGTTTCCAATTTCAAAACCCTAAAACCATAAAAAAAAAAAAACATGCAATAATCATAAAGATTCAATTTTTATGTGTTTCGGTAATTAATTACATCATATTAACGGCTCGTGATGCCACTGTAGGGTTTTACTAATCATAACAATTTACAAAAGCAAGTAAACATCATCAAAGCATGCAGCGGAAGAATAAAGAATAATATATGTATATTAATTAACCGAATAAGAAACGCGTACCTTTTAGCAAAACAAGAACCAAACGGTAATTAGAACAAGAACCAAAACCCAAAACCCTAACTTAGGGTTTCAATAAATTCGACCCACACAAGATCGACCACCAGGTAATACACAAACACAAGTGCGTTTGTTCTTCGTTCTTGTACACACGTACTATTAGCGATTTGATGTGAAAAGCTAGGTTCTTGAATCACAAATAAAACCAAACACTAATATCTTGAGCTTGGAAAAAATCGATCCCTTGAGGAGGGGGGTGTACGATTCGGCCAAACACAAGAGGGAGGAGAGGAGAAAAGAAATTAGGTTTATTGGTGAGCCAAGGTTAAGTTATGAATGAATACATGGGTTTGTATTTATAGGTAACTTAACTTGGTGACCAAGTTTGAGTGGGTTAGGGTTTGGGAACCCATAACCGATCGGCCAAGCACCCCTAGAGGGGTTCTAGATCCTTCCCGACTTCTAATTTCAATTCTAGTCCCTTTAGTTTACATTTAACGACCGTTAACCAAACCTCGTTAAATATTAACTATCGTTATGTTTTATTTCATGACAAATAATTAATAATAATAACATTTTATATATATTAATTATTTAACATCAACTCTCATACGTAATGTGTGCAATCCCGAAGTCTCGAGTTCGAATCCGGACATACGTATATTTAAATATCCATAAAACCTTTCACGGTTGACATAAAGAATGTGAATGGAAAATCAACACACGATACTCATTCAACCAGATTCATTCTCTATAAAAAGCGGAGAATACAGAGAATCAACAAATTTAAGCAAAACCCATTCACTATCACATTCAAGTCAAGAATCATACGGCTATTTGAAAAAAAAATATAATATAAAAGGCATAGTCATTTGAGCGGCACATGCTATTGATTTGGGAAAAAACTCAAAAACCCTATCACGGTTTTTCTTTGATTTTCATATCACCGTCATCCTCGATTTATCTTCTGTCATCAAGCATTTTCTTTGAATTTTCAGGTCACCTCCATATATTTTGTCATTTGTTCTAATTCAGTAATAAATATGAACGTATACATATTGATGACGTATAGTCTAGATTCGGGTCACGAACCCGACTAAAGTCCAATACTAACAAGCCCAGCACGGACTGGGCTATGCCGATCAGTGTTTGGGCTCACGAAGGCCCAAACCCAAAGCTATTTACGGAATAGATATTGGATATCTCCTATGTTGGGAGATAATCATTCCCTAACCGACTTAGGCGGGATACGCCGAAGGTTGAGGAACACGGAACCAACAAGGATTCCGTGCGTATATAAAGGGAATCACATCCCTCGTTAAAGGTACGATCTACAAACCCTAACTCTCCTTAAACCCTAAACCGATTACTTACTCTCACGCCGGAGGATAATCGTGGGAGACAATCCCACGGTAAGCCTAACGGTATTTTCTGTCTCTTAGTGCGCAGGTCTCAAGCAACGATTCTCAATTGGTACGAGAGCCGGAGCTCCAAACAAGGAACGCCCAACTTTTGTATCAACAAGTGGCGCCATCCGTGGGACCATTCACTAAGACCTAAGACTAAAATGACGAAACATGGAAATCAGCGATCGCAAACGGATCCGACCGTAAAGAAGCCGCACATCAGTTCAGCTTCCAAGCAGACTCCTGGGACAACCAGTACTGCTAAAAACAAAGGATCAGGCCAGGACTTGGTCTTCCCTCTGGTGGAACCACGCCCGAGGACAACCCAGGCTACTAGAACCACCACCAGCGCAGTAGATCCGCTGCGCACGGTTCTTGCCACTCCCTTTTAATCGGCACTAGAGACTGACCTAACAAAGGCACCAGATGCACCGGATCGAAATAAGGGTATAGCGGTAGAAGCGGAGATCCCCGCTTTAGAAGGGGTCGCACCGGAATTAGCACCAAGGGATTTCGTATCCCAGAATTACGAAACCTTGGTCGCTCTTATGCAAGAGGAAGCGAGAAAGAGGTCGAGTCGAAGCCTACAAGCCCGACTCAATTTTGACTCGGAATACGAGACCTCCTCACCGCGACGCCAGAAGGAGAAGCGCGGCAGAGACAGCCGCCGACCTCCTGTGTTTAACAGAATTGGGAAGAGGATTGAGGATGATGAGACATCCAACTCACAATACCTGGAAGGAAGTGACGAGGATGAACGGCGCACCAGTGTCCATACCAGACTTGGTAGCCGCAGAATACAGGACAGACTGGGGCGACGATATTCCCCAAGTCAAAGCCCTCCGAGTACAAACTCTGAGAACAGTCGGCGCAAGCGCCGAAGGAAGGAAAATTCGTCCTCTGAAAATTCCTCGGACAACGGGGATAGCGAAACTGGACACTGGAAGTCCAGAAACTGATATAACGACCAGGAGGATGAAGATATATCCCTCCCGTGGCGCCGTCAAAAGGTGGATGCGTTTACTCGACGCATCAGTGACTTCTCAGAAAGTAAAAGGAGGCGCATGCCGGTCAACGTGAAAACCTATGACGGAACAGGTGATCCTGATGATCACCTCAAAATTTTTGAATCAGCCGCTACAATTGAAAACTGGCCACAGCCTGTGTGGTGCCACATGTTCAACTCCACACTGGTGGGAAACGCGCGGAACTGGTTCAACAAGCTTCCACGCAGAAGCATCAATGTCTTTTAGGAATTGAGGAAGGCGTTTCGCCTAAACTTTACTCAGCGGAAGAAGTGCGCTAAAAACCTGTCGAACTCGCCAGGGTAAAGCAGCGCCAAGGAGAATCTACGAGCGCATTCATGGAACGCTTCAAAGATGAATGCATGCAAGTTAAAGCATGCCCTGAAGTGCTAAAGATCTCTGGTTTCATGAACGGGATTAACAATCGAGAACTCATCAAGCGATTGAACGACAAAATTCCTGAAACCTTTGATGAGCTCATGAAACGCTCTCGGTCCTTCATCCAGGGAGAAGTCGTCGCGGCGGATAGCAAAAGAAACTACTCGAACTACCGGTCACAGGAACAACCTGGGAAACAATCCACTGACCGGGGTAGTAACCGTAATAGGAGCTATCGCAACCAGGGGAGCGGGAGGGATAATGACAGGTACACCCCGCTGACCAAGACCCCAAAGGAAATACTCGCAACGGAAGGTGCGAACTTTCCAAGACCGCCGCAAATGCGCACTCCAGAGGATCGGCGCACCGGGAACGGATACTGTGACTACCACGCACAGAAGGGCCACACAACTAACGAATGTGTCCAACTGCGCCAGCTCATTGACAAAATGGTTAAAGAAGACAGATTGGACCATTTGGTCAAAAATATCAAGGAAGGAAAGGATAGAGAGAAGAGTGGAAACAAGAAGGAGACACCCAAGGAAAAGGCCGACACCATCTACATGATACAATCATGGCAGCGGGTCACTAGACAGAAGGTCAGCCAGGAGTTTTCCCGAGGAAGCGAAATCTCTTTCCCCACCTTAACTGCGGACAACGCAGTAGTTGAGCCACTCACCATTGAGATTAGTGCGGGGGGTCACGACATCCATCGCATGTATGTTGATGGTGGCGCATCGACAGACATCATGTATGAGCACTGCTTCAAGTGACTGCGGCCTGAAATACGCAGTTAGTTAAGTCCGGTCAGAACGGCGTTGACTGGTTTTACGGGTGAAAAGATATGGCCTATGGGGCAAATACGATTACCAGTCAGCATCGGAAACGAAAAACACTCTGCGACGGCCTGGATGGAATTTATGGTGATCAAGTCTCCTTCGCCATACAACGGCATTATAAGGAGACCTGGGATATCAGCTATGCGCGCAGTGCCATCAACAGCGTACGGGATGCTTAAATTCCCAGTGGAAGGGGGCATTGTTACTCTTTACAATGCCACTGTACCGCATAGAGAATGTAACACGATTACATACGAAACGGCACCGATCCCAGAACAGCGCGCAACCAAAGTTCCAAATCTGAAGGTTGCGCTTCACCCAGAATACCCGGAACAGGAAATATCCATCGGAGGGTCACTGTCGGACAACGGCAAAGCAGCTGTATGCGCGCTCTTGCAAAAGAACTTGGACATTTTTGCATGGGAGCCAAAACACATGACTGGGGTACCACGCTCAATCACAGAGCATAAATTGAGAATCCGACAAGGGTACTCACCAATACGCCAGAAGAAGCGCGGCTAAGCCCCAGAGCGCGCGCAAGCAATTTTGGCAGAGGTGCACAAACTGGTGGATGCGGGAATTATGCGTGAAGTCTACTACCACGACTGGCTTTCTAACCCAGTAATGGTCAAAAAGAGCGACGGTAGCTGGCGAATGTGCGTGGACTTCACCGATCTTAACAAAGCGTGCCCACAAGACTGCTACCCATTACCAGAGATAGACTGGAAAATAGAGTCTTTGTGTGGGTACCCATTGAAGTGTTTCCTCGATGCGTACAAAGGATATCATCAAATCCAGATGGCAAAGGAGGACGAGGAAAAAACGGCCTTTCACACAAGCCAAGGCATTTACTGTTACACAAAAATGCCTTTTGGCTTGAAGAATGCAGGCGCCACCTACCAGCGGTTAGTGGACAATGCTTTCGAAAAACAGGTGGGCCGCAACCTGGAGGTCTATGTTGATGACCTGGTCATAAAAAGCCATACTGAAGATGAGTTAGTGCGCGATATTGAGGAAACGTTAAAAACTCTACGAGAGATCAATATGAAGCTAAACCCCAAAAAATGTACCTTCGGCGCCACTGAAGGCATGTTCCTCGGATACCTAATAGAGCCCGACGGTATAAAACCATGTCCAGAAAAGACAAAGGCTGTCATCGAACTTCCTTCACCGCGCACGTTGAAGGAGGTCCAATCTCTCAATGGAAAGCTAGCGGGTCTTTACAGGTTCCTGTCTAAGTCAGCAGACAAGTCTCTACCTCTCTTCAAAACACTCAAGAAGTGTATCAAAAAGGGAGATTTCCGGTGGACTACGGAGGCAGAAGAAGCCTTCACACAACTTAAGCAACACCTGGCAATGCTCCCCACACTTGTCGCACCCCGACCAGGGGAAGAGTTAATTATGTATCTATCCGCAACTGATGGAGCAGTGAGCGCAGTGCTACTAACAGATAGAGATTCAGTACAAACCCCTGTCTACTTTGTAAGCAAGGCGCTCAAGAAGACGGAGATGAACTATAGCGCCATGGAAAAATTAGTTCTGGCGTTGGTGTTTGCTGCCAAAAGGCTACGCAGGTACTTCCAAGCGCATCCAATTTCAGTGATCACAGACCAACCGATCAAGCAGATCATCTCCAAACCTGACGCGTCAGGCCGACTGCAGAAGTGGAGTGTATTGCTAGGTGAGCACAACATCTCTTACAGACCACGTACCGCAATCAAAGGACAGATTCTGGCAGACTTCATCATCGAGAAGCCAGACACCGACGAGGTACCCGCACCAAGTAAGACGGAACTGCATGACCCATGGATCTTGTTTACAGATGGGTCCTCATGCGTTGATGGTTCAGGAGCAGGCCTCATTCTCACAAACCCAGAGGGAATGGAATTCACTTACGCACTACATTTTGAATTTACAGCGACGAACAATGAGGCAGAATATGAAGCTCTAATCGCTGGACTACGCATTGCAGCTCGGATGGGTGTACGTAACCTAGAAGCAAATGTGGACTCCCGACTAGTGGTCAACCACGTGTTGGGCGGATACGTGGCTAAAGAAGAAAATATGATTCAGTATCTCGACAAGACCAAGACACTGATCAAAGGCTTTGACAGATTCACCATCAAGCAAGTTCCTAGAGGAGAAAATCGCAAGGCAGATGCACTAAGTAAGATCGCCTCGACAAGCTTCGCACACCTATCAAAGCAAGTGCTGGTGGAAACACTGAAAAGCAAATCCATATCGGAGATGGAAGTCTCCACAATAATAGAGGAGGACGGTCCTACATGGATGACACCGATAACGGAATTCCTAAGCAAAGGAACGTTACCCCAAGAGCAGAAGGAAGCTCGCAGGATACGGCGCACAGCACAGAGATTCGAACTTCGAGACAACATACTGTACCGACGCTCCTTCCTCCAACCATGGCTCCGCTGTGTTGGCCCCCTACAAGCAAATTACGTGCTGCGAGAAATCCATGAAGGTTCATGCAGCATGCACTCGGGACCACGGTCCGTTGTGGCACGCGCCATGAGATCAGGATACTACTGGCCAACCATGCACCGCGATGCGCGGGATTTAATAAGGAAGTGCAATGATTGCCAAGTTCATAGACCCGTCCCGCGCCAACCACAGCACGAGCTAACGCCAATTACATCACCATGGCCATTCTACAAGTGGGGTATCGACATTGCAGGACCTTTTCCAGTCGCAGCAGGAGGGTTAAAATTCCTCATAGTTGCCATAGACTACTTCACTAAGTGGATCGAAGCAAAGGCAGTAGTGACAATCACGGGCAACCAGGTCAAGCGCTTTGTCTGGGAAAGTATAGTATGCCGCTTCGGACTGTCTGGGGAAATCATCTCGGACAATGGGAAACAATTATGTGACAACCCTTTCAAAGACTGGTGCGAGAAGTTGAACATCACACAGCACTTCGCGTCAGTTAAACACCCACAAACCAATGGCTTAGTGGAACGGGCGAATCGAAGCTTAGGTGAAGGAATTAAGGCACGCCTAGACAAGCACAAAGGAAGGTGGGTGGAAGAGCTATCACATGTCTTGTGGGCGCATCGCACCTCAATCAAAACCAGCACGGGATACACTCCCTTCTCTCTAGTCTACGGGACAGAAGCCGTTATACCAGCCGAGATCGGCATGCCAACTATCCGCACTGCTGAGATCAATGTGGCAACCAATGATGACGAGAGACGTGTCGACTTGGATCTGCTAGAAGAAAGGCGCGAACGCGCAGCTATACGGGAGGCAAAATCAAAGTCAAGGATGAAAGGATACTACGACGCTAAAGTGCGCAGTGTTTCATTCAGACCAGGTGACTTTGTTTACCGCGCCAACGATGCGAGCCATGCAGAATACACAGGCAAACTTGGACCAAAGTGGGAAGGACCCTACGAGGTTACTGAAGCACTAGGAACAGGCGCGTACAAGTTACGAGGCTTGGATGGTCGAGAACTGCCGCGCACATGGAACATCTGCAACCTCAAGAGGTGCTACCTATAGGAGTGGCCACGGCCCAGCGTACAAGCGCTCAGGCACTTTACTAAAGTACCCAATAAACATCTATGTATTTACTTTTTATAATGTCTTATTTGTTTCTCATATACACTTGCAAGTATTAATAAAACGTTGCGGTTTCTAGCTAACTCCGTGACACATTTCAATTTGTTATTTCCATATACTGTATGTCTTAACAATTTTCTATTTTTTGCCTACATGGCGTGCATGCAATAAATAAACCCACGATGGTAAAAGGATAAGTTAACCTACTAAACAACTTGTTGAGTAAGAGGGTTGCAAACCCATCAGCACCGGATCACGTATCCTTGTTAAACACCTTCTTCTCGAGACGTTGGAATAAGTTTTGTACGCATCCCACGACGGGTGCGCAACATCGCATATGGTGCATGTTTAACAACTTAGAAACCAAGACACTTGATTTCTTAATGTGGTATTTACAGTACGCTGCATATCATAACATACACGACTATGGTAATACTTGGGAATTATTTTTTAAGTATCCTATGATCTTCATACATGACTATGAATTTCCTGCGTTATTCGCACTTGCATATACATTTGACCATTCCACAACGAATACGTCTTTTACGCAAAGACAGACAGATAAGTATGCACATCACAAATTGCAATAACATTCACACACACTTATTAATAGCTACGAGTTATTACACAAATAAGGAGATTTATTCATAACTACGAGTTATTACACAAAGATGTTTGCAACACAAGTTACAATCTAGAAGCTATGACTACGCTCCAGCGAAGAGTTACCCGCACGGCTTGCAGCATTCCCAATCTCATCTAGCTTCTTCAACAAATCCGCATCTCGACGAGCCACAGTGGCAACACTCACTGGCACCCCGTCAGACCAAGGGAGGTGAGCTGCGCTAACACCGCACAAAACAGCCTTGCCCTTAATGCCCTCCTTCTTGGCAAGCCTAGTAGCATGCGCTTCCAAGACTTGCTTCAAAGGTACTTCCTTCTCCAAAGCAAACGGATTCAAGATATCCTTAGGACGCACAAATACAGGCACGTGAAGTTGGGATTCATCAGGCTTAAGGTAATGGTCTGGTTGCGCAATGGCCTCCCCACCACGATGACGTGCTAGAGTCAACCCGACCATAATGACGTCTATGGGGTAATCCTGATCGCGCTCCAGTTCAGCAATCATGGGGAGCTCTAGGTCCTTCATCCTATTCATAGCAGCGACCAGGTTATCATAGGCCTTTGTATCATAGTTAGGTACCTCTTCAATAGGCACCTTTAAAAGCTTAGCCTCCTGCAGCTTCTCCACAGCCTCTGCTTTACCACGCTCCAGCGCGCACTGAACCACCTCTCCAAAAGCATCAACCACTTCCTTAGACTCAAGAGTACTCAACGCAGCAAGGCGTAGGCCATGGCTGATGAGCCACCTGCGCTCGGCGATTACAGACATGAGATGAGGGTATAATTCCTCATCATACTCCAGACTTAGTTTGCGCAACTTCATCTCCTGCGCTTCAAGGGAACTTTTCACAGTAGCGCCAAACTTTTCAAGCTGGGAAGTCATCGCATCTTTGCCCTTCTCCAAATATTTCATTGCCCAGTGACAAGAAGACTTATACCCTGCGGCCTCTGCACGCTCTTGATTTATTTGGCACATCAGCGAGCTTTTGAGCGTATGACCCCATGCTCCCTGCTGCAGCCTTGGCACTGGCCAACTGTGACCCCAGCAACGCAATTGCCTGATCCTTCTGAGCGCTTTGGCTGCTCTCACCAGAAATCTGAGCCCTTAGCTTTTCCACCAATGAAGCTTGATGCGCAGATACTTGCGCCAACTCTTCTACCAGCTGCCCCACTGATGCATCCCCAGCATACATATCCGCATCCTTTTGGCTGTGCGGTTCAGACTGAGCAGAGTGAGAGGAATGCACAGGACTATTATGGGGGGGGGGGGGGCGACTCCGCACCCTGTTCAGACCTGCATATACAGACATCGAATTATCAGTTTCCCATATACGCAGCTAAAAAAAAAAAAGGCAAACAGAAAAGCAACAAGTATTGTCAAGATTACCTACTGTGGCCAGATACATTCGCCGATGGGTGCGACGACGCAGCCTCACTAGCAGATGACTCCACATTGACGACCACTGGGCGTTTCTTCCTCGAGGAGCTCGCGCCATCACTTCCGAACGTCCTTTTACGCTTTAGCCCAGACTCTTGCTCCTCCACCTCCTCATCACTGCTATGGGTGGTGGCTGCACTATTGGGGAAGGCACTCGAGGGTTTGGCACGCTTTGTAGCGGCGTCGCTTCCACAGCAATGGAGGAACTTGTCCCCGCCTCTCCCACATTCAGCTCCAGGGTACGCCCCGCGGTAGCGTCAAGTATCGGCTCTTCACCCTCTTTCAAGGGTCGTACCCCTGTCTTTACCTCTACGGGCTTTGCTAGATGCACTACGGTGAACAAATCCATCTCTGCGCAATACAAGTCAACAAATAACACAAGTTATATAATGCGTCGAAAAGAGAAGAAAGCTCTTACATTAATTACAAAAGGGGTGCGGAAGAATGAGTACCCACCCTGGCCATTGGCGCCAAAGAAGATTGGCATCTCATCCGGCATACCAAAATAGTTACGGCTGATGCCCATATGCACCAAAAATTCCTCTGGGTAGGAACTAATGGGGGGATGCAGTTAGCATTTATCAGTTCCGCATCCTCAGCGACATAAGATCCAGGCAAGGGGCACTCATCCCTCTCTAACGTACCCCGGGTATAAAAATTATAATGCCACGGAAAGCATGTGTCATCTACCCAGAAAAAGAACTCCCTCCAATTCCTTAGCGCGTCTAGTTTATCAGTGTAACACTGAAGTCTACCAGCGTGCTTAGCAAAGGATACCCACCCATGTGCCCATGTCGTGTGATAGAAGGCACGGAATAGGTGGATGGTTGGGTTAATCACCAGTAAACGGCAATTTACCTCAAAATTGGTAATTTTAGCCGCACCAATGCAGTGCAGCTGAGATATGTGCAGATTATAATAGTTCAATACATCGCACAAAAAGCGGGACAGGGGCACACGTTGATTCGCGAATTCGAAAAACCGTGTATATACCCCCACTTTCCCTTCGGGGAAGTTCGCTATAGATGCCCGCGGATCCGGAACAACCGGATGCACGTCCAGGGGTATAAAGTAATCCGAGGTGAATTCTAAGAGATCGCCCTCGGTGAGGTGGGACGTGAAGTCAGACAATTGTTTGACCATGGTGTTGTTGTTTGAGAAAGCGCACGCGCGGCTACCTTTGAAACAGGTTGGTTTTTTTATTGCAACTGCAAGCTTTCTTGAACAATGGCGGCTTGAGTTTTGTTTTTACTGTGAGACACACGGTGAAAATAAAGTGATTTGTTATATACTTTTTCTCATCCACGCGATAGATGACATGTGGATCCCACTTGTACTAACTGTGTGGCTGTGATCGCTTGATGGGACGCTCTTGCAGTACCTTTCCCCCGAATAACGAGGCGTCCATTTTCAAAATACTGTCTTAATACAATGTATCGGCGGATATTATTTTGGCTTCTTTGCTACGCTTTGTAAGTCTTTCTTTGACTACGGTTATTAGTCTAGCATCCGCAGTCAGTCACTGCGCATACTAGACTGGGGGGACATGATGACGTATAGTCTAGATTCGGGTCACGAACCCGACTAAAGTCCAATACTAACAAGCCCAGCACGGACTGGGCTACGCCGATAAGTGTTTGGGCTCACGAAGGCCCAAATCCAAAGCTATTTACGGAGTAGATATTGGATATCTCCTATGTTGGGATATAATCATTCCCCAACCGACTTAGGCGGGATACGCCGAAGGTTGAGGAACACGAAATCAACAAGGATTCCGTGCGTATATAAGGGAATCACATCCCTCGTTAAAGGTACGATCTACAAACCCTAACTCTCCTTAAACCCTAAACCGATTACTTACTCTCACGCCGGAGGATAATCGTGGGAGACAATCCCACGGTAAGCCTAACGGTGTTTTCTGTCTCTTAGTGCGCAGGTCTCAAGCAACGATTCTCAATTGGTACGAGAACCGGAGCTCCAAACAAGGAACGCCCAACTTTTGTATCAACACATATTGTGTTCACCTTCGTTTCAATTCAACAAAAGATATGAACATATATACATATCTATATTAACTTTGCTCTTTTTAATAATTCTTAAAATTCTTTTGTTCTAAAATATGACGTACTGCTTCACATTTTTTACTTTTATGACTCTTGCATGCCTTTCATTCAACCATATCGAGGGTAAAAAAAACATATCAAAGTGTTGGAAGAAATTAAATAATGGCAATTATTGTTAACACAATGTAGAATAAAATCTATTTGCAGTCTATGAATCTAGTTCAAAAAGTGAAGATCATACTAAATGTGCAAAATCATAATTAGGGGAAAGATCATAAACTTGCATGGAGTTGGAAAAAAATACAAAACTAATCAAAACATGGTGTTATCAACCGTATTTAATTTTTATTCTTCTTTAAAATATATGTTTTACATTCTTATGAGTTTATTCTTTGTTTGTTCCAAACAAGAGAATTCAATATCTATCAAATTCTATATTGGATTCTTAATTTATACCAAACAACAAAATTTATTCTCTTTGATTCGGTGGTAGTTAGAGCATTTTTAATTAGGTATCCCATTAGATGAAAGGATCACTTGAGGACAAGTGATAATTAGATTTTTGGGAGTCGTTTCCTTGGTGAGAGATATATTGAAATTCACGTTTATGTCTTTTGTTTGATGCTTGATTATCGAATATTTTTTATTGGATTTTATAAAAGATTTTAAAAAACCATTTTAATTAATTAAAAGGAAACTACAAATAATGATGATAAAAACAATTTAAACATATGATAATAAAAGATATGCTTGTCAAGTCAAGTGAAAAGATCATTAAGTGTGAATTATCGTTTAAAAGTGTTGAACCAATACCCGTCTAAAAAAACTATTTTCTAACAACGTTGTTTTATTTTGAAAACAATTCTTTATTTTGGTAAAAATTAACTAGATTTAAATAATTAATTATCCTAACGGTTTTTGCCCGTCAAAACAACCGACTAAATTAATTCAGAAATTATTAATTAACAATCTTCTTAATTACTTAAAGAGTAAACTACACCGTTCGTCCTTGTGGTTTGCGTTGATCGACGAGTTTCGTCCTTTGACCAAAAAAATACACCATTAGTCCTTAAGTGTGAAACGTTATATGCCGTTCGTCCCTCCAACTAACGGACCCATTTAACTCTCGTTGAGCATGCTCACGTGATATACACGTGAGGGTATTTTTGTCCTTTCACGCTTCATCTTCTTTGTTTCATCTTCATCATCCACATCCCCAGTCATAAATTTATCACCATCTTTACCCAAAAATCCATTATCATAAGCTGGGAAAAAAATACACAAATCAATTCTTTACCAAACTCATTATCATCATGAAAAACAAAAATAAAATTCTAATCATTAAAAACATACCCATAACTATTAACTATACATCCGATCTTATTACAACAAATAAAACAAGTCTTAGAACACACCCAATTCATACAACTCCCTGTAGCACATCACAAATAACTTATATTACAAGAACTTATAACCACAGTTCCACACATTTACACATACACACATGTTCTAAATTGCTACCAATTCAGAAAGTTAAAATCCTCCCTTACATAAATTCATCACATTTAAATACAAATAAAAGAAACAATGTAGAAAACATGCCCATTTTTCTCAATTTTGTAATTAATCTCATCATAACTAATTAAAATAGTCCTGAAATAATTCACAATCACAGATGAAGCAGGTAAGTGTGTGTTTGTTATTGGAATATGAAATTGATTAAGGGGTTTGTGTTTATTTGGGAAAGATGAAGTAGGGACTGGGGGTGGATGGTTCTTATTGGCAGGTGGTTTGACGACAGCATGTAGTGGTGCCGACAATGGTAGTGGTTGGTGACTTGGTGGTTTGATCGGATTTGCAGTGGTGGTTGGTTGATCGGTGAATTTTATAAATCTAAAGTTTGATGTGTTTTGTTTATATAGTTTGGTGATGATTTTTAACGAAGATGCAAGATAATGGGTTAGCATTTGTGGGTTGGATTTTATGTTTTGAGTATATAAAGATGAGGTGTTGATGTTTATATATAATAGGAGAATGAAATTGGTGTTTGGTTTGGGGTTTTTGATGGTTGCCAGAGGTGGCGGGACTGGTGGTGGACGTTGGGTAGTGGTGGCCTGATGGGTGAAGATTATGGTGAAGAAGTAGAGGTAGGTGGGAAGGTGTAGGAGAGTGATTGAAGAAGAGAGAAGAAAGTGATTTGTGGTGGTGCTTTTTATTTTTATTTTTTGTTTGAAAGGAAAAGAAAAAGAATGTAGCAAATTTACCTTTATACCCTCATTTGAGTATCAAGTAAAGTGACTTAACGACAGTTAATGAAGGCCGTTAAAGAGAGGGACTAACGATACATAACGTTTCGCATTTAAGGACGAATTGTGCATTTTTTTCGGCCAAGGGACGAAATTTGTCGGTCAACGTAAACCACAAGGACGAACGGTGTAGTTTACTCTTACTTAAATTAATGATTGACTACCTTAACGACTTTTGCCCGTCAAAATAACCTAAAATCAATCCAAGTAAACCAAATGTATATTGCTTGTATTTAGGGTTCAATGTATGTTTCTGTTAATTACGCCAAATGTGTGTTGATGGTACTAATAGATTGGGTTGGCTTACATTTAACTAAGGTATGTTATAAATGTGTATGGTCAATTTACCCTCGACAAAATAACACAAAATGGACGTTGACCTTGGCATTACGGGTCAATGGACCAGTTTTGCCAAAAAAACCCATAATTTATACTACTGGCGACGAAAAATCTAAGTTACGATGCACAACGACGCTTTTCGACAAGTTTAGATACCAACGATGTATTTTAGGCTTTAAAATATGTGGCTAGAATTTTTTTCCACTCTTCTCTCTTTTGATTTTAATAATTTTTCTCGCTAAATCCTTACTCTCCCTGACTAAACGCAAACTTAGGGTGCGTTTGGTATGCACTTATCGGAATGGATCTATGGATTTCATTCCGATTAATAGTGTTTGTTTAGTGGGCTTGGGAATGAAATGGTTATATCATAGTTATAGATTCATTACACACCAATTTGGTGTCTATGAAATTCATTCCTGCGGGCCTCTCTCTTTTCTACTTAAAATTCAAATATCTAAACACTTATTCATTCCATATTTTATCAACCAAACATAAACAATCGTAATGATACATTTTTTCATATCTGTTGTCATTCTACCCAATACCAAATCCGATAACTATTATGATTCGTTAGGGGTGAGCGAAAAAACCGAAATAACCGGATAAATCGAAAACCAAAACCGAACCGAACAAAAAACAACCGAACCGAGCAAAAAACCGAACCGAACAAAAAACCGAACCGAATTTGCTAAAACCGAACCGAACCGAACTACTAATTCGGTTCTCGGGTTGGATATGGGTTTGGCAATATAAACCGAAAACTGATTTCATATAAATATATATATCTTTTTTATATATTTATGTATATATATGTACATATTTTTTTATATATTTATATATGTAAATACTATTAATGTGTTATCTACATATAAAAAAATATTTTTTATGTTCGAAATATTTTTTTTTGCTAAATACTTATGTAATTATTACTTTTTTAAAAATAAATAGTAAAATTCGGGTTATTCAGGTCAACCCGAGAACCAAACCGAATTCAAATTCGGTTTTTGGTTCGGTTCGGTTCGGTTTTCAGGTTAACCTTAAATTTTTTTTTAACCGAACCGAACAACCCGATAACCGAACCGATCAAACCCTAGTAGCCACAACCGGGCCCTTATATCTTCCGTTCCATTCCCTTTTTATAGCCCTGCGCCCTTGTTGCGTACGTGTAATTAATTGATTCAACCCACCTTCCCTTGAGTAGACCAGTTTCAACTCAAATGTATCCATCCTCACCGCCGCCGCAGTGGCCACACCGCCGCCACCGTGTCGATTACACAAACTCACTTCCAGACGAATGCTTAGCCCTAATTTTCAACTACCTAACAACCTCCAAGGACCGAAATAATTCCTCACTTGTCTCCCACCGTTGGTTCCGAATTGAAGCTCAAACCCACACTCACCTCACTCTTAATGCCCAATCGAATCTCCGGCCCTTTATTCCCTCTATTTTCACCCGATTCAACTCACTCACTCAGCTCGTTCTCCGTAACAACTCTACTTACATTCTTAGCATAAACGATAATGATATCATCCTTATCACATCCATGTCTCCTAATCTCACGCGCCTTAAACTCGACGCGTGTCGTCAATTAACTGATTCAGGTATGGCCGCTTTTACCAAAAACTGTAACAAGTTGAAGGAATTTTCATGTGTTGATTGTTCGTTTAGTGATTTAGGTATGTTTGAGTTGTTAAATAACTGTAGTCAGCTTGAGGTTTTGTCTGTTGAGGTGTTGAAAAGTAGCTTATCTGACGAAAAATCTCCGCCGAAGTTTCGTGCGGCGAAGTCGCTTAAGGTTATTAAACTTAGTTATGTCGATAATGAACGATTATTTGAACCATTGATTATAGCTTCCAAGAATTTGAAAAGATTGAAGTTGATTTGCTGTGGTGGAAAGTGGGACAGGGCGTTGGAGAGTATTGGAGATGATAATTGTTTAGGTGATGTTCATTTAGAAGATGTTAATGTGAGTGATGTCGGTGTTTCATCATTTGCTAAATGTCGTGATTTAATAGCATTATATATTGACAATTTACTATGCACGGATGTTGGATTGATTAGTGTTGCTAAGAATTGTAAGGGGTTAAAGAAGCTTTATGTTGATGATTGCGTCCGGAATAAGATAGGAAATGAGGGGTTGATTGCTGTTGGGAAGCATAGTGTGAACCTCGAGGAGCTGGTTTTGATTCGGGTTAATGCTACCTGTGTTAGTTTAGAAGTAATTGCTACAAATTGTCAGAAATTGGTAAGGTTAGAGCTTTCTAGGAGTGAGACGATAACTGATGTGGAGATGATGTGTATTGCTGAGAAATGTGTTGCTTTGAAGATACTGTGTATTAAGAAGTGTTCTGTGTCTGATAAGGGGATTGAGGCTTTTGCATTGGGTTGTCCGAATTTGGCGGAGATTTGGGTAACAAAGTGTAAAAAGGTAACTCGTGAAGTTAAGGATAGGTTAAGAGCGATTAGGGAGTCGTTGTGGTTAAATTATATCCACCAGTGATAGTGGAGTGCAAGAGCATGTAGAGGAGGTTCCACCGGCAGCAAACGATGTGGCTGTCACTGGACCTGAGCCTGTATCTACTAGCTCTACCTAAAGTCGCAATGGTGATCCGTCCTCAAAATTTAAGGAGAGCTCATGAAACATCCTTTTTTTTACAAACACTTGAACTAGTAACAACTTTTCTGTTGTTGATCTCTATCCGTATTTAGATTCTTATTCAGAAATATAATACAAAGTAGTATTCTATCTGGTAGGGAATGATAAGTTGACTTGTTATATACGTTACTTGTTGACTTTTGAGAAGTACTGGAATGATGGTAACTTGGTAAGGTCGGAATGATGGTAACTTGGTAAGTCATTTATCTTTCAAGTAGACTATTATCTTGTCCGTTTCTTACTTTCTTTCATTCTATTTCATTTGGCTTTTGATTTGTCTTCATTGTCTATTTGAGCCGAGCTTATCATTAAACCTTTTTTTTTTTTTTTTTTTCATTTCTTAATGTTATTTTTGGAATTAAGGTCTTTCATCCATTGGGTGTTCATACGTTCATCAGCTTTTCTTCTTGAGTTTTTCGTTTCTTCCAAAATGGGTGGCTTACGTTATATATATGAAATTATGACATCAATTCTATTGGGTCTACCGCTGCTTCAGTTTTACTTCAATGTTTTGATCTCGACACCTATAACTATTGTAAGTACGTTACTTGTAAGCGTGACCATGTTTTCCTGCAATTACATGAACTTATAGATGTAGTTATGTTGTAGACGTGTATAAGTATGAACGTCTGGAGAAACAATTACACATTTTCCTAAGTCACATAATCAGAAATTTGGTATGATATCTAATGTCACTGAGACATAAGGTAATGTGTCCATGTTTTGAAACCATAATTGGATGCTTACCATTTGAAAAAGACTTATTTGTAATGTCGAATTTCACAATGATAATAACAATAGAAATAACTGTATATTGAAGAAATGTTTTTTTATGCAGGGGTAGCATGTTGTTTATAGACTATGAAATGCGGAATTTCACAATGAAGGAAACCGACTATAAAAGTTAGATAACTGGGATGATAGAGTTTCTAACCAAGTAACCAGACTATATGAAAGAAACCGACAAGGGAAGTTAGACGATCAGGATGATAAGATTACTTAACTATATATGTAAAACATGACCATTATGACTTTTTTTTTTCTTAACTATTTGACTGTTTTTGCTAACCCAGCATGCCCTTCAATTTTTCATTTTCCTTTCCCTGTTCCACCAACTAAAATGTTGATCAATTGGATTCTAACTCGGAAAATTAGTATGAAAGTCATTTCATCTCTTATCAATTGGACTCTAAACTTGGAAAACGTAATCTTGGTACAATCATTTTAGAGCTGATTCATGAGGAATGGTAATTTTTTTTTGCATCTTTAGTCAATCGACCGCGAGTCAGAACTCACCTGGTTTTAGAAAGTACTGAGATTAGACCTTATCCCATCTTGGACCAGAAACCATTCATTCACGGTTGGTTAGCTTCCTGGGGGAAACTTCAGGTGCAATTACAATGCATTGTCCTGATATCTCACAAATTCTATGGGGGATCAAGACAAACTTGTATGATATTTGGCTAGTAAATAACAAAGATCGATTGGTTCAAACTATGGCCTTTCCCAGCGCAATGAGCTGTCTGGATATGCTCTCAACATCAAAGTTGAACATGATTAAAAAGAATGTAAATAAAAGTGGTTGTACTTTTGAGATGGTTGGCAAGATGAGCCGCCCAAGCTCATTATACTTTTGAGATAATGTACTCCTATAGCTCTTTTCTTAGGCTTCTCTGATTGATTTAATAGTCATTTCATGTTATATAGATATCAATACCTAAAAGAGCAAACGAACCAATGTTAAACAAGAATTGGAGGGGTGAGCCAAGCCAAGACAATAGTGCAACGCCAAGGGGACTCGCAAAGACCCCAATAGCAAGCTATTATGGTGGGTCTTTCCTCATAAAAAATAATATTAATATCGAGTGAGCCGATACTACACTTGATCTTAGCCAAAAGGCCGAGAAAGGTACGTCTTACATCCCTTTGGGCCTTGGTTTTTATAGCAGTATCCTCTTAGTTTGACTGCTTTATACATGCTAGCCTTGTGCACGGCTCCTAATTGGCTAATTAAGCTTGCCATAATCAGTATCAATTATAAGCTTCATGCAAAAATTTCAGCCGCTCTTGGCTCCCCGACCTTTTTTTTTAACCTGAAAATTTCAACCGCTAACTACATGGATTAATCTATTCGAAATATATCAGCTTTAGTCAGACCTAAAAAACAAGATGTTATAACATCATATGATGAGGACCCTAACAATCAAACTTCTATTTTCCTCGAGGGACTTCAATTCGTTATTCTGAATGCGAAAATCTTTGTTTCTTCTGCAACAGCTCTTGGCTCCTCGGCAGTTATATCGGATAATCAAATGTATATACACAACAGCTAAATAACCTATAACGGTCAATTGAGAAGCAAATCATAACAATATAAATAGATAATGCTCATTTCATATCATATACCACAATCTCGCAGCTAAGAATTCTAATAACCTTAACCAGAGAAACTTTATTTACATTGTTCCTTCCACTAGAACCACATCATTATCAAAGAAAGGGTTCACTCAATGTTGAGTGTCTTAACTATTGAAATATTTAAATCCATAAACACTATCAGAACATAAAAAGCGTAAAATAAATAATATATATCTTCAATACTAAAGATTTCCAAATATTATATATAAAAGGCCATAAGGCGCCGGTCTTCTTCAAACAAGCTACTAAGGTCGAGCGTTAATAACATTCGGAAGGTCCGATACCTCGAGTCTCTTTATATCATTTGCAGTCACTTTGGTTGACTCAAAGCTCAATGTTTCCAATGGCTTCAAATGCTGAAATCCACTACTGGTTACTCGCGAATTTGATAAGTTTTGAGTGGGCAACTCAGTCAGACCTAGGGATGAGCAAAAGAACCAAAGAACCGGATCGGACCGGAATCAAGAAGAACCGAACTGAACCAGCTTGTTAATTGTTTTAAGGGTATGTTTGGCAAAAATAGATTGTGTTGGTGCTGGTGCTGTTGCTGATGCTGGTGCTGGTGCTGTTGCTGAAAAAGATTATAAAAAGAGATTATTTTTATAAGCTACATGAAGTAACCTATTATTTTCAGAGATTATGGAAGATTATTTTTCTTATAATCTCTTATAAGTTATGTTGCCAAACAAGGATTATTTTTAAAGTAGCTTATTTTTTGAAAAAATAAGCATAATCTCTTCATAATCTTGTGTGCCAAACATAGCCTAAATATAAAACGATTTAATTAATTTTGTTTAGGGGCTAATTATGTATTTCATTTTTTTTTCTAAACCTTTTATGTTAGATTACTAATTTTAGGAGGGGGCTAGGAATTAATTGAACTTTTTAGCTATTTCTTGATTTATGCATGGGAGATGATTTGTATACTCTTAAAAATGATTTGAACACTTAAATTATGAGTGTTTGAACATTTACACTCTCACATTAATTTTAGTTATGTTTATACTGTAAGGGTATAAATGACTCATAATTTGAGTGTCTCAATCATTTTTTAGAGTCTATATCTCATTTTTAGATAATCTCAGCAAATAACTTACCCTCAACTCAATCACTGACCACACCTTAGCGGCGATGGATTACATAAACTCACTCCCTGACGAATGTTTAGCCCTAATTTTCAACTTTCTAACAACCACCGACGATCTTAACAATTCATCACTCGTCTCTCACCGTTGGCTACGAATTGAAGCTCAAACCCGCACTCACCTCACTCTTATTGCCCAATCCAATCTCCGACCTTTTATTCCGTCTATTTTCACCCGATTCAACTCACTCACTCAACTCGTTCTCTGGAAGACATCCGTTATTAGTATTAACGATGACGATATGATTCTCATCACATCCATGTGTCCTAATCTCACGCGCCTTAAACTCCGCCAGTGTTGTCAATTAACTGATTCAGGTATGGCTGTTTTTTCTAAAAACTGTAAGAAGCTGAAGAAATTTTATTGTGATGATTGTCCGTTTAGTGATTTAGGTATGTTTGAGTTGTTAGATAACTGTAGTCAACTTGAGGTTTTGTCTGTTTGGGAGTTAATAAGTAGCTTACCTGCCGTTAAAGCTCCGGCGAAGTTTCACGCCGGAGCTGCAGCGAAGTCGCTCAAGGTTATTAAACTTTGTTTTGTCCAGAGTGAACGATTATTTGAACCATTGATTATAGCTTCGAAGAATTTGACACGTTTGGACTTGAGTTGCTCTGATGGAAGTTGGGACAGGTCGTTGGAGATGATTCCACACGATAGCTGTTTAGTTGACGTTCATTTGGAAAATATTAATGTGAGTGATGTTGGATTGATTAGTGTTGCTGAGAATTGTAGGGCGTTAAAGAAGCTTTTTGTTAGGCCTGGGGATCCCGACCGGAGGGAGATAGGAGATGAGGGGTTGATTGCTGTTGGGAAGCATAGTGTGAATCTGCAGGAGCTGTCTTTGATTGGGACTGATGCTAGTTGTGTTAGTTTACAAGTAATTGCTACTAATTGTCAAAATTTGGTAAGTTTATGGCTTGCTAGGAGTGAGACGATAACTGATGTGGAGATGATATGTATTGCTGAGAAATGTATTGCTTTGAAGATATTGCATATTGAGAAGTGTCCTGCTGTATCTGATAAGGGGATTGAGGCATTTGCATTGGGTTGTCCGAATTTGGCGAAGATTGAGGTAATAAAGTGTTATAAGGTGACTCGTGAAGTTAGGGACTGGTTAACAGCAAGAAGGGGTGGTCAATTTGAATGCATGTAGGGCCAAAGCTGTGAATGCAATTACTAGTGATAGTGGAGTGCAAGAGCATGTAGAGGAGGTTCCGCTGGCAGCAAACGATGTGGCTGTCACTGGACCTGAACGTGTATCTACTAGCTCTTCTTCAAGTGGCAATGGTGATCCGTCATCAAACTTTAAGGAGAGCTCATGAATCATTCTTATTTTTAACAAACACTTGAATTAGTAGGGAATGATAATTCGACTTGTTATGCGCGTTAGTCGATGTCTTTTGAGAAGTACTGGAATTATGGTAACTTGGCAAGTCATATCTTTCAAGTAGAGACTATTATCTTGTCCGTTTGTTTCATTTTATTTCATTTGACTATATTGTTTTTTTTACTTTTTAACTATTTGACTGTTTTGCTAACCCAGTAAGCCACCCAACTTTTTTTCCCTGTTCCACTAACTAAAATGGTGATCAATTGGATTCTAGCTCGGAAAATTAGTATGGAAGTCATTTCATCTCTTATCAATTGGACTCTAAACTTGGAAAACAAGTGTAACAATTTAAGTAACATATATAATTTGGAAAATGATTGCCTTGCCTAAATGGCATGACTAATTTTATGCCTAATCCACTCAACATATGACAAGTGGAGTATGATATTTCTCTCCTCTCATGATAGCCTTCGATTAGTACAAGTGTTGTAAGCTAATTGTTAGGCATGAAATTAGGCATGTCATTTAGACATGCCAATCACTACTCATATAATATATACGTAGCCTCGGTACAATCATATTGGGAATTGCTTGAATGTGAAAGCATAGCAAAAAGTGTAGTACATCAAACAAGCTAATCTTTGTTTCTTCTGCAACAACTCTTGGCTCCTCGGCAGTTATATTGAATAATCAAACGTATATAATCAACAACTAAATAGCCCATAACAGAAGCAAATCATAATAATTTAAATAGATAATGTTCCTTTCATATAATATACCACAATCTCGCAGCTAAGGATTCTAATAACCTTAACCAGAAAAGCTTTATATGCATTGTTTATTACACTAGAACCACGTCATCATCAAAAGAAGGTTCACTTAATGCTGTGTGTCTTAACTATTGAAAATTTTAAATCCATAAACACTATCAGAACATAAAGAACGTAAAAGAAATAATATATATCTTAAATACTAAAGATTTCTAAATTTTATATACGAGGCATTCAGACCCGTGTGATGCACACATTTTGTATAAAATTGTTCTTTATGTAATGTTCAACGTAAATTGTTGAAGTATAAATCTACTTGTGTATTGAAACATGCATAATTCTTAGCCACAGATACTCGATAAATATAAACTTAAACAACACAAAACGAAAATCAAACGCATACGACTATAAAAACTGTAATATTTTGAATTCTCAAAATAAGTCTTAACATTATTAATTAATCTCTTTAACAAAACAATAACTATAGAAAAGTCAATCTCCTCCTCCTTCCTCTCACATGTCTCGTTCATTCCTGAAGCTACTTGCTCGTTCCAATTTATCTGCAATTATGAACTGATTTGGTTATAAAGATGTTTAGTGGTTTCTTATCTATGAATGGTTACATCCTCTCCCTTTTGTCAAATATGAGCCATTCCTTACTGTTTTATATAAATGAATCGAGGCTAAGATGGACTATGGTCTTTACAATAATATTAGGTATCCATAAGAATATGAGTATCAATGGCGGTTAAACATACATTATAAGGGTGAATTGGGTAGAAAATTGAGCCAAAATAGTGTACGAGGTAAACTCAGGTTTGTCTAGTGTGCTAGAAGTGCTCTTAGAAGGAAAAGGTGCGTCTTTTGGTGAAACATTGGACGTTTGTTTATCATAGCCGGCCTATATCAATCACTAACACGTAACAGCCAAAATTGTATGGGACCTATATACATATCATTTTCGGTTGCCAAAAATACATCATTTAACATATCATAAACATGCAATCATACACACACATGTTCTGGATTTCTGCACTTAACATTCACAATGATGTTTATAACGGCGCACCAGACTCAAACCTTTTTGGCCGTTCATGTCGAGGCAAGGTATATTCATTGATAAGAAAAAGAAAAAACACGAAACCCACTGAATACACCAACTGAACCAATCCACTGACAATCCCCCCCCTAAACCAACCCACTGGAGCAACCCCCTTAACCACCCAAGCTTACTAATACTACTGGAACTGTCACAAATTTATAACTTAAAAAGCTAAAACCATATCCGTAATAATCAGTTAGTTTAACTATAATAAGTTTCTGATTATTTGATTATTCAGGAGTCAGATAATTAGCTTCATTCAACAACACTCATTATCAAATAGTTGACAATTTGACATGATGAAGAATGTATGTTGATGAGCCTACACAGAATCGCTTTTGAAAACATAGAAGTTTAAATTTCATCAAACAACCACCCTCTCCATTGGAGGAATAAGTGAACACAATTTCAGACAACGCTAAAGTGATTATTGCAACTGTGAGAAGCAATAATCAGTATTAGTTTCTGATATATAAAGTTTGTTGCGGCTTAAGGTCAGATTAAAATAACATAATTGGGTATCTATGGACTGTTAGCCCTTATAATGTGTTTAGATCAAACGTTAGTATTTAATTACGCATGTTTTAAGACTTTAGTATATTATGTATTGTATGTAAATTCTGTAATTATGTTTGGGTCGAAACTAACTGTAATGGGTCGAATTCTGCACAAACCCAAACAGGCCCATTCATGTATCTGTAAAGGTAGAAACGGTTACTTCTCCCAAGCATCACAACGTTTGGAGGAAAAACCTTGGTACCGTTTCATATCCTATTTAAGCGTGAGTTTCCAACCTGTGGAAATCACGACATCAACCATTATTAATTATATGTTTCTATGTATCATTGTTAGTATACGATTGTTTGTTTTTTACCCGTGTACAGTTTTATTCCAAACACCCCAATACGCAAACCTCCAAATCCTAAACATGAAATCTTTACTTAGAACTAGCGATGTTGGTGTTGATCCTGTAAATAAATGGCATCAGAGCTTTGGTTCAAGACCATGGGAAACACCAACGTTCAAGCACTCAGGATTTCAAAGTGGACGCTACCTTTTGAGGGAAACTCCCAAACGCATGTTTCAATGGAACATGAGAAGGAAGTCGATTTCACCAAAAGGAAAACAGTTATTGGTTCAAACGGTCCTCGACAACGAAGCATTCAACGAAAAATACCAAAACCGACGGCAAGGCTGTAAAGAAGAAGAAGACCGCCCCTAAGAAAAAAGAAAATAAAGCGAAGTGTTATATATGCCGAGAAAATGGACACCCCTTTTGGGCGTGTGAACGAAGAAAGAAACTAGCCGGCGTTGAATTGGAACAAGAGGCAGCCCTAACGAACCAGATAATTGATCAAGAAAGAATGTATCCCGAAAAGGTTTACATATATGGCGACTACACTTTGAATGGAACGGATGACGACGGTTGGAACGATATTTGGTACGTGAGTAAGCATTATAAAGTTCATATGTGCCCTAGGAGAATTATGTTTGATGATGTGAATTATAAGTTTAAGTTAGTAGGGAAAGATGAACATGATTGCAAATTTATATTCTCATATGGAATTGGCACTACCACTATCAAAACAGAGTTGGGTAATTTAGTTGTGAGGCAAATACACTATACTCCCGAAGTTTCGCATAATATCCTTAGTCTAGAATTGTTAGAGAAGCAAGGATTTTCTGTGAAAATTAAGGATGATAGATGTAGCATATACCATATGTATTATGATGAAGAAACAGATTCGGATGTGCCACGTGAACATGGAAAAGAAAAAGTTGGACCGAAAGAAGTGGTGCAAGAACATAATCAGTATCTACAAAAGTATTTTGAAGCAATTGACCCAGGAGACGAATGTTCATTAGTTAGAGGAATAGAAGATTTAGATTGGAATAAAGATGTAACCCAGGATTACATAGACGAAGATTTCCTCAGTTTCAATGGAACATTATACGCTCTCAAGGTTAATTCATTTTCGAGATTTCTCTCATTCATGAACTTGTTGAAAAAGGATAGTATATTATATAAGAATTGGGAAGTCCTCAACAAGAGATTTGTAGATATGATAAGATGGTTTTACTTAGTGCACTTGAATTACGATGCACTCATTGTAATACCACCTGTTGTCAAAGATGTTGAAGTGAACCTGCTATGTTTGATGAAAAGTGTTGAAAGTTTGGGTGGCTATTTTCCCGTCACCATGAGTGATAAATGGGGAATCATAGCCCAGTTACAAGGCCTAGACATCGAAGATGGAGAAGCGATCAATAGTTGTTATAAGAAGTATTTGGATCTAGTTGTAGTCTACCATGAAACCGCTAGTGTGCCTTGGGGTGAAACGTCAAAGAATGTAGGAGACGCAAGCAAAGTCGACTTGGCCATGGACCTACAAGACCAGAAGGACAAGAGGGTGAAGGATGGAGCAATAGAATCCAGTCGAGACCATTTCGGTGTGAGGCTTGAAGAAAATGAAGAAGACGATGAAGATCATGATAGCAGTGGAGGAAGTAATGATTTCCAGATCATTACTTGAAGATACGACAAGCAGAAGTTCAAGGAGTTTGAGTCTAAAACATTAAGGGGGAAATTGTTAGCCCTTATAATGTGTTTAGATCAAACGTTAGTATTTAATTACGCATGTTTTAAGACTTTAGTATATTATGTATTGTATGTAAATTCTGTAATTATGTTTGGGTCGAAACTAACCGTAATGGGTCGAATTCTGCACAAACCCAAACAGGCCCATTCATGTATCTGTAAAGGTAGAAACGGTTACTTCTCCCAAGCATCACAACGTTTGGAGGAAAAACCTTGGTACCGTTTCATATCCTATTTAAGCGTGAGTTTCCAACCTGTGGAAATCACGACATCAACCATTATTAATTATCTGTTTCTATGTATCATTGTTAGTATACGATTGTTTGTTTTTTACCCGTGTACAGTTTTATTCCAAACACCCCAATACGCAAACCTCCAAATCCTAAACATGAAATCTTTACTTCGAACTAGCGATGTTGGTGTTGATCCTGTAAATATGGACTAACGGTAAACTTAATATACCTAGTGCTCTACTTCTATGGTGCAATGTATGAGAACTTCATTCTCATTTGGCAAAATGCCCTCCGCCCTTTTTTCAAATAAAAAGTCCTTTTTGGTCAATATTCAAAGATTGCCAAACACTCAAACACATTATTAACCAATACTTACGGCTTGAGACAACATAATAAAATACAAACACTATCTTCCACTAACCATTTCATGATGTGTATACAACCACTCTCCATACACACATCCAAACACCCCTCTCAGTAAGTTAAATGACATACTGAACCTAATAAGCAATGACATAATGAACCTAAGTTTTATTTACATTGGACCCAATTACCCAAATGATCATGAAATTAAGGTCGGAGGTAAAACCTGAGGAGGCCTATAAACAACAATAACATAAGCAACAGGTTCCCCAATGTCACTATCTGTCAGCCACATCTATCCTTGATCCGTCACCACAACAAATACAAACTCATGTTAGCTCTTCTTTCACTTCCTCCGTGCTTTGTAGTTTATGTATTTGTATGCAATATGTGTTAGCCTTCAGTTGTATGCAAGTGGCCTTAAAATCACCCGAGTTGAAATTTGAGTACAGAAAAGCATATAGTCATATACAACCATAGAGGACACAAAAAATTTCACACCGTATCACGTGGCACCAAAAGTGGATGGCATAATAATATGGATCAAGAACCTGAACACTATGTAAAATAGGAGCCTTTTCTTGAACTCGTATCCACAACACAGTTTACCTATCAGAATGTGTACATACTAAACCATTTATATTGTCGCCTAATCCAAACACACATTATTTTTGCTTAAGTATGATACAAACACACCTTATTCTTAACTATAGCAGCCTCATCCTAACATGTCTCTATTCTAGAGCAACCTTATATACATATTAAGTACGTTCCTAGTGCACCTCACTATAGAAGCTTATAACATCTTCATATCATAAGTTGTTAAGGCAACTTAATGCTATGAAATATAAACTGAAACGGGTCGCTTCATGCTGATGATGAGACATACAAAAAAAACAGGTTTGCAAAGTTATAAATAACCACGGTTTGGCTTTTTCTGAGCATAAAAAAAAATTATTTCTTTAGTAACCTAATCCAAACAAACCTCATTTTCACAGTGACCTACCTGATTTAAATGTGCTTCATTTATATAGTGAGTTGATATATACATCTGCAGACTTGCAGTCCACTTTAACTACATGTCGTTGCTTATACAAACTACGAATATGTTATTTATTTATTTTTTTTTGGGGGGGGGGTCATAAGAACTTATTTCAGAAACTAATGAATAAGCATTAATATAAGCTGCCTCAAACACCCTTATTAGGTCCCTCTTTGTATCACAGTGGTATTTTGTGAGATTGTTTTATAAAATGCTAACTAAAACTTACAGTGAATATGTGCACAAATGCGAGAGATGGCAAAATTAATGTATGCTATATTGAAGCCTCCTAGCCGGTGACCCTGGTGTAAAACAATGCAAAACAATCCCACGTTTCGGATCATCTATATTTTAAAATATTTTCAATAACTGAAAGTCTTAATTTCTGTTTTGAGAACCACTTTTCGTTTCTTTATTCCAATACAAATAAGGTAAAAAGCCAAGTATATTCTGATCACAAAACCCCTATTAAGAATCCATGGTTAAACTAAACATAAGATACTTACCTAAACTAATGGCTTCAAAACTCTTCAGAATTCGTAGTCCAGTCACCATCTTTGTTTGTATAAGTAACAACATATTCTCAACCGCGCAATAAGTCTTTCTGTTTTATCTCACTCTCCTTTTCATTCCTAGGAGCCCTTTGAGATTCATATTCACGTGAAACATAGGAAAAATGAGAGCAATACCTCAAGTTGACCATACTAATCATATTCACGTGAAACATAACAACATATTTTTGACTATGATAATCCGACAATAGCATTCAGAACCCAATACCAAACACCCCAAAAGTTGCCCATACTAATCATGAGAAATATACCAACAACAACAACAACAACAACAACAAACCCAATCTCGCCGGGGCAGGTATGAGGGAGGTAAAATGTAGACAGATCCTACCCCTACCCCAGGATAAACCCGGGAGTGGAGAGACTGCTTCCAATGAGACCTCCGGCAAGTGCAGGTGTGCATGTGAGCGTGAAAAGAAAAGAGAGCAGAAAGACAATAAGCAACATGAAAAAGCAAGCAAATGAAAGCAGGCAAAACAAGCAAACACTTAAACAGAGCAGAAACACAGCATGAGACCCGAAGAGGGGCAAGGGGGCACGGGCAAAAGCACAAGCAAAGAAACACACAAGCAAAAACGTAAAACAAAACAAAGAACCAAAGCACAAAGAAAAGCAAGCAAACCTAAGGGAGCAAAACAAAGCAAAGCAAAGCAACGCAAGGGGCCTAAAGCTAAGGCAAAGCAACAACGAGGAGGAAAAAAAAAAAAAAAAACTTACACACAGTAAAGAAATGCCTAAAAAGCCTAACAACAAGAAACAAACCTAAACCCACAAAACACCTAGCATAAGCTACCCGCGGATCCTAATTCTATCCCTCCAATAAGTAAAAAAATTTGGAGCTAATAGTTATACCTTGCAACGATTTGGCGTTCTCTTGAGGAAGAAATCATCAGCGTTTTAGGATGATCAGAGTCTAGAAACATCAAATGAAAAACAAAAACCATTAACATCAAAACCATGTAAACTCTATCACTTCTTGACAAAAGTTCAATAACAAAATCCATAAACCTATTAGAGAGTATTTTGGATGGTCACAAGCTAAAAGGGACTGAAGTTTCAAGAAACCTTAAAACTCCACATTTATGATAAATCTGCAAACCCTTTTGTGTTCCGTAACCCATGATTGAGGGTATTCAATTGAAACCTCCTTTGTATTCTGTGGAGATGTGATTACCTTGTACCGTACATGTTTTTTTTGCACAATTACACTTCCACAATAAATTAAGGAACTGAATCTTTAGATATAGTAGATAAGGCCATAAGGTGCCGATCTTCTTCAAACAAGCTACTCAGGTCGAACGTTAATAAGATTTGGAAGGTCCGATACCTGGAGTCTCTTTATGTCATTTGCAGTCACCTTGGTTGACTCAAAGCTCAGTGTTTGATCTCCATATGAAGTGACCCAGCCAAAACTTCCCATAAATAGTTCATTATTGTTCATCTTTAACTAATAAATTTTACAGCATTATCGACTTTAAGAAGATACTAGTAATTAATCTTAGACCATCCTCCATAAATGATGGGTGTACAAAAAGAATATAGGACCAACATGTCTGAGACGACCTTGTGGGGGTATTAATGAGAAGGCTCAGTAGGCTAAATGAGCCTGAATAGCCCAAGCTCGTTATCCTTCAACTTTTGAGAGCGAGGGCAAACCACATGACCCAACTCTCAACTTGGAATGGGCAATCCAAATATTGCTATGTCAGACCCAACTGAGCTAAACCAAGTCATAGTCCAGCCCGCATTAATACCCCCACTTGGGTTACAAGCAAGCACTACGAAGCCAAGAAGGCTCAGTAGGCTAAATGAGCCTGAATAACCCAAGCTCGTTATCCTTCAACTTTTGAGAGCGAGGGCAAACCACATGACCCAACTCTCAACTTGGAATGGGCAAGCCAGATATTGCTATGTCAGACCCAACCGAGCTAAACCAAGTCATAGTCCAGCCCGCATTAATACCCCCACTTGGGTTACAAGCAAGCGCTACGAAGCCTGGATGTTCTAATGAGAAGGATCAGTAGGCTAAATGAGCCTGAATAGCCCAAGCTCGTTATCCTTCCACTGTTGAGAGCGAGGGGTAGTCGCAGCTCTGTGAAACCAAGCCTAACGAATTACCCCCTTCCTTAGGGACCATGTGACTCAAGCCTTCGCTTAAACCACATGACCCAACTCTCAACTTGGAATGGGCAAGTCAGATATTGCTATGTCAGACCCAACCGAGCTACCCCCACTTGGGTTATAAGCAAACGCTACGAAGCCCGGTGGCAGTCAGCTTCTTTGGGGTCCTTATAAACATGTTGTAAATTTCTTCATAAGGCGATGTGGGATCAATTACTATTAATCATAAAACTATATTGGTTGACTCATAAGTTTGTAAATTGATTAATCTCAAACTTCTCGAGCATGGGGTGTGGTAACGAGTATCCTTCGCCACTCCAACGTGGCATGGTCGCCACTGCGTTTCGTCCCTCGCTACCACACCATGTATGCTCGCCACTTTCACTCTCGCCACTCCAACGACGAGGTAAAAGACAAAACCAAAACTTAAAAAGTTTACCGTTTAAACACAACGGTAACTTGTGTTTCTTTTCTTTTTTTCTTTTTCTTTTTTTTCAAATTCAAATATTACCCACTCTATAAATATTACCGACATTTACACAAAAAAATTCACACTTCTCAAACACAATTCAACTTCAAAATTCACACTTCTCTTTACGCAAGATTATTATCGGTTTTGCACAGGTTGTTTGATCCCTTGAAGCTCTGATACCACTTTTGCACAGGTTGTTTGTGGGTTTCCAGGATCGAATATGATCCAACAACATCATGCTTATCAATTATACAAAGAATCGATAAAAGAAAACAAGGAGAAATTGGGTTGAACCCTTTAATATGTATCTGATATTATAAACTGAGGGTTGCTTTTGATTTACAGAAACCTAATCTATATATACTAGATGAATCGTTGTGTACATGTCGATTCACCAAAACTAAACGTTGTATACCTAAAACTAAATAACCGTTTATGTATTGGACCTAGCCCAATACTTTGTTGGGTTTATCGACCTTAAACTAAAATACAGAAAATAACATATACGTATAAGAAAGATTAATGGATTAAACTTCCAACATATTCCTCCCTAATCTATTAATCTTTGTGTTTCTTCAATCTTCTTGTTCCTACAGATTCTTCATGTAACTCGCTTCATGATCATCTCTTGGAGTACACCCCTGGTCTCCTCATTGATCCTTCTTGCAAGTCTTAAAACTTTTGAATCTTCATGGCTTTGATTTTGTTGCAAAGGTTTTATCTTTTCTCTAATCTTTATCGCATCACCATCATCATAGCCTTGTCCCCATCATACTCATACATCTTCATCTTTGGCATCATTGCCTCTGTCAACCATCACGGTTGTAAGGTTCATCACGAACCGGGGTTTCAAGGTTGGTTTTCTTCTCTTTTCATCTCGATTTCTTATGAACACAAACTATGTTCTTTCTTTGTAACAAAAAACGCAGCCATGTTTTTTTCTTCGCCGTTCTTTCTGTTCTTCTCTCTTGAATCTGCCCTTGTTCCTTCCACTTCGAGACCATCACAGCCCCGCTCTCTTTCATCTTTTGAGACCATCACAGCCTCTCCTTCATTATCACAATGGTTTTCTTCGTTGAGACCATCACAACCTCTCCTTCCTCTTTCTTTGTTAATACAATTTCGGGCGCTCCCCCGATGAAGATTAGTGTATGATAACTTCCCGGGAAATAGATCTTGTATTAAGTGTGATTCTTGGTTTAAAGCTGCTAAGAAAGTAAACACCGTTAGCCTCACCGCGGAACGGGGTTCCGCGGTCAACCTCCGGCGTGAGAGTAAGTAATGGTTTTTAGAGAGATAAGGTTAGTTCTAGAGAGAGAGTGAATATGTGTTACCGTTTGAATATTGGCAAGGTCTCTATTTATATGGTCGACCTTTTTGTCGTGTTCTCAAGGTCACGGGTCATGAGAGCGACAGTTTGTGAGTGGGGAGTGACGTAGGTCAACTCCAGAACTTGTCCCATTGTTGTGATAGTGATGCTTTTGGGCGGGAGTTGTCCCGCTTTCCCTTTTCCAGGACTGCAGGCTGTAGTACGCCAAGCCTGGGCGAGATTCCCTACCTTTTATGTTGGGTGCGGTTGTGTCCTCCTTCGGACGTATCTACTATCCGCGGAATAGCCTTTTCGTTGGTGTCCGTGTCGTGGGTGCCTGGACGATGGTTTGGTGACCATTGACGGGATATGTATCTAGTCCGCGCCCGACCTGTATGAGTGCCAGGGGCATTATACATGATCACGTTTGGTCCGCTCCCGACCCGTATAAGTGCCGGGGGGTCATACACGATCAAGTCCCCCCAGTCTAGTGTGCTTGTTGGTCCAGTACAAGCGCTGCTAGACTAAGTTATTTCGTTCACCCGCGGTTGGGTGTTCCGTGGGGAATCCTAGTCACTGCTGACTGTACTTTCCACTCATGCCAAAGATAAGCGTTACAGCTATCCCTTGGGATTCGCGAACCGCCCTAGACCGCGTGTTTTCTGACTGACATGACGTTTTGGCTGCTTCCATCTCATCCGTTGATCTAAGCAGATCTGGACCATTGGTTACGAGCCGGGGACGTGGCGATTTTTCGGCCGTTCGATTAGCCTGTTGGTTTTACTCTTAAGAGGGTATAAATACCCCTCTTTTTTACCTTCTTGGCTACTGTTGCCATTTCATCTTCGCGTGTAAAAAAGAAAAAAGCCCACCAAGCCCTTTGTGTGCGTCCTTACTTGTTCAGGTTAGGTTTTTCTTCCCTCATTATAGTTCCATGGCTAAAAAACTTCTAAGCGATTTTACTTGTAAGTTATCACAGAAAGATCTTAGTGATTTTTGCTCTAAATACCATATCCCATCTACTGTTCACCCTCTTCTTCCTGGCCCTAATGATACAATAAGGGATGCCTCTCAGGGTAAGATAGGCGTATACACTAGATTTTTTGAATTCTGCAATTTTAGGATTCCCCTTTCCGCGTTCCTGTGTAGAGTTTTGGAGTATTTTCAAATCCATTTGTCGCAGTTGTCCGTATTAGCCGCTGCTAGGATTAGTCATTTTGAGATCCTTTGCCGCGTTCATGGTGGAACCCCCACCGTGTCTTTATTTAGGAAGTTTTATTACTCCGGGATGAAAGATGGGTGGATGACCCTAGAGAAGCGTAAGGGTCCTAAGTCGTTGATTGTGCCGGTTTGTTATACCGCTCCCTTGGATTCTGTAAAGAATTGGAAGGAGTATTTCTTTTGGGTTGACGCGACCGTTTTCCCCTTGGCTATCTCGTGGAATGAGAAGGTCTTTGTTGACCCTGATCCACCCCCAGCCGATGACGACGTTGACCTTGAGTTATTACGTCGCCTTGACACGCATCGTGCTCCTTTTAAGAAGTTTCCGGAGCCTTTCCTTTGCGTGATTGGCCTGAGCCGTGCCTGGGATGATGCTACGGCGAGGCCTACTTTTATGGCTTCAGATACTGAGGGTGGGTTCTTCTTTTAGGGTTTGTCGCGTCTTATTGTCGTCTTCCCCCCCTTTTTTTTAGTTATTAACGTCTATTTTTTTTCTTTGTAGAGATGTCTCTCTTTGATTTCATCAACCAACCGGATCCCTTCGAAGTGACATCCGGTGAAAGAACGTTGCAAGAGGGCGAGAAGACGCTGCAGGATGAAACTGCTGGGCGCGTCATAGAGCCCTCTGAGAACCTGATCACGCTGGTCCAAGAGACCATTGTGGAGAATGTGGAGGCGGCCAAGGCCAACAAGGCTACTGGGAAAAAGAGGGTCAGGCTTGATGTTCCTTCCAAACAGCCGGAGAAGAATAGGATCACTCCTGTGCCGGAGCAGGGTTCCGGGTCCGCTGCTGGTATGGCATCTACTTTTTTATATTACTTCTCTTTTTGGGTGGAGAGAACTTAACGTTTTTGGTTATGCAGGGGATGCGAATGCGGGGCCTATTCCTGTTATGGAGCTCCGCGACGAGTCCGATTCTGGACCTCGGCCGATGGAGATAACCGTTGCTACCCCGGATCCTCAGGCGGATCCGGATGCTACTTCCAAGACATCCACTAGTGCTCACCAAGAGAACTTGGATACTGAGATGTTTGGTCCATCCCAGCCACCGCCTTTGCAGAAGGAGAGTTTCTTCAGAGTTGAATCTCCGCCGCAGGACCAATCTGTTCACCGTCCTGCGGCCTCTGATGATGACTTTTACGAGTCCCTGTCCGTGGATACAGCGGAGGCAAAAAATGTTTATGTCCCTAAATGGCTACCCACCAATGATTTCCGCATGAACGATGCTTGGGTTTGTCAGAGCATGCTGGATAATCTTGCAACTCCCGGCTATTTGTCCACGCTGCGCAACATGCCGCATACAGATTTACTTGAGCAATATAACATCATGACCCTGCAACAAACTTGTATGTCTTCTGAGGTGCGCCTACGGCTGGAGTTTGAGCTAAACCAGACTAATAAGTTGAATAAGAGGCTCGAGAGGAGGGATAAGAGGATTGAGGCTCTGAAGGGGAAGGTTCAGGAGTTGGAGACTGAAGCTGCGGAGGCAAGGGGTCTCCGCGAGCGTGTTGGGTTGCTTGAGTCCGAATTGGAGGAGGTTAAGAGGTTGCGCGAGCGTGTGGCGCAGTTGGAGGGCATGATTGCGCCCAAAGATGAACAGTTAGCCAACTTAACTGTTGAAAATGCGGAGTTAAAGGGTAAAGTTGCATGGTTGACTGCTGTTTGTGATGAGTTGAAGACACAGGTTAAGGATGCAGGTCTTCTGGAGGAGAAGTTGAAAGAGTGTGAAGAGAAAGTCCGCAGTGAATATGATGGTCAACTTGCTCAGTTAGATCAAAGGTTGGCGGAGCTAAACCGCGATTTTGATGAGGAGTTATTCCCTAGCATTCTTCTTGCCATTGAAGGTAAGCGGTGGGTAATTGGGCATGGCTTTCGCAGGGCATGGATGGCATTCAAGCAGTCTGATGAGTTGCAGACGCGATTGGGGGATTGTATAAGTAAGGCCATTGCTGAAGGGCTAAGGCAGGGTCTAGAGGCGGGGATTGTGCATGGGGCTAAGGGCTTGAAGTTGGAACATATTAAGGCTTACAATCCGCGGGCGAAAGAGGTTTACCGCGAGGTTGTTGTTCGCCTTAGCAATGTTCCTTTCCCCCTTTTAGAATCCTTGGAGGCGTGCAAGGATTCTTCCCTGGAGTTCCTTATGTCTCAGCTGGTGTTGCAGGAGGAGCGACTCAGCGGCTCGGGGGACTTTGTGTTTAATGCCCCGGCGGCGGAGGAGGTTGCGTTTCCCAGTTCTTTATTGCAAACCATTACCAGGCGTCCGCGTGCTATTGCCGCGTATAAAGAGAGGAAAAATCATATGTACGGTAAGAAGTTTGATTTTTGGAACCCTGAGCTGATTGTCTCCGAGGTTGTGCATCAGGTTACTTCCACCGGGGAGCCTTCCATGGTTATAGTTCCCTCTGGTCCGACTCCTTCTGCTGCGGTCACTGGTCCTACCGGGGAGGATGAGAAAGAGGAGGAGGAAAAGTCTACCCATGATGACATGTTCGATACGAGCATACTTGATCGTGCCGGGGATGTTTGAGGTATCTTTCCACGGGCGGCATTTAGACTATGCCGCCTCTCCAGTTTATATGAAGCTTAGTAACTTTATCTGTTTGGTTAGGGCCGTGGTTTCCGCGGTGCCATTATTTTGTAATCCGGGGGTATGCCCCTGTGTACTTGTAAAAAATCCTTTGTGGACTTAATGGAAATACTTTTGGCTCTATTACGTACATGCTTTTTCTGTTTGCAGGAGTTAGTTGTTCCGGGCTTTGGTTTGTACCCGTGGCCGTACTTTAGCAGTCCGGGGGTAACATGGGATGGTCAATGGGTTTGCAATACCACTTATATGCCTGAGTCAATTTTGAGGTTGCTCGTCCTTTATGTGCGACCTTGTTTGTCGCAGATGTGAAAGATATGAGAGATATGCGAAAATAAAAGATGTAAACAAATCTTTGTTTTTGGAAATTTTTAGAGCGGGCCAGGCTTCTACATTTCATTAATAACTAGGAAATATTACAATAAAACGAAAGTGATGAGAATTTTAAAGCGGTTCCCCCTGTTTTCCGGATCTGATCCGTGATCAACTTACAAGAGGTGGGGGAAAACCTACCTATACTTACACATAACATTTTTTCAAATTTCGGATGTTCCATGTCCTTGGGAGTAGCTCCCCATCCGTGCCTCTGAGCCTATACGCTCCGCTTCCTAGTGCTTCCACAACTTCGTACGGTCCTTCCCATTTTGGACCAAGCTTTCCTGTGTCCTCTGCTCGGCTGGCTTCATTACTGCGGTAGACGAATTCTCCAAGCCTGAACGCCGTGCTTCGTACCTTGGCGTTGTAGTACTTTTCCATCCTCGCCTTGCTGCACGCTTCTTCAATGGCAGCGGCTTCCCTTCTTTCTTCCAGGATGTCTAAGTTTAGGCGGAGGTTCTGGTCATTGGAGACTTGGTTTACGGCCGTGCATCGGAGACTTGGCATTCCGATCTCAACTGGGATAACTGCTTCAGTGCCGTACGTAAGGGAAAATGGGGTTTCCCCGTTGCTTGTTTTAATCATGGTTCTGTGCGCCCAGAGCACATGCGGCACTTCTTCTACCCAGTCTTTGCTTCCCTTCTCCAACCGTGATTTAATGCCTTCTCCCAAACTCTTGTTCGCGCTTTCCACCAACCCGTTTGCCTGCGGATGCTTGACTGAGGCGAATCTTTGCTTTATGTTGAGCTTCTCGCACCAGTCTTTAAATGGGTTGTCGCGGAACTATTTTCCATTATCTGACACTATTTCTCCTGGTAAGCCGAATCTACAGACTATGTTGTCCCAGACGAACTTTTTCACTTGTCTTCCAGTGATGGAGGCTAGGGGTTTGGCTTCCATCCACTTAGTGAAATAGTCTATTGCCACAATCATGAATTTTACTTTGCCCGGTCCTTCTGGAAAAGGTCCGCAGATGTCCAGACCCCACTTGTAGAAGGGCCAGGGAGAAGTAATCGGGGTCAGGTTATGCTGCGGGTTTTTTGGTACCGGACGGTGGACTTGGCAATATTCACACTTCTGTATTAGCTCCCGGGCGTCCTTGTGCATTGTTGGCCAATAGTATCCGGATCGGATTGCCTTGGCTACTACCGCCCCTGGCCCTGAGTGCATGCTGCATGATCCTTCGTGAATCTCCCGCAACACGTAGTTTGCCTGGATGGGACCCACGCACCGGAGCCATGGTTCTAGGAAGGACTTGCGGAATAAAACTTCGTCTCTCAATGTGTATTGCCGTGCTTTGATCCGCAACTTTCGAGCTTTGTGGTCATCTGCCGGTAGTGTATCATCCCTTAAGTAGTCAACCAAGGGTGTCATCCATGTGTCTCCATCTTCCTCCACGACTGCCAACACCTCCTTCTCTTCAGTGGATTTTTCCTTCAACACTTCCACAAGAACTTGTTTAGTCAAGTGGGCAAAGCTGGTAGAGGCTATCTTGCTCAGCGCATCTGCTTGCTTGTTCTGGCTACGTGGAATCTTTTTGATGGAGAACGTCCGGAATATTTCAATGAGAGCTTTAGCCTTTGCCAAGTAACGCGCCATGCTTGCTTCCTTCGCCTCATATGATCCATTGATCTGGTTTGCTACGAGGCGGGAATCGACATTTGCTGACAGGTCCTTCACCTGCATTTGTTCTGCGATCCTATCCTACGATCAGAGCTTCGTACTCGGCCTCATTGTTGGATGCCTCAAATTCAAAATGTAAGGCATATGTGAACTCCTTCCCCTCTGGGCTTGTTAAGATCAACCCTGCCCCGGATCCTTCCTGACACGTGGATCCGTCTGTGAATAGGTTCCATGGTTCGGAGTATGGTTGCTTGCCCGTTGCCTGGTCCGGGATGCTCTCTTCTGGGATTTCGGCAATGAAATCCGCCAGTACTTGCCCTTTAATGGTTGTCCGGGGTCGGAAGCTGATGTCATGCTCGTCCAGTTCGATCGCCCATCCAGCCATTCTCCCACTTTTCTCTGTTTTGGTTAAGACTTGCTTCAGTGGTTGGTCCGTGATGACAGCTACTGGATGTGCCTGGAAGTATCGCCGTAATCTGCGGGATGCATATACTAGCGCAAGGACAAGCTTCTCAATCGGGGTGTAATTCATCTCCGGGCCCTTTAGGGCGCGGCTGACGAAGTATACTGGCTGTTGTCGCGACTCCCTCTGTGCTAATAAAACTGCACTTACAGCTTCTTGGGATGCGTCCAAGTACATGATTAACTCCTCCTTCGGTAGTGGAGCGATGACCATTGGCAAGTTGGCAATGTGCTGCTTCATTTCCTTGAACGCTTGCTCTGCCTCAGCCGTCCAGTAAAAGTCTCTCTTTTTAATGCATTTCTTCAGTGTCTTGAAGAATGGGAGGGACCTTTCTGCTGACTTGGACATGAAGCGGATGAGGCTGGCTAATTTCCCATTCAAAGCTGCACCTCCTTTTTAGTTGTTGGGGATTTGAGGGTAGTTACGGCCGCAGATTTTTCTGGGCAAGCTCTGATGCCCTCCTTGCTCACCACATGACCCAGAAACATCCCCTGCTCCGCCCCAAATGTGCATTTTTTGGGGTTAAGCTTCATGTTGATATTTCGTAGGGTCTTGAAAGTCTCCTCCATGTCCCTAAGCACTTCTTCTTCTGAGTGGCTTTTGATGACTAGATCATCAATGTATACTTCCAAATTTCTTCCAATCTGCTTCTCAAAAGCCCTGTCCACGAGCCTCTGGTACGTGGCACCGGCATTCTTCAAACCAAAAGGCATTTTGGTATAGCAGAAGATGCCTTGGTTTGTGTGGAATGCTGTTTTCTCCTCATCCCCGGCCGCCATTTGTATTTGGTGATACCCTTTATACGCGTCGAGGAAGCATTTAAATGGGTATCCGTAGAGGGACTCGACTTTCCAGTCAATCTCCGGCAGGGGATAGCAATCCTTTGGACAGTCTTTGTTCAAATCTTTGAAATCCACACACATTCTCCAGCTTCCGTCGCTCTTTTTGATGAGAACGGGATTGGACAACCAGTCGTGGTAGTGCACCTCCTTCATAATTCCTGCTGCAACCAGCTTGGTGACATCTTCGTTGATGGCTTTGTTTCTTTCTGGGGCTTGTCCTCTCTTCTTTTGCCGTACGGGGTTGTAGCCTTCTCTAACGTTCAGCTTGTGTTCCGCGATTGTCCGCGGTACTCCGGTCATATTAGAGGGTTCCCAAGCAAAGATGTCCAAGTTATTTTTGAGCAAATCGCAGAGGTTCTGTTTTCCTTTTTCACTTAACCCCCCCCCAATGTTGATCGTTTGGTCGGGGAATCTAGGGTTGATTGCGACTACGATTCCTTCCTTCACCTCTGCCTCCATGATGGTGTGATAGGGTTCTGGTTCTGCGACCATTCTGCACTCAACTGGGACTACCTTGTCACTGTGCAAACTCACGACTCCGTCACAGGTAGGAAACTTCAACATCCCGTGTGCTGTAGATGGCACTATTCTCAACAGCCTAATCCCCGGCCGTCCGATTATCCCGTTGTAAGGAGAAGGGGATCGTACCACCATGAAGTTCATCCAGGCGCTGGCTGACTTCTTTCCATCTCCCAATGTCACCTCCAGGAGGATCTGTCCTAATGGCCATGAAAGTTCTCCGCTGAAGCCTAGTAATGGTGATGAGGCGGGGATTAGTCTCTTGCGGACGTCCGGACTTAGCTTGTTGAAGCAGTGTTCGTACAGAACTTCCGAAGCACTTCCGTTATCCACGTACATCCTGTGGATTGTGCATCCCTCTACATCTGCCTTGATCACCAGCGGATGGTCATCCCAATCATCCCCGAATATGGGGGGGAAAGATATTTCCATGTTTAGGGCCGCATCCGCAGCCAGCTTGGGCTTAACCGTCCACTGCCAGGATTGAATCATGTATATGGCGTGAGCTTTGTCTTTGGCCGCGGTTTCCTTTTTTCCACCTTTGGGACCACCATTCTTCTGGACTCCATTCTTGATTTCCTTGACCAGATGTGCAAGCTGTCCGGACCTAACCGCTTCTTCTATCTGTTTTTTCAACTGATAGCACTCGTCCGTGTTGTGCCCCTTCTCTCTGTGGAAATCACAGTACTTGTCTTTATTACGGGATTCGACTGGGCTTGACATTGGCGGAGGAGCCGTGAACTTGACCGTATCCATGGCCAGGATTTCCTTCGGTGTTTTTGTGAGGGGGGTGAACATGTCCCCTCTCTTTCTTACTGGCCTGGAGCGGCTCTTGAATTCCCCTTTTCTTTCAAAAATCAGGATGTTCTTCTGCCCACCGTCATGGTTCTTCCACTGAGAGTGTTTCTTTTTTGTCGGGTTGGCCGCGGCCAACTCTCCTCGGAGGAATGCTTTTACTACCTTCCACATCTCATCCTGTGTCTGGGGAATGTTGTCGTTGAGCCTCCTGATCAGCTCCGGGTTAGTTATCCCGTGAATGAAGCCTGATACTTTCATACACTCCGGGGCTCCTTTCACATGCATGCTTTCCATCTTGAAGCATTCTACAAACGCTTCTGTGGATTCCTCTTCTCGTTGCTTTATGTGGTGCAACTCAACAGGATCCTTCGTATACTTCTTTTGTTGAAGGAAGTATGAAAGGAAGCTTGACCTCAATTCTTCAAAGCTATCAATGCTTTCTGGCCGCAGCTCATCAAACCAGACGCGAGCGTGCCCAATTAGCGTGGAATTGAACATGTGTCACCATGTGGGCATGGCCCACCTCTCCACTTTGGCTGCGGTCTGGAAGATCTTCAGATGGTCTTCCGGGTCTCCGGTCCCGTCGTACGTTCTGATTTGAGCCGGAATCCTTGTTCTCTTTGGGAATTCAGAATTCCGTATTCGGTGAGTGGAGGGATCTGCATCGACTATGTCATACGGGGAGTAGAGTTCGTCGGATTCTTTTCTTCCTTTGCTCTTTGGGGTGGATTTCCAATGCCCTCCCGTGCTTTCTTCGCTTTCTGGAAGAGACACCTCTCTGGTCCTGCTGCGGCACGAGTGGTATGTTTCCAAGACTTTGAGTGAGAAGCACTGTTGCGAGTTAAACTCCGGCTTCTTTGGTGTCTATCGACCGAATCCCGTTCAGCCGCTTCCCATTTTCTCTGCTTTTTGGCTTCTCTCCTTCGTTGCCTGCGGGAGGACACCTTTGACTAATGTCTGGAGAACACAGTTGGCTTTTGGTCACCAAGTCTCGTGGTCACGTGCGGACGTTCCTTTTCCAGCCTTGAGAATACGTCCGGTCGCGGCCTCTTAGCTTCTAGCTGGCTCATTTTTCTAGAACACCCATCGTCTCGACTACTGAGCCTCGAGAAGACACTCCGTGACTTGGAACTCCGAAGGGTCTGACCTGGCACTAGGACTAGCCCTGTACCTCCTTTTAGATGCCCGTTTTCTTTCAGACTCCGGGCGAGTATTCCGGGCGTGTTCTCGAGATCTCTCATTCCCGGCCTCATCATCAAAATCTAGACGGGTCTTAACCTGGTCTAATTTTTCTTGATGGACCTTTTCCGCCATTAAGGGCAAGATCTGATTGTAGTGCTTTTCACAGAATTCCCTTATTTCTGCGTCAGTTACATCATTATGTGGGTGTTGTTCCGTGCCTTGCATCTTTTCCTTCCCGCTCGTGTTTCTGACCGTGGAAGGCTCAGGAGACGGGGAAGGGTTTTCCGCCAGATTACTCATGGGAGTTTTTTTTTGGAGACGCATTTATGTCACTGGTCCCACGGATGGCGCCAACTTGTTAATACAATTCCGGGCGCTCCCCCGATGAAGATTAGTGTATGCTAACTTCCCGGGAAATAGATCTTGTATTAAGTGTGATTCTTGGTTTAAAGCTGCTAAGAAAGTAAACACCGTTAGCCTCACTGCGGAACGGGGTTCCGCGGTCAACCTCCGGCGTGAGAGTAAGTAATGGTTTTTAGAGAGATAATGTTAGTTCTAGAGAGAGAGTGAATATGTGTTACGTTTGAATAGTGGCAAGGTCTCTATTTATATGGTTGACCTTTCTGTCGTGTTCTCAAGGTCACGGGTCATGAGAGCGACAGTTTGTGAGTGGGGAGTGACGTAGGTCAACTCCAGAACTTGTCCCATTGTTGTGATAGTGATGCTTTTGGGCGGGAGTTGTCCCGCTTTCCCTTTTCGGGGACTGCAGGCTGTAGTACGCCAAGCCTGGGCGAGATTCCCTACCTTTTATGTTGGGCGCGGTTGTGTCCTCCTTCGGACGTATATACTATCCGCGGAATGGCCTTTTCGTTGGTGTCCGTGCCGTGGGTGCCTGCACGATGGTTTGGTGACCATTGACGGTATATGTATCTAGTCCGCGCCCGACCTGTATGAGTGCCGGGGGCATTATACACAATCACGTTTGGTCCGTGCCCGACCCGTATAAGTGCCGGGGGGTCATACGCGACCATTCTTGAATGATGATTGATCATGATTTGGTGTGTTGTTTGATCCCTTGAAGCTTTGATACCACTTTTGCACAGGTTGTTTGTGGGTTTCCAGGATCGAATATGATCCAACAACATCATGCTTATCAATTATACAAAGAATCGATAAAAGAAAACAAGGAGAAATTGGGTTGAACCCTTTAATATGTATCTGATATTATAAACTGAGGGTTGCTTTTGATTTACAGAAACCTAATCTATATATACTAGATGAATCGTTGTGTACATGTCGATTCACCAAAACTAAACGTTGTATACCTAAAACTAAATAACCGTTTATGTATTGGACCCAGCCCAATACTTTGTTGGGTTTACAGACCTTAAACTAAAATACAGAAAATAACCTATACGTATAAGAAAGATTAATGGATTAAACTTCCAACAATCGCTTCGCCATCTCTTTGTGTTGCTATCCTAAAACCGCTGCATGCATTTTAAGTATCACTGTCAGTTTGCACGATATTTACTGCTTTTCACATGAAGTTGAATGCCAGGAAGTTTTTAAATTTTAAATTACTTCAGGACATAAGCTATGTGTAAGTTATGGGTATATTCAAAGCCTAATTGTTATTTGTTTTATCCCAGTTTGTATTGGTATGTCTGCATAGAACTACTTTTTTGAATATAAAGTAGAAGAATATAGCGTTGAATGCCGGTGCATAAACTTTGACAACTTTATTGAGGATAGCGATTGGTTTTTCTAGCAGTTAGTGGAAAATACCAGCAAAATGTGGAAACAACAATTCATCAGCTTATATCTCTTTTTAAAATTTACCAGTAAACCTTTATTAACATGATTGGGTAGCATTGCTCACTGGGACTGTAAGCACCAATTTATTATGCATAAGAATAATTGTATTACTGTACAAAAACTGGAAAAGGATTTTAGCATTTTGCAACTGCTCTTGGCTCCTCAGCAGTTACATATAAACTGGAAACGTATATACACAACAACTAAATAGGCCATAATAGTCAATTGAGAAGCGGACCATAATAATGTAAATATATAGTGTTCGTTTGATATCATATAAACACAATCTTGTGTTGGGAAATTTTCAAAATAAATTATGTTAAAATCATTTTGGGATTGAGTCTTAGGAAAGAAATTAAGTGTTTTGTTGTGTATTGCTGATGTCCCTCGAATTGGCATAATAATGTAAATATATAGTGTTCCAAATGCTATTTGACCATTGACAATGCATAAACAAATGAGATACTGATTCAGACTCTTCTTGGCACCAAAGACAGAGAACTTGTTGTGGAAGGCAAGAATGTGACGATGAGCTAGAAGTTCTCTCACCAGGATTGCTTCTAGGAGTGCTAACTACTGAAAACACTGAACCTTGTGAGACACATCTTTGAACCATACGTGACAAAACTTCTCTTGTAAAGTTATAGGCGGTTTGAACAACATCATATGAGTAGTATCAGCAACCGAAAATACCCATCTATGCTATGTACCCACTTAATACAGATAACAACCATAAATCTTGGAGTTGTGCTGATTCGAGAAATATTGGAGGTCGAACAAACTCTAAATTCTATGAGAGTGTGCCCACTTCATCTAAAGAATAAAAACTCTGACCTTCTCACTTTATTTGATGATAATTTGGAAAAACGAGAAAACAAATGTTAAGGTTGCGTTTAGTTGAGGGAAAACATCCTTGTTTTTCACAAAATGTTTTCTGGAAAACAAGGAAAACAGAGATCGCGTTCAAATCAACGTTTTCCAACAAATGTTTTGCAAAACACAAATCCCCTATTTCCTAACTTAACAAGGAAAATTACAAAACAAATTTTAGTTGTTTTCCTTTGTAACCCTCAACCCTCCCTCCCTCCCTTTCTTCAAAACAGAAAATAGAAACATCAACTAAACGCGTTTTCTATATTTTTAAGTGTTTTGTGGAGATTAATTCTCCTTCCAAATTTTTACAAAACTAGAAATAGAAAATAATAGAATTAGTTCTCCAACTAAACGCACCATAAAATTTGATTGGCCTATTTACCTGTCATTCCAAAATAATACCTGGTTCCCCACATTGACTTCCCACTTCCAAGCTCTTGAACCTAAAACCTTGATTATATCGACTTTATTCTGAAGATAGATGATGTTTTTCCAGACAGAAGATAACCTTATACGATTGGAAATACGAATTACCACTGTAAACTTAGGAGGAATGATTCTCGAGTAAGCCTTAAGAACTAGCTTCCAAAGGGGGGATTTGTTATCGTTGTATCAGTAGCTTTGGCAATACTGTGCTATAGCTAAGCACGAGGTATATATCTTGGTCAATACTGCAGAAGTACTTCAAGAAAGTTTAGTTCTTATAGCCACCTGTACAATAAGCATAACGACACAACACATGGAAAATGATGTTGGTATAGCAATTTGTAACATTGGTGTGCCATAAAATTGTGGCTCTAAAACAATATCTGTAATCTTTCTAATTCCATAAGGGACAGACACATACATAATTACACATCAATATATGATAAAAGCTTCCATAAAATAATACAAGTCCCCATGAAACTGTAAGCAGTTTAGAAAACCATCCATAGGGCTTCTAGCATCTGGTTAGCAGTTTCTAGCACGCACAGCCTTGGCAGGGTTGAACCCAAATCAATTTTAATGGTCTTTACTTTAAAAAGCCATCTCATATACACCCACTTGTTGGTGGTGTGCTCCCAGAACAGGGTTAGATAATCAACTTCTGTAGAAATAAGCAACAATTCAGCAGAAACAAATACCACTAGGTGGTTACCGGATATCACTTGGAATCGTGTGATCACTTTCCAATGTAAACTATTCGACCCTAATGCCTGGGTTACACGAATATCTACTTGGGATAAGACCAAATGCAGTTATGGAATTAGGCACAATTCTATAACCCTTGCGCTAATAAGTGTTAATGGTTTTCTGTGTGTCCTTCATGCATAATCAGATCTCCTATTTATAGGAGATTACTCTCAGCCGTTCAAATGGAATTATGAGGATTAATCGGCCCACTAATCACCTCATAACTATCCCCATTATAGCCGTTAGTGGTTACATGACCAATTAAACGTGGTCATTAAGCAGTTCTAACTGCCATTTAGCAGTAGTTTAACACTAGCAGTACTTTCATACCTCTAGCATTACTTTCATAGCACTTCAGTGGAAACACTGCTTCAGTGGAAACACTGCCTATCAGTGGAAACACTGCTTATCAGTGGAAACCACAAGCAGTACTTTCCACAAGCAGTACTTTCCACTAGTACTACCAATACAAACCACTATAAGAGTCAGGGTGTTCATGGACCTTATGGGTGTACACTCCGTACCTCCTAACCCATTACAAGGTGTGAACTAATCCCATAAATTTTCCAACAATCCTCCCCAAATTTAGTTCACTTCCTTTGCATGAAAAATAAACATCAAGCAAAACATGTGCATAAACGAAAATGTCCTGAGGATTGAATTTCCATCTTAGTAAATTACACGTTCAAATATTCGAGAATCAGGGTGTTCTAAGAATTGAACCCTTCAACCCATTTGAATACCTGAAGATAAAATACACACAAGTTTTCAAACACTTAACAACTCCTGACACTATACAAGCCATGTGTCCATATCCAAATTCATAAATGTTGTAAAAGCTAAAAGTCCAAAGCTTCTTGAAGCGGCAAAACTTCAACAGTTACATAGGTGGTTCCTCTTTAGTCATGCTCCTTCCAAGCACTTTTTCAAAGAAAATTAACCATTAAGAAGTAAAGACTTCATCCTCCTTTCAGCAGGTTCTGAGCACAACCTTGGGATGTAAATAAACATGTGCTCCAGTCCACTGAATGTTCAGCTTTCCACATTGAACTCAGCTCCCAAGTTTCCTTAGGAGGGAGTTGGGTGTCCTAGCATTCAGTGATTAAGTTGGACTTAAACCCATCCCTTTAGCAGACTTTATTACCAAGTCTCTAGCCAAACCCTTCGTCAAGTGATCAGCTAAGTTCTGTTGAGATCTAACAAACTCTATAGATACCACCCCATTCATGATAAGCTCACGAATCATGCTATGTCTGACACCTAAGTGTCTAGACCTACCATTGTACATCTGGCTATAAGCCTTAGCCAATGTAGCTGCACTATCACACCGGATAGAAATAGGTGCTATAGGTTTAGGCCACAATGGAATCTCAAGAAGCAAGTTTTTCAACCATTCAGCTTCTTTACCAGCAGCTGCCAAAGCCACAAATTCATATTCCATTGTTGAACTGGTGATGCAAGTTTGCTTCTTGGATGCCCAAGAAATTGCACCTCCACCAAGTAGGAATACCCAGCCACTGGTAGATGAATTGTCTTCAGTGTTACTGATCCAACTTGCATCAGTGTATCCTTCCAACACTGATGGGTAACCAGTATATGAGAGACTATAATCCATAGTTCTCTTCAAATACTTCAGTACCCTTTGAATTGCTTACCAGTGATGAGCACTAGGATTACTAGTATACCTGCTCAATTTTCCCACTGCAAAACCAATGTCAGGTCTTGTACAAGTCATGGCATACATAAGGCAGCCAATTACCCTAGAATACTCAAGTTGAGATACAGCTTTGCCATGATTAGGCATCAGCTTCTCACAAGTATCCATAGGTGTACTCACTGGAGTACAATCAAAGTAATTGAATTTCCTCAGCACCTTCTCAATATAATGAGACTGAGTGATAGAAATTCTTTTACTTTCATGTTTAATCCTTATACCAAGGATAACATCAGCCTCCCCCATGTCCTTCATGGAGAACCTTGATGACAAAAATTCCTTTGTCAGGTCAACCTGATATTGGTCAGTGCCAAAAATCAACATGTCATCAACATATAGACAAATGATGAATCCTTTACCAGATTCATCAAATTTGCTATATACACATTTGTCAGCTTGGTTAAGAACATAACCATTAGACAAAACCACTTCATCAAATTTTTGATGCCATTGCTTAGGTGCCTGCTTAAGTCCATAACGAGACTTAATCAGTTTACACACCTTGTTTTCATTGCCAGGCATGATGAAGCCCTGAGGTTGGTTTATATAAACCTCCTCTTCCAATTCACCATTCAAGAAAGCAGTTTTCACATCCATCTGATGAATAACCAGATTGTGAATAGATGCCATAACAATCAGCAGTCTTATGGTACTGATACGAGCCACAGGGGCATACGTATCAAAATAGTCTATTCCTGACTTTTGTTTAAAGCCCTGAATGACTAGTCTAGCCTTGAACTTTTCAATAGTTCCATCTACCTTCATTTTTCTTTTGAAAATCCATTTGCAACCCAGAGGTTTGCAACGAGGAGGTAGATCAACCAACACCCAAGTGTTGTTGCCCATGATGGAATCCATCTCATCATTGATTGCTTCTTTCCAGAAAGCAATATCCTGGGACTTCATTGCTTCTTCAAATGTCTTGGGATCATCCTCAACAATGAAGCAATAGGAGTATTGGTCAGAGACCTCATCCCTAGTTCCTTCAACTAAGTATAGTTGAAACTCAGGTCCAAATGACTTTGGAGTCCTAACCCTTTTGCTCTTCCTGAGCACAGGTTCAGGTTGTTGTACCACAACCTCATCAGGGACCACTGATGGTTCATCATCAGGGACCTCTGATACACCAGTGTCATGAGTTCCATTAGGAATCCTCTGACTTGGTCTAGGGACTGATGAGAATCTATTCTCATCAAAATCTGCATCCCTTGATTCAATTATTGTGTTAACTGAAACATGTTCATTAGGTTCAATAACATAGAACCTAAAAGCCTTAGAATGCTCAGCATATCCAACAAAGATGCAGTCAATGCCTCTTTCACCCAAAGTTTTCAACTTTGGATCAGGGAGTCTTACAACAGCCCTACAACCCCAAACCTTGAGATAATTCAGGTTGGGTTTCCTTTTAGTCCAGAGTTCATAAGGGGTAACCTTGTTCTTTTTGTTGGGAACCCTATTTAACAAGTAGCAAGCTGTTAACATAGCTTCACCCCATAACCCTTGACTCAGTCCTGAATAGGACAACATGGAATTAACCATCTCCTTCAACACCCTGTTTTTCCTTTCAGAAATACCATTTTGCTGAGGAGTATAAGGGGCAGTCGTTTCATGGATTATTCCAATAGACTGAAAGTACAGAGTATCCATGTACTCACCTCCCCTATCAGTCCTTAATCTTTTGATCAAAGACCCAAGTTTTAATTCAACTTCAGTTTTAAACACTTTGAATTTATCTAATGCTTCATCCTTGGTATGTAACAGATAGACATAACAAAACCTTGAAGCATCATCAATAAATGTCACAAAGTACTTCTTATTCCCAAAGAAGGAGTGGCATGCAAATCACACAGGTCACTGTGTATAAGCTCCAAGACCTTAGTCTCACGACTAACACCCTGAAAGGGTTTCTTGGTTATCTTGGTCAACATGCAAGTTTTACACTTTTCAGTGTCCATGTCAAAAGCAGGGATTAAACCATCCCTAGACATATCTTGCATTCTTTTATAGTGAACATGGCCAAGTCTAGCATGCCAAAGGGTAGAGTTAGTCTGGTCATATGTGGTCACAATGGCTGAAAGAACACTATCAGTGGTAACATTAAGCCTGAACATTTGATTACATAAATAACCAAAACCAATAAAAACACCATGCTTAGAAAGCACAAATTTATCAGACTCAATAACTTGTTTATATCCATGATTATTCAAAACACTACTTGAAACCAAGTTTTTCCTTATATCAGGAACATGAATAACATTAAACAAAGTTACAATCTTTCCAGAACTAAATCTAAGATCTACACAACCACGACCATGCACCAAGGTTGTTGACTCATTTCCCATGTGAAGAATAGAACCATCATTCAGTGACTCATAAGTCTTGAACCAGCTTCTATCTTTACACACATGAACTGTTGCACCAGAGTCAACCCACCACGCAACATCATCATCCTGCACATAAAAAGATTTAGATACATATGTAACATAATAAATCTGAAAAGACTTATTAAACATATTCTGACCTTTCAGTGAGTTGGCTGAACCACCACTCCCTGAACCATTAGTGCCTGATCCATTGGCTTTACCACCAATTTTAACACCTTTGCAGTCCCTTTTAATGTGACCAGTCTTGCCACATTTCCAACAAGTAGGTGTTGCCTTCTTGTTAGGATCTGCCCTTGTGTTGTCATGATATTTGCGTTTGCCTTTGTTGTCATTGTACCTGCTGGAGTTGTTATGCTCCACCATATTGACAACAGATGGTCCAGCAGCATTGCTGCTCTTTGGCTTGTCATTATCCTGCACTTTGAGAGATTCCTCAATGCGCAGATGACTGCCCAACTCAACCAGAGTTAATTCCTCTATCTTATGTTTCAAGGTATGCTTGAAATCTTTCCAAGAAGGAGGAAGTTTATCAATAACACAAGAGACTGAAATAGCCTCATCCATGTGCATATTGTGTTGTGTAAACCTTCCAAGTATTCCAAGAAGTTCATTGTATTGTTCCATGACTGGTCTTGAATCAGTCATTTTGTAATTTGTGAAATTACTAACAATGAACTTCTTACTTGATGCATCCTCAGCCATATATTTGGCATCCAAGGAATCCCACAGTTCTTTGGAAGATTCAAAGTTCTGATAAATATCAAACAGAGAATCAGACATACCATTGAGAATAAGACCTCTGCATATGTAGTCATCATTCTCCCATTTGCTCCTCCTTCTGATCTGCTCCACAGTAGCATCATCCCCATCATCAGGAATAGGTGTAGTAAGCACATACACCACACTCATGCTTGACAGCAAGAAGTGCATCTTCTTCTGCCACCTCCTAAAGTCCACCCCTTCAAACTTATCAAGCTTGGCAAAGTTTGAAGCCATGTGTTTCATTGCAGCAGTTGCCATTGATTATCACAAAATAGTTTACTTTGATTGTTGGTGGTGTGCTCCCAGAACAGGGTTAGATAATCAACTTCTGTAGAAATAAGCAACAATTCAGCAGAAAAAAATACCACTAGGTAGTTACCGGATATCACTTGGAATCGTGTGATCACTTTCCAAAGTAAACTATTCGACCCTAATGCCTGGGTTACACGAATATCTACTTGGGATAAGACCAAATGAAGTTATGGAATTAGGCACAATTCTATAACCCTTGCGCTAATAAGTGTTAATGGTTTTCTATGTGTCCTTCATGCATAATCAGATCTCCTATTTATAGGAGATTACTCTCAGCCGTTCAAATGGAATTATGAGGATTAATCGGCCCATTAATCACCTCATAACTATCCCCATTATAGCCGTTAGTGGTTACATGACCAATTAAACGTGGTCATTAAGCAGTTGTAACTGCCATTTAGCAGTACTTTAACACTAACAGTACTTTCATACCTCTAGCAGTACTTTCATAGCACTTCAGTGGAAACACTGCTTCAGTGGAAACACTGCTTCAGTGGAAACACTGCTTCAGTGGAAACACTGCCTATCAGTGGAAACACTGCTTATCAGTGGAAACCACAAGCAGTACTTTCCACAAGCAGTACTTTCCACTAGTACTACCAATACAAACCACTATAAGAGTCAGGGTGTTCATGGACCTTATGGGTGTACTCCGTACCTCCTAACCCATTACAAGGTGTGAACTAATCTCATAAGTGCACTAAATTTTCCAACACCACTGTCATATCTTCAAAAGCACAAATTTCCAACTAAATTTTTAGCACTTGGCAATTGAGTTTAACGTGAGTTTCGATCATTTCCTCAAACTGTTCTGTTTCTACACACCAGAATTGCAATGGGAGATAGAAATGAGCGAATGTAGAGAGATGATGAGAAGCAAGGATATATTTATGATAGCTTCTCAGAGGTAAATCAAGATATAGAACCATTGATGGTGGAATGCTTTCATTCAGTTCGACTAAGAGGTTGGACACACCAGCTGATGAGTTTATGCCGACACACCACAGTAGATGAGATGAGTTCTTATCTAGCTCTTATCTTATTCTGAGTTAGATTTTTTAGTTCTTTTAAAAGTGCTAAAAGAAAACAAACCAATGTTATACTAGAATTGGAGGGGTGAGCCAAACCAAGGCAATAGTGCAACGCCAAGACGACTCGCAAAGACCCCAATAGCAAGCTATTGTGATGGGACTTTCCCCATAAAAAATAAGATTAATATCGAGTGAGACGATGGCTCACATATCAGATATTAAACTGATAAGAACAGATACTACACTTGATCTTAGCCAAAAGGCCGAGAAAGGTATGCCTTGTACATCCCTGAGCCTTGGTTTTTATAGCAGTATCCTCTTACTTAGTTTCTTTGGTTAGGCGATGTGGGATGCATACCAGTTAACTTTTAGTTCTCTACTTTGACTGCAATTATGCCTTGTGCAATTTTCCCTGGCTAATTAAGCTAAGCTTTGCCATACAAAAAAATTCAGCTACCTACTAGGCTACTAGGCGGATTAATCTATTCAGATATATACAAAAAATTCAACCCCTTCTGCTTCACTAAGATTTAATAAAATCCCTTATTTAAAAAGACTGGAAAGGATTTTGGCATATTGCAACTGCTTTTGGCTCCTCGGTAGTTATTAATAGTAATCAAATGTATATACGCGGCAACTAAATAGGCCATAACAGTCAATTCAGAAACAAACCATAATAATGTAAATAGATAGGGTATCATATAACCACAATCTCACACAGCTAGCAAATCCTTCTACTGGAACTACATCACCATCAGATAAAAGTTTCACTCGATGCCGTGTGTCTTAACTATTGAAATCTTCAAATCCATTAACTCCCCGAGAACATACAAAAGGTAAAGAGATTTCCAAACTTTATATACAACGGTCTACATCAAACAAGCTACTCAGGTCCTGGAGTCTCTTTATATCATTTGCTGTCATCTTGGTCGACTCTAAGCTCTGTTATTTTAGCTTCTTTGATGACTTCAAATGCTGCAATCCACCACTGTTTACTTGCGAATTTGATAAGTTTCGAGAGACCAACTAGGAAAGACCTGCATCCGAAGTGCCAGCCAACACTTTTCACAAACAGTTCATTATTGTTCATCTTTAACTACCAAATTTACCACATTATCGGTTTTAAGAAGATACCAGTAATTAATATTAGAGAAACAGGATGATAGTTATCTAAACTAATGTAAAACAAGACAATTTATTTGTCTGCTTTTATACATTTAGATAATACCTGGTTGGTTTCTTAAAATCATGTGCTCTTGAACAGTCATGACATATATTAAATTGCAACCACGATTGCGTATGTAGGCTTGTTGAGTGTTAATTTATTCTGATCTAAATGAGTACCAACTTACTGTAAATGGTTTAATACACTAATCTTCTTCTATACTTTGTAAAACAAGACAATTACAACCCTATCTTATCTATATCTTTGCCCGCTTTTTTACATTTAGATAGAACTTGGTAATTTTTTTAAAAACGTTTGATTTTGAATAGTCATGTTCTAAATTAGTACCAACTCAATGTAAATGGTTTAGGTACACTAATCAAAAGCTGGCTTCTGGAACCAAGGGATGTTTGTTCTTTTTTGGTACTGCATGTTAGAAACAATCACTAAAAAGTTACCAAAGGAATATATAAAAACGAAAACAAAAATCCATCGCACAAAACGAATTCTAAAAAACTATTAATTTCACTTTTCTTTAGCAAAAGGAACAGTTGAAGTCATGAAAGGTTTGGTTACAAAGAATTATCATGTAGTCGAAACAAAGGATATGTCGAGCTACCAAGCTCGTTAGATAAAATATTTGGCTAAGTTTTCAAAACTTTCTATATTTGAACTTCAACCTTACAACTTTAACCAAAAATCCATAGAAGGATCAACTCTAGTAATTTTCTCCACAAATGATGGTGTACAAAGAGCATTTAGGACCAACATGTCTGGTCTTTGGACAAGGATGGATTAGCTCCAACTAAGACCTTTCATGTTTCTGAATTCATTTCTAGAAAGACTCCTAACATCCCACATAAAAAGATTATGTGTAGAAGAAAAAGAAAAAGTGGGTGTTCTATTGAGAAGGTACAGTCGGCTATATGAACCTGAATAGCACAAGCTCGTTATACTTGCACTGTCAGGAGCGAGGGTAGTCGCAGCTCTGAGAAAACAGCCTAACGCAGTGCCCCCTTCTTTAGGGACCATGTGACTCGAACCTTCGCTCAGGCGACATGACCCATCTCTCAACTTGGAATGGGCAAGCCAGATATTGCTATTTCAGACCCAACCGAACTAAACAAAATCATAGTCCATCCCACATTAATACCCACTTGGAATGGGCAAGTCAGATATTGCTATTTCAGACCCATTTCAGACCCAACCGAATTTACCACATTATCGGTTTTAAGAAGATACCAGTAATTAATATTAGAGAAACAGGATGATAGTTATCTAAACTAATGTAAAACAAGACAATTTATTTATATGAAGTCATGTTGGGTATTATCTATGGTCCATGACCCAAGACCTATGACCCAATATCTAGATACATTGCATCTTGTTGGGTATCCATAAAACATTACCCATAACCCATGGTTCATAACCCATAACCCATAACCCGATTTATAACCCGAAATCCGGACTTAAGCTGACCCAACAGCCGGATCCCTAAGATTGCACTGGCCGGATCCCTCTGGGGAGGGATCCGTGAGAATCGTGGGACAGTAGACATTTTTGTCTATAAATAGTGAGCCATTTCTCTCTCACTACCACTTTTACACATACTCTCTCTTAGTATTGTAACATCTCTAACCTCATATCCAAAGGATCATTCTATGTAGTTTTATGTTTGTGTGATTCTCTAGGTTCCTCCTAAAGGTGAGATAACCACCTCTTGAAGACGTACACGCTCAAGGTCATGAGTTACTAAGCTTTGTCATCATCAAGACCACTGAAGTGTATCTTGTTGATAGTTATTTTCTCCCTCCATAGAAGTGTTGTGTTGAAGGCATTAGTGAAATGTGCTGAAGGGTCGTGTCGAAGGCATTAGTGAAAGGTGCCAAAGGGTCATGTCAAAGGCATTAGTGAAAGGTGTCAAGGGTGTACATTCGATACGGTGCATCGATGTACAAAATAGTTAGTTTGGGTTAAAGGATATTGATATCCTTATGATGTTGTAATAAGGAGTGTGTCTCCTTTGGGGTAGTCGTGTAGTGGTGTAGTGTTGGGTAGTAGTTTCTCCTTTGTAATGGAACTCGGTATCTAGCCTTGTACCGGATAAAGTGTAGGCGACGTTGTGATAGGTGTGGTTCTACCTCGTGGAAGAACTCGGTGTCTAGCCTAGTACCAGATAAAGAGTAGGCGACGTTGTGAAGGCTTTTCCGCCACATTAAGAAGCTTGTGTTGTGTAGTGATTACGAACTCTCGAGTGGGGAACTCGGGGAGTGGAGTAGGGCAAGGAAGGTGTCCTTGTAGCCGAACCATTATAAATACTCGTGTCGTGGTTTTGTGTTCCTTTACTCTTTATCTTTGCATTGCTTATTTATATGCTTATCTATCATCATCAAACACACACATTAAATAGATTGACATAAGTCGATCTAAATAGTTTAAAACAAAATTTTAATCGGTAAAACTATTCAACAATCCTTCTAGTTTTTCACAGACACAATCAAGTTGAAGGAAAGAGAAAGTAAAGAAGCTAAAAAACGTTTTAAAAAGGTGAAGTTCTCAAAATTAGATTCTAAAAGTTTAATTTTTATTTATTTACTTGTTCTAATAAAAATTAAAAAAGGGATAACTCATAAAATATTTTCTAAAATATTAATATGTTTGTATAATAAGTAGTTAACATTAGAATGTTTATACAATAAACCAATATACTCAAATAAAATTTAAACAATTTTAAAACGTGTGTTTCAATTTAAATATATCACCTTTCTAAATTTGTATTTAAACTTCTTTTTACAAAGTATCAACATGGAAGGACGATCAAATCGAGGAACATCAAAGCTGAGTACAGCTTCATAAGGAAGCAAATCAAATGTGCGCTTACTACTTACAACCACGTGTACTAATGGTCAAACGCATCTTTAAGTATCTTTCATATTAAACATTTCTATTTGTAAAAGCTTAATAAAGCGAATTTCTTAGTTTAACAAGTTTCGCGACTAATGTTGACACGCCTAATTAACCGTTGTTAGACTAATGCTACTTCTTCTACTGATTACAAGAGATTTGATTTGGTCCTATAAAAAGGGATATTCATTAAATTCATTAAAAGGAAGTTTATCTTTTTGTATTTTGAAAATTATAAGTACCCGATTTAGAGAAATAAATACACCGATTTAAAGAAAGAAAAAAATAAAGGACATTTAATTTATCACATTTTAATTCTCTTAAAACCGATTTGCGTATAACCGTATAAACGAGAGAAGTTCATGATACATGCAACGTTACAACGTACCGTGCATACAATATTAAGATACTCCGTACGTACTATAAACTGAGTTTATTGGCCTTGTTCATATAGTTTAGTCTACAACGTATCGACCACACACTACTACACAAAAATCTCATTAGGTACGGTTTTTAAGGCATTTTAGTACGGTTTTGAAACCGTGGTAGATATGAGCATACCAAAAACTAAAATCATTTTCTGGTACAGTTTGTAGCAAAACATTATTATTTGGTACGGTTTTTTCTAACCGCACCAAATTTTTTTCATAAGCCACTTTTCTTTTCTACTATGGTTTGTTAGTAAACTGAACTAAAATCTGTTTAATTTAAAAAAATAATTCATTTTTTTTTCCAGAACCTATAACCAAACACTACCACATATCTTTCGCAGCAGACCCGAACATTTCACTCATGTCGGCAAAAACGCCAAGGGGTTTAGTAACTACGTTGGTGAGCTGATTAGGGAGTTTCCGTTGTATTATCCCTCCTGGCACAAGATCGAAGAGGAGAAGAAGGCGCACGTCATGCAAAGACTCGGGGTCAGTTATTTCATTTTCCTTTTATATTGTTTATTTATTTAAATTTATTTATTTATTTAAATTTGTTTGTTTATTTAAATTTGTTTGAATGTGTATACTTATCTAATACTTTGTTTATTGATATTTATCTTTATATTTATTTTTGTTATATTTGAATGCAGGAACACTTTAACTTGGAGCGCCATAGGAATGGTCCACAGTGGAAAAAGATAAAGATTGCTATCGATACATATTTGGCTTGGCGCTACGAGACAACAAGCATGACAGGAAGCGCGATTACTTTACGAGCCAAGGTGGGTTGATGTTGTGGATGAGATTCGAAGACGCCCTCCTCCGAACGTAGAGCCGTCTGAGTGGGAGAAGCATATCAAGTTCTACCTCGAGGAAGGGAACCAGCTTCGAGCCTAGACGAATGCGGAGAACAGGAAAAAGAACAAGGTCTATAGCCGCCACGGATCTCGCTCGTTGGCCGTAGATCTCTCGTTGGCCGTATCTCGACATGAATATGTAAGACACATTTTGAATATTTTAAATATTGTTCATTATATATATGGTATTTGATTTTTCTTTTTTTTTTATTTGTTTCATTGTATATGCATGTGTATGTATAGTTTGAGAACAACGAGACCCACGAGTTCCCTTCTCTCCTACAGAGCTTCTATGACTCGCGTTGCAAGGAGGGTGAATGGTTGCAGGACGATGCCCGCGATCAATACGTAAGTATTGTTTTTTTTTCAAACACGCACTTTAATGATTTATTGAAACATAATCTAGTAACCCGACTAATATATTGATTTTCTCATTCTTTTTCAACTACACAGGAAGAGATGATCCGCTTGCACGATCTTGGAGCAAATACGCCTACCGGGGTCGTCTACACAGAGGACCAGATACTTGCCATGGTTCTGAAGGGCAAGCAGAGGGGCCACATAGCTGGAAGGGGCCCTGTGTTACCCGAACATGGCAAGACTAGCTTACCCGACATCCCACTTCCACCTACCGGTACTTACATTGACAAAAAGATCGACGAGCTGTTAGCCGAGAAAGATAAGAAGATCAAGTCGATTGAAGAAGACACTAATGAGTAACGATCTCCGACAGTTGATGTCTATCATGCGGGGTAGCCCCCAATGGTCCGAGATGATCAGTCAGATGTCTTCTGTAGCCGAGGTAGGCTCGGGTAGCGGGACTGGCGTGGGTAAGAGTGGCGCGGGCGGGAATGGGGCGGGTGGGAGTAGTGATCAGGAAAATGGTAGCGATTCTGATGACGAGGGCATTAGATCGAGGTATATGGGTTATTTTGTGTTACTTATCATTTGAACTATATTTTGTCGACTCATATCTTGTTATTGTGTAGTTTAACGTTTTGGCGACTTGAACCTTTTGGATATTGCAACGTTTGTGGTTATGGCAGCTAGGTTTAGATATTATAACACCCGTTTTGTATACTTTATATTGTTTTGATGTATTTTGAGGGTGTTTAGCAATTACATATAAGTGTTTACGCCGTTTTGGCCGTTATAAGTTATTTTTGAATATTGGCATTTGGAATTGGTTGCATACAGTTTTTGGTTTGTATACAAGTTATGGTAGATTTTCTCCGGAAATATTTCTAGAAAAAATATGGGAAACTGCTGCTGTGCAGGCATTTATGCAGCAGCAGTTCAACATAATTCCCTACGACATATCGTCGGTAAATAAAAGAATTTATTTTTTGATTTTAATTATGCCTACGACATGTCGTAGGTATAATATAAGCATACTTTTTTGGGTTTTATTATATCGACGTCATGTCGTCGGTATAATAACAGAAATATTCGTGTATACTAAGTACACGTAGACGACATGTCGTAGGTATAATAAAAGATAACGATTAGTTAATTAATCAAAGTGATTAATTATCTTTATTATCCCTATGACATGTCGTAGGTAAATATATAGCAGAAATTACAAAACCATTGACTAAAAAGGGTGTGGGTCCTACCTTGTCGTAGGGAAATGTCGTCGGCACAATAAACACCGACGCGACATTCTCGACAAGTGAATGCCGATGACATGACGTCTAGATTTCATTATCCCTAAGAATTGTCGTAGGGAATGGGCAAAAAATCTCGACTGGAAATGTGGTGTTTGGTCTAGTGACTACCATTACGTGTATACAATATTAAGATACTCCATACGTACTATAAACTGAGTTTATTGGCCTGTTCATATAGTTTAGTCTACAACGTATCGACCACACACTACTACACAAAACTCTTATTAGGTACGGTTTTTAAGGCCTTTTAGTACGCTTTTGAAACCGTGGTAGATATGAGCGTACAAAAAAAATAAAACCATTTTCTGGTACGGTTTTAAACCGTAGCAAAACATTATTATTTGGTACGGTTTTTTTCTACCCGCACCAAATTTTTTTAGTAAAACCATTTTCTGGTACTGTTTTAAACCGTAGCAAAACATTATTATTTGGTACGGTTTTTTTTCTAATCGCACCAAATTTTTTTCATAAGCCATTTTTTTCTGCTATGGTTTGTTAGTAAACCGCACTAAAATCTGTTTCATTTAAAAATAAAATAATTCATTTTTTTTCCCAGAACCTGTAACCAAATACTACCATATATCTTTCGCAGCAGACCCGAACATTTCAGCATACACAAACAATATTCAACAAATTTAACATCCTACGTAAACATCAACCAACGCTACATCCGAGTTAGACAAAAATGTTATCCATTACAAGTGTTTAAACGACATCATCACGAAAATATAAAACCTTAACTATTGAGGAGCCGTTGTATCTAACGGATAAACTACAACCCTATAAAACTCGTTCAATGTCAAATAGGCCACTTGGTCGATCTCCAGCGATTTTAGAACGCGTGTGTCATCCCAAAGCTATAAAAACAAAGAAATGATAGATAACAACACAATGTGATAAAGAGTAACAAATTATATTATAAGTAGCTAGTCAATTCAATCCTAAATGCATATGATATATAAGTTCAACCCATTTGACACCCCTAGCTGCAATAGCAGCCGACCCACTACAATCCCATCTGACCCGCTATAGCATAAACCGGTAATATATAATACAAGCAGTAGCTACGAAAATAATGTATAATCAAATGTAGTATCACTAAGAGGAAGATGACGGATTGAACAAACAGTTTTATACAAAATATGTTCTCAAGTCTTGCAACATAAGCTTGCAACATAAGTTGTAAAATAAATCTCTCCTCAAGTTTTATACAATCTATTCTCAAAGTCTTGAACAAATAATTTTATACTCAACATTTTTATAATAAATCTTGCAACATAAGCTTCACAAAATGGTAATTACTTATGCTAAATCTTTTCTCAAGTCGCTACATTTTCAGGCCTATATTCAGCTATCAACCCGCTTTATACAAAAGACATTGTACAATATGCAGGTAAAACATAATACGAGTAGTGGTCGACCCGCTGCAAGGGTTGCAACAGCAGCCGACCCGCTGCAACAATAGCCGACTCGCTGCAATCCCAATCAACCCGCTATAATCTCAAGCATAAAAGGAAATACTTACACTTTTCGCGATATAAAAGACACACCGTCTTAGATATAGCCAAATGCATACAAAATTACCTAAAAATATCGCCTCTAAACCTTAAATGTGTGTTTTCTTTAATAATACTCGTATCATGTTAGTCAACCTCAACGATACATTCGGTTGAGGAATATAAGCTAGGGCATAGGGGACAAAACATATTGGGAAGCATGTATGGAGCATCACTAGATTGAGGCAATGAAAAATGAAATGGATGCTTTGTATAGATATAACACTTGGGAAATTAGTGTTTGTCTAAAGATATGCAACCTATAGGTTGCAAATGGGTTTACAATTTAAGGGGGCGCTTGGTTCAAATAGAGGAATAGGAATGAGAAAGGTAAAGTGAATGCCAAGGAATGTAATGAGTATTGCATTAGCAATTGATTTTGCTTAGTTCTACAACATCAAAAAAATAATAATAAAAAAAAAAAAAAAAAAAAAAAAAAAAAAAAAAAAAAAAATCCACAAGAAACAATTGTAGGGTAATAAAAATCATTTTCTAAAATGATCTTTAATGTACCTAAATCCTTTCTAAAATTATAATTGTATGTGTATGATATAAATTATGTCCAAAAGACACATCTTCACCACATTTTACAGAACAATGCCTCTACGATTCAACAATGGTAATCGTAGGATAGGGCTCACAAGTAAGTTATGAGTTTTTCTTCTTAAGCGTTTGTCATATATTTCATCTTTTATAACCCTATCATGTTTCCTTATAACAGTGAATGGGGTGAAGCTCCTCCTACCATTGACATTTGCATTCATCATGGTGGTAGAGTTGTAACTTCCAATGTGCTTTACGATTATTGGGGTGGCGATGAACTTATAATATGCAACGTATCAACAAACAATATAACATACATCTCTATTAGACGATTAGTTGCGCAACATTTAAGTCAATACATTGACGTAGGATCATACTAGTTGCGTGTCCAAATGGAAGAAGAATATAGTCTTCGTAAGATAGAGCATGAATGGTATATTGATTCATGGCTATCTCAAATTCAAGTTGGTCATGCATTGGATATCTACTTGGTTCATCGTAAGTATCCGACGCTTATTGACCCAATTCGTCAAATTACCAAAGTGCAACACGTTTTGGCATCAGGTTATGAACGAGTTCAATCGGAAAAAATTTCAACGACACAACAAGGATATGATAACAAGCAAATGTCATACGTTGAATGAAAATTGCCAAAAGTTCAACGCGGATTTCAAACCTGCTAAACATTTCGCAAAAAGTGAGGAAAATGAATTGGACAATCTGAAACGGGCTAGAACAACGCATCGTGACGAGCATAAAGGTATTTCGTTTGCTCAAGAGGAAGCGTGAGAGATTTTGAAATCCCATGAAAAATGGGACGCGCCGGAACCGGTTGATTTAACCGGAGACGTCCCCGGGGAAAGCCACGGGGAGCTATCCGGTGATGATGTACGACCACATCCGGTCGACAAACCACGCGCTAGAAAAAAAACAAAAATCCGATACCACGACGAGCACCGGGGGAAGTTCATCCAGGCAATTCGGGGACTTTATGTCATCCGAGCTTCGTCTCAAACGAGAAGCGGCCCAAGAGGCGTACGAGGCGGCTAAAGAGAAAGACCGTGTGATAATGCGTTTGGAAAAGTTTAAATCTCTCAGTCTTAGTGATAACGCTACACGCGTCGTTCGGGGTCAAAGGAACTTCCTTTTCTTCGAGCAAGTTTTATAACACCCTAGGCAGTGAACCTAATCGTTGTAGTGTAGTATTAGGGTAAGCCACGGGCATTGATATCGTTCTCTAGGGGAATAGGAATGGTAGTGAGAAGTTACTACGCTAAGGTTGGGGTTGAGGAAGATTATTTTTTATCTTTTTTATGTTTTTTTAGGAAATGGAAAGGTACGAATCTCGGGGTTTGAGTTTGGGGGTTTTGGTATTTCTACCGATTACTTCTACTTATCTAATTATCTAAACTAATGGGTAGTCTATGTCTAATTATTGTGTGTTCGTATGATAGTTTAAAGATGTATTTACTTAGGTTTTATTACTCCTTAATTATCTCCTATTGGTGGTTGAATTGTCACGTCCTTATTCTTAATCGCGTTGTGTGTCTAAAGTCATAGGGTACGCGTTTATCCCTAACTCTTTGAACTTACCAAAGGGTCTCGTCTACAAAACCCACTAGGGATTATAAACTCTAACTCTAAGGCCTCTTTGGATGGTTTAGCCTACAACCGCTCTAAGTGCTATAGCCTAAGGGTCACAAAGATTAATCAAGCATTAATTACACAATGAATGACCTATCGCATTACTAGATCATTAACAATTAAGATAAGAAACAACCAATCAATATTCAATAATTAAGTTTCATATTTCCTAAGCAAACACACAAGTAAATTAGCCGGACATGGAGAACACGCAAGCATACACACAAATAATCAAAGACATAATTGAATTAATGAAGTAAAACACTTATCTTGTTGTAAGATAGGGTTTGGAACCCTAAAATATTGTACAAGACAACCTTGGTTCGGTTTAGGTTTTTACTCCAAATGACTACTCTCTAAAACTGAAAAATTCGGATTCTATATATAAGATTACATGTGCGACGGCGTCACCTTATGTTCTGTGACGCCGTCGGGTCGCCGTCATTAGGGTTTCGTCTTGGCCACGTTAGTCTTGCGACGGCGTCACCTTGTGCTTGTGACGCCGTCCTCTTCAGCTTCTGACGCCGTCTGGATCAAATCTAGGCCGTCTGAGTTGTGACGGCCTACTCTTTTAAAGCCTGACACCGTCACTTGAAAATATGAAATTTGGCTTCTGTGCCGTCACAAAATGCTCCGACGGCGTCGCAGTTAAGCAGTGACGCCGTCACCTTGTCATTCAGCAGCTTGAGTGTCTCGATTCTTGACTTTGGCCATTTTCTTCGTATATCCGCGCCTTTTCGTCCAAATAAGTGCCATTACAGCAATTTGCCTTCAAGAGACCTAAAAAGTGAAAAGGAACGATATTAAGTAATAACGGATACAAAAGTGATCAAATAAAGGCTTAAACGACCCCTCAAAAAGGTACATTTTAAAACCTTATCACTTAGCACGAAGGAGATGGATGCGAACGTTGCGTATTGGATCAAAATGGAAAAGAAGAAAATACAATAAAAATATAAATTGCAATGCCCCGAGTAGTTTTATTTTATTTCCGTATTGTATTTTTATTTCGTACCTTTTTATTTTTATTTTATGTACTCGTAGTAGTTTTTACATTTCGTAGTTTTTTTTTTGTAATTTTTTTATGTCGTATTTTTTTATTTGTAACGTTTTTATTTCGTACTGTAATTTTTAACTTTATCAATGAAGTACTATAATGTTTAATGAATGAAATTGTCAGAGGGGTTAATTTGTAAATTGTAATATTTTAAAATGTGGGTCTCAAAAATGTAATGTTAGAGCATCTGCAATGCTTCAACCCATAATGACTTTTTCTTTTAATCACAATTAATTTCTCCATAAATTTTATCTTCTAAAAAGCCTTTTTCACAAACACTCTCCAATGCAAAAAAGCTTTTTAAAAGCTTTTTTATCAACTCAATAGCTCTTCATTTAATGAAAATCACTTGTAGCATTTTGTGTCAAACGCTTCGTGTTTACCAAGCTATCTTCTTCAAAGTCATTGGCAAAGCTTTTGTCCCAATGGAAAAAGTCATTCAAATGACTTGATTAAATAGTGAAAAGTCTTTTGTCAAGTTAGCATTGCAGTTGCTCTTAGTTGGTGACTTGGTGTTATGATAAGAGATGATTTTTTAGTAGAGGTGGCAATTTAAGACCCAATGGTTAAATTTGGGTCTAGTTGGGCAAATTTTTTTAATGAGATGGGTTTAGTTTATTTTAATAGATGAGTTTAAATGGGTTTAGTTAATTTTAATTAATTAATATTGATGGGTCTAATAATATACCCGCATGGGTCCTAAATTTATAAAAATCACTCACAGTTTATTTTTATACGTTTTCATACATTTTTATCATTTTCGTCCGTTTTTATACGTTTTCATCCGTTTTCTTACGTTTTTATCCGTTTTTGTTCGTTTTATACGTTTTCGCCCGTTTTTTACGTTTTAACCGTTTTTACACGTTTTCATCTGTTTTTTTACGTTTTTGTCCGTTTTCGCACGTTTCGTCTGTTTTTTTTATGTTTTCGCCCGTTTTTCTACGTTTTCGCCCTTTTTTTACGTTTTCGTCCGCTTTTTTACATTTTTGTCTGTTTATAAGTGTTTCCGTCCGTTTTTTTACGTTTTCGTCCGGTTTTTTACGTTTTTTACGTAAAAAACGGATGAAAATGTATAAAAACGAACGAAAACATAAAAATACGGACGAAAGCGTATTAAAACAGACAAAAACGTTAAAAACGGACGAAAGCGGCTAAAAACAGATGAAAACGTAAAATATGGATGAAAATGTTTAAAAACGGACGAAAACGTATAAAAACAGACGAAAACATAAAAATACGGACGAAAACGTATGAAAACGTATAAAAATGGACGGAAGCGTATAAAAATGGACATTGAATACTATTTGTCTTTTGTTTACAATAATGAATTATTACGTTCCATGATGAAAGGAGAAAAAAACTTGGAAACTCAAAAAAAACCCGACCCGACCCGACCAATACCCATTTAGACCCATACCCATCCTTCTAAGTGACCCATCTAAACCGATACCCATCTAGACTCATACCCATCTAAATCCCACGACCCAACCCGACCCTACCCGACGCGACCCAACCATTTTGCCACCTCTATTTTTTAGTGTTAAATGTATTGGTATTGAAGTGATCTGGCGCTCAGGTGGCGGCACTTTTTAGGTGTTAAAAAGTTATTGTACCTAGAGCTCTAAATCTTGCTTTGCTGCAAACACAATAACAAATAATGCAAACTTTCATAAAGAGTAAGGGCATGCTTGGTAGAGGGTTATAAGGGGTAAGAAATGAGAAAGATAATGAAAAAAGATGTTTGGTATAGTATAATGTAATGACCCATTACCCAATAGTGGGGTCATTACCCAATAAATTAGGAGGAATGCTTTTTTTCCTTTTCCTTTTCCCCACCATTATCATTGTCTTTCTTTTTCTCTTTCCGAGTTTGAACCAAGCACACCCTAAGTCCCTATAAAGTATAACCATCTAATATTGTCTAACAGCTTCTGTTTCTACAAATAACGGTGACTAGATCAACAGGATATAAAACTAATACCATTTAAACACCCGAGGCGGTTCAGGGGGCGAGCTTGTTCATGTAATCTTTCCTGACCATGCATTTTCACTTGCGGTAATATGTAGCACATTTTGGGATATAGCATATAGCTTAAGCCGATAAAGTTAACACAAGTCATTATCGAAGCAAATCTATTCGCCCATTTAGTAAGTGTACTCAACAATAAACATAAAGCTTGTACCAGTAAACAAACAAACAATAAAAGAATGCTCCACAAGCAACCAAAAATCTTAATAAACTTATGCATAACATGATGATTTATAAAAAAAGTTCATCAACATGTTCAGTCAATTACTTACTGATATATATTAGCTCATCCTCTTCTTAAACTTAATCACCTAGCCAATTAAATTTAAAAATCACTAATATGAAACTTGTTTATGGATCGCAATTCAGCAAACGGAAACGCTCGATCATCAAGCTGCTTTAAATCAGTTTTAATCAAATGAGCAGTACGTTTTAATTTGTTGATACCACGAATTGAGAACATGCTACTTGCAGGGTACATATACATATAAAGAGGTGACATAGGGAATGTCGCGTAGTGATAAATAGAGCAGCCCATTGCAAGAACCTTTAACAAAGTATTCATGATACGTCGAGCAGGATTTATACAACTCAGACTCCAAAGACATGCCCTTCTTCGCCTCCATGGTGAAATTACCTTCTTCATATTTAATGATATCGAAGCCTACGACGCATGATCGGTGTGAATCATGCATAATAGGTGTCAGTTCCTCTACAGCTCGTTCACCATGAAGGTAATCATCGTCAATCTACGCACACCAAGGTTTAGATACACACCGAAAACGAGCCAAAGATTTGACAGGGAGTCTTGACAGGATATCAAAGATGGTATCTGAAGCTACTTCAGCCATGTTTCTTGGATCGTATGGTCTAGATGATAATATTTATACCTAGGTTTAAGAATGTGATACCTAGAAAAGCATTTACAATCATCAAAAGTGACCCTAAAGAATTAGAAATCGACAATAAATAATCTAGATTGCAGCCCATAGGCCCATAGGGATTATGATCAGGTTTAAAACTGACACAATTTTTAGAGTCGAGCTTGAGCTGAGCGACGGAGTAAAACTTTAAGTTGACCTCGAGTATCAAATTACTCTGCACATTAAGTTTATTAAAATTATCAAGCTTGTGTCGTTTTTACATTTTAACTCTTTGTGTACAAGTAAATTTAAACTGACAGCACTACATTTTTTAAGTTACGAGTTAGTTTAGGAGAGCAAATATGTCCACCCATTTAGCGAGTTATTGTTCTTGATCAGCATTAAAAAACTTATTTCATCAGTAAACATATATAAGAAAGACTCACAAGCAAGTAGAGGTGGCAAAACGGCGGGCCGGGCGGGCACGGGCTAGGGACCAAATGGGCTATGGGCCAAACGGGCGCGGGCTAAAGGGGCACGGGCCAAACGGACTCATGTTATACGAATCGCTTTTAAAAAGACCCAAAACGACGAAATAAATTCCTCGAACTTAACACCTCATTTATATTTAAAAAATTAAATATAAGTTTTTCTTTAAAAACAATCTAATGTTCGAGAAAAACACGTGCCCATTATGCCCATTTCTATACTCTTATATAAATCATTTAAGTTGTGGGCTCCATAAAAAATTAAGATAATGAGCTTCAATCATTAAGTGACATGTGTCACATTTTTTAACTAAAAAATAACAAAAATGGGAGAGCTCTAACAAACTAAAATAAAGAGCTTCAATAATGGGGTGACACATGTCACTCTTTATTTTTAAATTTAAATATCTTTTAATTCGTTTAAATTTTTTATGATCTAATTTCACCATATTTTTTAAAATTTTGTGCTCTTTAATTCAACATCTATTTTAATATATTTTTATGAGTTTTTAGGTTTTTACATTTTTAGTAGGTTTATTTTATTTTGATTTAAATTTTTATAACTTTAACCTTTATTTCAATAAATACAAACTTTATTTATCAAAATCATTTACTTTTGGTAAAGTGTTTGACGGGAAAGAGATTGTGAATGTCTTTTTATATGCGGGAATAATGATGTCACGGGAAAGATACGGAAAACCCAAATAAACACATACAACTAACACATATACATTTGGAGTGTTGTGAAATGAATTCACTAAGCGGGTAAAGAATTGTGAGGAGAGTTAGGTTAGCAATTCATTTATTATATTTATTATATAACTATATTTATCGCCGCCGCTGTGCGCGAGTATCCAACTAGTAACTTCTAAATGGGCAATACACATGCCCATTTCAAAAAAAGAAGGGGGCCAAAATGTGCCCAAATCTTTGAAAAGTTTGCCCATTTAGCCTATTTTTTTTATTTTGGGCACAAATTGACACCTCTACAAGCAACAAAAAAACTAGAAAGATTTATAACTGCAGGTTCAGTCAATTACTAAGTATCTGTTTATAGAAAGCAATTCAATAACTTGAAAACACTAATCAATCTGCATTCAAACCAGTTTTGATCGAATGAGCAGTTACGTTGATACCACGGATTGAGAACATGCTACTTGCAGGATACATATAAATATAGCCTTCATGTCCATCTTCGTGACCCACGATATTAACTTCATCCAAAACCCCGCTTTTCAGGCTATACACGAACAACTTGTTCCTTCCAGCAGATGATTTTATTAATATGTCTCCGTCTTTGTTCCAGCGACCTGAAACCTCTATGTGGCCACGAGGAAGTAGTGGTTTTTTACTGAACTGACAGTGCTTCACCCATTGTTTTTGCTTCAAGATCCACACTTCAATACTGTCTTTGTAAAAATAGGCATATCCAACTTCGCCATGTAGATCAACCAATTGAAAGGGTACTGAACGGCCGTGATACCATCTTAGTTTCTTGGGAGGACCAATTGTCGTGAATTCTTCATTCCTCACGTCAAAGCATACAAGTGTTCCTCGGTATTTTGATTGCCGAGAACTTGGCCAAATACAAACATCCATGAGCAAATATTCCATCACCATAAATCGGATAAGGAGGGACTTGGGGTATCTCTCGCCAAGAACTATCCATGCCCAAGACATGTACCATGGTACATAAATTGTAACACCCCAACCCGACAAGGGCAGACGTGTCACATTCTGGTGTCATATCAGAACATACAATTAAAATCTTTACAAGTTGAAGACTTAAAAAAATAACATATCTAAATGAAATGAAATCTCCAAACAAAAGCTCTTCAAAATAAGTCCAAAATAATATGGTAACTAGGGTTGGCCCACTCAGATAATCCAACTCTCAGCCCATCCAAGCCCATCTTCAGACCTAAAGACCTGCCGCAGGAAAAGAAATGCGGCTGAGCTTAAAAAAGCCCAGTGAACAGATATAACAAAACGAAAGCTAAACAGAATCAGAAATATGAAATGAAACAGAGGAAACAATAACAATGTCGCAACGGAAAGGAAACAATGAGTCGATGAGGATTCCTGCAGAAACACAATTATACAGATATCCAGAAGGAACAGATAACAGAGGATGACAAGGCACATAACACATTGGTGATATATACGGAAGCACATATAAATAACCAGGCATACAATAAATCAGGAAGTCATAGTACATATAAACCAAACTGAAGTCCAAAGGCTAGCGGAAGCAACTAATTACCAAGTGAGCATGGCAACCACACAAGTCAAGTAACCACAGTTAATAACATAATTAGTATCATATCAGCAGAAGTACTAACAATAGTCAAAGCATGGCAGTCACACGTAACAAGTAGGAAATTCAGTATGAACATTATAATTGAATGAATTAAAGACATAGCAGAGCAACTAAATAAATTAACGAGCCAGACGTCACAAGTTGGACCATTTACTCAATCAAACAGTAGCATAAACAGAAATGTAAACATGGCAGATCAACAATAAGCAGATAACGATACTAACGGATAGTCATAGTCCACGAGATTAACCGAACGAAGTATACAAGATAAACAGATCAACAATCGATTTCACACTATCATGGTCACCAGACAAATCAAAAGGGCCACATAACAGTAGGATAACATGTAATCAGATTACAACAGGTGAATCCTCACATACTAATCATATCGCAGCAGGGTAAACAGTAGTCACCTAAGGCATGCAATAGCACAATCAAATTCAATAATCATATAATAACCCGGTACGTGAATGGAACGGTAGTAGAATAATTCACATAAGGGTACAGGGTAACGGGCAGTCAATACATAACATGGTGCGTTGGGGTAAACATACGGTACAATATAAATATATCAACAGTGTAAGGGTTGTCAGAAATCTATCCCGAGCCAACAGTACAGTACAGTAATATCAGTAGTGGCAATAGCAGCCCAGTAATCAATAGTAACCATCGTATTCGGAGGGGTGACCTCGGAATACCAGACAATAGGAGGGGAGACCTCAGTAACCAGTGGAGTAGCTAGCTCCCAGACCGTGAGGGGGTGTATTGCACACACGCACCACATCACTAGAACAGTATATATATCAGTAACAGTACAGTACAGATCTAGGATGCATCCATACGCCCCTGCAGAAACAGTAGTGGCCATAACAATAACAGTGAAGCGCGCATAATCAATACAGTATAGGGACGGTGTGGAACATCACTCAACCACACTAGAGTCATGCCATTGGTGCATCAATGACACGGACATGGAACCCCCATGCCTAGTTAACAGTATTTGGCTCGGGTATCAATCTGAAGGGTCAAGCAAAGGTCCACAGTGTAGCAATATACATCAGTCATCATAATCAGAGGTTCAATATCAGTAGATCACAATTCAGAGGTTCATAACAATAGTCCAATATCAAGTTCCAATATCAAAGGTTCAGTAACATAGATTCAATATCAAAGGTTCAGTAACAGTGGTTCAAAAGGTTTAGTAATCGAGATTCAATAACAGAGGTTCAGTATCAACAGTTCAGTAACAGAGGGGTCAATAGCAAAGGTCAATATCAGAGGGTCAATAGCAAAGGAATCTTAGCAATGAAATATCATAAACGAGCAAAGTCAAAGGATTAGAAAGTCATGAGAAACCCCTACTGAAAAGGGATAGAATATCTGTACCTTAACGTCAATGAAAAGAAAGCAAACGAATGAATGAACACGAAGACACAACGTCACGTCTCCTCCAATAAATCTACACGGATTACGATTCGTAAAATACTTATTAGCTCATTTAAGTCATAACGGATTTATTGGTTATATGAATCGTATTTATATTTTTAGAGTTATTAACAGTATTCTCATTTTTAGTAACGGGCCGAATTAAAATACGTTTGGGTAATAATCATTAATTAGCCAAACTTAGGCGTTACAAATGATAAATGGTAAACTTAAAGGTTTAATATGATAAATAATCTATTTATGGGCCTTATATGATCATAATTCAAAGTATGGGGTTTATATTGTAAATATCTTAAAGGGTAGGGTTTAAAATGTAGTTAAACCTAAAAGGTCTCATTTTACTTTCCAAAATAATTTCATGCACGCTTTAAGAAAAAGAACATATGTTTCACCTACATGATCGGTCCATATTCAAGCTTGCCCGCGGTTCAAACGACTAGCACCCATGACTTAGAAACCATGCATTATGATAAATCCCCGTCTCATCTTCCCCGAACCCTTTTCAAAACACCAAGCGACACACGAATGAATCCCGCGATCACCCTCAAAATTACCCCCCACAAGACCATTTCATCCGTATCCATATTATATCTTTTTGACTCTTTTACTGTTTTAAATATCATATGCTTATCACGTTGACCCAAAGTGCCATGCATACCAAATTGTTCTAAAACCTTGGCACAAAATACCCTGAACCAAAATTCATTTCCTCACGTATACATGCATGCCATACACTATTGACAAATTATCTCACGCACACCATTTTTAAAACCCAATCTCATGCAATCACATCCCATAAATCTTACTAGCCCATTTCATATATAATGCATGTATTCTCAGCCGTTGTTCATACTCTTATCTCAAATATTTGTTTTTCTTAAAGTTTTGCAAAATATGGCATACATGCGACACCCTTTTTTGTTTACCAAAATCCCATGTTCCTACATATGTCTTAACCATTATATTGATATAAAAATAAAGGAATGCATGTGCCATGTACAAGGTAGGTCCATAACAGATTTGAAACTAATATATTTATGTCCAAGTTTCCATTCGATATGTACATAGTTATAATATGATTTCATGTGACAAAAAGTATGATTCGTACTTAAGCATTTGCATGAATAAGGAAACCAAGAAGAAAGTGAGACGAGATAGGGTATATCTTACCCTCGTGACAAGAAGAGAACCAAGAGACCATGGGAATAAGACCACGACCAAGAAAAGAGACCATGGCCTGGTCTACCAAACCCCTCGACAGAAGCAAAACAAAACAGCCAACATCCACGACCAAAGTGATTCCAAGCAGCCTCCCTTTGCTCTAGACACACGACCCATCTTTATCTTTGAATCACCACGATCAAAGCTTCCTCTTTAGCACCCTATGAGCCTCCCTTGTGCACCCTTGATGTCGCCAGAAGATGAGCAAACAAAGTGGTAGCCGTCACATTTTGATCTAGGGTTTGTAGTGAGTGTTTAGTGGTTTTAAAAAAAAACGTAAATGGATTCAAGGGGGGGTGGATGTGCGGCAGAATACAAGGGGAAGCAAGGCCCAAGTTTATTTTAGATGGGCTTGGATAAATTTAGTTGTAATGTCTAGTAGAGTTACATATTTTCGGCCCATGTATTTTAAAACGTATAATATGTACTCGGTTATAGTGAATGTTCCTTCTAATGATTATTTTTACAAGTTACTTATTATGAATTAGGTTAGAAACATAACTAATAAGCTTAACGTACTTTATATATTTCATAAATGTTAAAACAGAGGGGCAAAATAGTCATTTAACGCGGTCACGATTTTTAGGGTCTTACAACTCTTCCCCTCTAAATAAAAATTTTCGTCCTCGAAAATTGAAGCCGTCAGGGTACATAGAAACGTACGAGTTTAAGGTAAACGTAGCAATCCATAGTTTCACACAATTCATGACGATTTCGGTCCCAAAGCGTACAGAACTTATACGTAGCAGATGTCGGTGAGAATCTCGCAAAGAGGTACAGAATTCCATACGAATATGAGGATTGACAACTAACGGATATAAGCCCTAGTCCATTCACGTACCACCCCAGGCATTTCCCAAAACGTCGTATGATTCCAATAAATGCAAATTATATGATCTCGGTATTATCACGTTGATCAGGCGTCATAATACTTGCATCACATAACAAGCCCTTATTGTCACCATATTCTGTCCCGGGTCATGACAAACCACAAAGCCAATATCACACAAAACATATCACATACAGATAACAAGTAACATACCAGAGCAGACCAGAATCGCGTACATACAGCATATAACACATCAAAAAACTTACCATACCACAAAGGAAGAATGCCACCAACTTGCATGAAACGGTTCCTCATGACTCATTACTGTCGGTCCAAAAAGAAAAGCTGAGATATACTAGAATGCTAAACGATAACACTTCACGATTCAAACCGAGTTCTGAACGAATCAAAGAAAAGTAATGCCGATCAAAATCACGTAGCAAGATATCAAACCGCCTCAAAACGCGTGACAAACGAATCATAGTAACACAAGTCGCGCCCAGATCACATGAAGTAGATGAACCTTCTCAGACACCGGTTGAACCTTTTCTCCGTCCTTGCGCCTTTGGTTGATCCGTCCAACTCCCTCCAGCAGCATCCTGATGCCTCTAGCAGCACGGCAGTCGGGTGTGGCTTCTGTTTCACGAACCTCTCCAGCTCAGAGATTGTTGCAGCAACGCAGGTTCGGCACCATCATCTTCGGCTCCACGGGTAGTCTCCATTTAACGATCGACAAACGGATGTGCGAAGACAAAATGATAAAATCAAATGTGAAGAGAAGAAGACCAAAACAGTGAAGATAAAAGATTATCAAGGTCAAAACTAAACGACAATCAAAAGGAATCGGAATAGATCATAACAGACGGAAGCCTAGTGTCTACCCAAGTCCTCACAGGTCAATCCTAAGGTCAACAAGACGAAACCTTTGCTCTGATACCATATTATATCTTTTTGACTCTTTTACTGTTTTAAATATCATATGCTTATCACGTTGACCCAAAGTGCCATGCATACCAAATTGTTCTAAAACCTTGGCACAAAATACCCTGAACCAAAATTCATTTCCTCACGTATACATGCATGCCATACACTATTGACAAATTATCTCACGCACACCATTTTTAAAACCCAATCTCATGCAATCACATCCCATAAATCTTACTAGCCCATTTCATATATAATGCATGTATTCTCAGCCGTTGTTCATACTCTTATCTCAAATATTTGTTTTTCTTAAAGTTTTGCAAAATATGGCATACATGCGACACCCTTTTTTGTTTACCAAAATCCCATGTTCCTACATATGTCTTAACCATTATATTGATATAAAAATAAAGGAATGCATGTGCCATGTACAAGGTAGGTCCATAACAGATTTGAAACTAATATATTTATGTCCAAGTTTCCATTCGATATGTACATAGTTATAATATGATTTCATGTGACAAAAAGTATGATTCGTACTTAAGCATTTGCATGAATAAGGAAACCAAGAAGAAAGTGAGACGAGATAGGGTATATCTTACCCTCGTGACAAGAAGAGAACCAAGAGACCATGGGAATAAGACCACGACCAAGAAAAGAGACCATGGCCTGGTCTACCAAACCCCTCGACAGAAGCAAAACAAAACAGCCAACATCCACGACCAAAGTGATTCCAAGCAGCCTCCCTTTGCTCTAGACACACGACCCATCTTTATCTTTGAATCACCACGATCAAAGCTTCCTCTTTAGCACCCTATGAGCCTCCCTTGTGCACCCTTGATGTCGCCAGAAGATGAGCAAACAAAGTGGTAGCCGTCACATTTTGATCTAGGGTTTGTAGTGAGTGTTTAGTGGTTTTAAAAAAAAACGTAAATGGATTCAAGGGGGGGTGGATGTGCGGCAGAATACAAGGGGAAGCAAGGCCCAAGTTTATTTTAGATGGGCTTGGATAAATTTAGTTGTAATGTCTAGTAGAGTTACATATTTTCGGCCCATGTATTTTAAAACGTATAATATGTACTCGGTTATAGTGAATGTTCCTTCTAATGATTATTTTTACAAGTTACTTATTATGAATTAGGTTAGAAACATAACTAATAAGCTTAACGTACTTTATATATTTCATAAATGTTAAAACAGAGGGGCAAAATAGTCATTTAACGCGGTCACGATTTTTAGGGTCTTACATAAATCCTTACTAACCCAATCAAAGGCCCCACTCTTTAAAAATTCTCTTCTCGACAAAACACACACCATTTTGAAAGTGTTAGTAGAAATGTCAAAACCAAGCCCACGTGATTCTTCACTCAGGTAGTATGGTCCGTCCATCTTCCGCTGCATGGGTGGCAACGCGTGAAATTCTTTCCTAAGTGGATGGATCACAGCTAAAGAGGTGGTACTGGTAGTACAGGGAATGTCGCGTACTAATAAATAGAGCAGCCCATTGCAAGAACCTCTAACAAAGTATTCACCATACGTGGACCACGATTTATACAACTCAGACTCCAAAAACATGCCCTTCTTCGCCTCCATGGTGAAATTACCTTCTTCAGATTTAATGATATCGAAACCTACGATGCATGACAGGTTTGAATCATACATAATAGGTGTCAGTTCCTCTACAGCTCGTTCACGATGAAGAATACCTAGGTAATCATCGTCAATGTACGCGCACCATGGTTTGGACACAGACCGAAAATGAGCCAAAGATTTGACAGGGAGTCTTGACAGGATATCAAAGATGGTATCTGAAGCTAATTCAGCCATGTCTCTTGGATCGTGAGATCTAGATAATAATATATAAAACTGAGGTTTAATTATGTGTTTGCTAAAGTATTTGATTTTGTCCTATAAAAAAGGATTTTCGTAAAGATGAAGGTCTATCTTTTTGTATGTTGGATTTTAGTATCCGATTATAAAGAGATAAAGAGAGCATTGGTTAATATACTAATATATTACATTCACAATGGAGATTTGATTTTGATAGTATGTATGTGGTAATCGAGTGCATCACACGGGCCATGTTGCCTCGCATAGATAATATAGTTTCACAAAACAAAAACATATGGGGGTAATAGGTACTTTGTTAATTTACGTCTTTACTCCATCTTTGTAAGCCCAAAAGTTTTGCTTAAAGCGGCCCTACACAGTCTCAACTGGCGGAGCAGCCATTCCACCACCATAATCATAATTTTTCACCCATCTAACAATATGCGCGATTACACAAACTCTCTTCCAGACGAATGCTTAGCCCTAATCTTCAACCTCCTAACAACCACCGACGACCGCAACAACTCCTCACTCGTCTCCCACCGTTGGCTACGAGTCTATGCTCAAACCCGCACTCACCTATCTCTCCACGCCCATACAAATCTCCAACCGTTTATTCCATCAATCTTCAACCGATTCAACTCACTCAGCCATCTCGTTCTCTGGAATACATTCGGTTTTAGCATTAACGATAATGATATCATCCTTATCACATCCATGTGTTCTAATCTCACGCGCCTTGAACTGGGCGGGTGTCGTAAACTAACTGATTCAGGTATGGCTGTTTTTTCTAAAAACTGTAAGAAGCTGAAGGAATTTTCATGTGTTTGGTGTTCGTTTAGTGATTTAGGTATCTTTGAGTTGTTACGTAACTCTAGTCAGCTTGAGGTTTTGTCTGTAAAGTTGTTAAAAAGTAGCTTATCTGACGACAAGGCTCCGTCGAATTTCCATGCTAGAGCTGCGGCGAAGACGCTCAAGGTTATTAAACTTTCGTATGTTCCTAGTGAACGATTATTCATACCGCTTATTAGCGATTCTAAGAATCTGAAAAGTTTAAAGTTGATTCACTGTGATGGAAGTTGGGACAGGACGTTGGAGATGATTCGAGATGACAATTGTTTAGCTGAGGTTCATTTGGAACAAGTTTATGTGACTGATGTCGGTGTTTCATCATTAGCTAAATGTCGTGATTTAATAGCATTGCATATTGAGAATTCGCGATTCACAGATGTTGGATTGATTAGTGTTGCTGAGAATTGTAGGGCGTTAAAGAAGCTTTGGGTTGGGGATTGGAACAAGAGTAAGATAGGAGACGAGGGTTTGACTGCTGTTGGGAAGCACAGTGTGAACCTTCATGAGCTGGCTTTGATTGGGGTTAATGCTACCTGTGTTAGTTTAGAAGTAATTGCTACAAATTGTCTGAATTTGGTAAGGTTAAAGCTTTGTAGGTGTAAGACGATAACTGACGCGGAGATGATGTGTATTGCTGAGAAATGTGTTGCTTTGAAGATTTTGTGTATTGAGGAGTGTGGTGTATCTAATAAGGGGATTGAGGCAATTGCATTGGGTTGTCCGAATTTGGCGGAGATTAGGGTAACAAAGTGCGAAGAGGTGACTCGTGAAGTTAAGGACTGGTTAAAAGCGAGAAGGGGGTCGTTGGTGGTCAAATTGAATGCACGTGAATGCAATAACTAGAGATAGTGGAGTGCAAGAGCTTGTAAGAGGAGGTTCCACCGGCAGCAAATGATGTGGCTGTCACTCGACATGATGTATCTACTAGCTCTACCTCGAGCCGCGATGGTGATCCGTTATCAAATTTTAAGGAGAGCTCACAAATCATGCTTTTTTTTGAACAAAAACTTGAATTAGTAAGAACTTCTCTGTTGTTGGTCTCTATCCTCATTTAAATTCTTATTCGGAAATAGTAATACGGAGTAGTATTCTATTTATTAGGGAACTAGCTTATAGACCCATGAAATCACGGGGAGTTTTAAAGAAATTATTCATTAAGGAGATAAGTGTGTAAATAAATTAACAAACAGCAACGAACATAAATAAGTTCCATTATTTGTTGAAAGGAATAATAAGTAATATGTCTATAATACGATAAACAATTTTGTTTGTAACTATTAAAATAATAAACATGCCTGTATAGTCTTTTCACATTTGATAGTCTTGCAGAGAAAAGGTATGCAGTGAACGTCAAACACTTGAGTAGCAAACGTTCGTTCCGTAAACACCTAGAAGTTAAAAAAAAAACAAAAGTGAAACTAAAATAAAGTTGTTAGATAAAAGTATATGCAAGTTTAAAAAAGGTATAACACACTTGTTTAACATTGATCATATATACCCTTTGAACTACTTCTTTCTAAACAACAGTTGTAGTGTACCTCCCCCATTTCTGGTATGTCCATGCCTTTAAAATGACATATTAGACTAACCATAAATGTAGCTTAGTCCGTGTTAGAAGCGTCGGTAACCAAAAAAGTGTAAAAAAAAAGCCTGATTGGAATGTATATCAAATATTCAAATACCTTGTTGGGTATGCTCTATAAGTAAGATTCATGGAAATATAGCTTTCAACATTTGGATTTGGAGGTTATTAAAAACATGGTCATAACTTCATACATACCATGAGCTTATATTGCTTCTTTAATAACAGAGGTCCAACATTATCTCCAATAGCTCTGTTGTGCTTTACATGGCCACCATCACACAGTGGAAAAGTCCCAGTTCTCCAATACCTACACAATCACAAGCCAAATCAAATAGTCTCCTAAAGATTGATGACTGCTACAAATTCATTCATGATAAAGATCAACAATTGCAATATTAAACTAATATTTGGCACTCCATTGGGATGGATAACTACACATGATCTCAATCAACTATACAAAATCAAGAGTTCTTGAATTCAGAGTAGAGTAACAAATGATAGAGAAAATTGCAGCCTTTCTAGAGAGCAATATTTAGGGTATGTTTGGCGCAATGGGCTAGGGCTTTTATTATAAGCCAAATTAAAATTTGTATTTTTGTAGACTTGTTTGGCAAATGGGCTGGGGTTGGGCCTTATTATTGCAAAATTAATGATATAATTAAATTAGTTTTATGGTATATGTTAGATATTTTTGTAAGTAAATATGTAATTTATAGTTTATAAGCCCCGGGCTAAAGTTATTAGCCCCTTTTATGGGGCTAAAGTTTGAAGCCCCTTTTAGGGGCTTATGATTTCATAAGCCCGCATGACAAACGAGGCTTATTTTATAAGCCGGCTTATTTTAAAAGCCCAAGCCCTCATAAGCCCCTCCCCAAAAACACCTTTAGAGTTGTTGAATTCATAGAGAGTAGAGCTGGCAATTTCGACACGAAACACGAAAACACGACACGACACGACACGAAGTTAACAGGTTTCGTGTTTGGGCTTATCGTGTTTCGTGTCGTGTTCGTGTTTGTGTAAGATGACACGATAAGATAACGTGTCGTGTTCGTGTCAAGACCTCGTGTAACCTGTTAAGACACGATAAGACACGATAAGACCTGTTAAGACCTGTTAAGACCTGTTAAAGACCTGTTAAAGACCTGTTAAGACATGTTAAAGACCTGTTAAGACCTGTTAAGATTTCGTGTTTTAGCGTGTCAAGAGCTGTTAAGACCTCTTATCGTGTCTTATCGTGTCGTGTTCGTGTAACCTGTTAATTTTCATGTTCGTGTTCGTGTTTTTAAGATCTGACACGATTAGCTTATCGTGTCGTGTTCGTGTTAGGCCTTAACAGATCCGTGTCTTATCGTGTTCGTGTCGTGTCGTGTCGTGTCGGACCTGTTATGCCAGCTCTAATAGAGAGTAACAAATGACGTGGTGCAACTCTGGAGCCGGTATGGTTAGCCCTGAAACTCATTGAGATCCTTCCCTTTTGTCGAGTTTTTTATGTTCATCAGTAAATAAAAGTAAAGTAAAATAACTTTCAATACCGTCTTCTACGGGTTATGGGTCTCAATACCGTCTTCCACGGTGTATGGAGGAGGTTAAGACGTAGACAACCATACCTCTACCTAAGGTAGAGAGGCTGCTTCCGGTTCTACTGAAGGTAGAAAAGGACATCCGACCTTGCAAGGGGTGATGATCGAACCCTTGACCTCTATCTCCCGAAGCAAGAGTGTTAACCACTTGATCAAACCTTAAATAACAAAAATAATAGTACAGTAAATAAATAACAAAAGTAATAGTTACAAATGAGGAGGCAATAATCACGTACCACTATGATTTAAAGTATTTATTATTTTTTTAATTCTGTGGGTTAATATTAGTTAAAAATGATTTAGAATTATTATACCAGGTACAATAGAACTTTTGAAATAAAGTTAATTTTACTTTTCCAAAATTTTAAATTTGGAGAAATTTGTTTTGGATCAACTTGATGACATCAAAAACTTCACACTGTGACATGGATAAATTTTTGACCCTTTACCTTAACCCATCCAGTTTACCTTGTACATATAATATTCAAGTTTCAGTATTAGTTTGAAAACACTCATTTATCAAACATGATTACAAAAGATATCTTGTAGTTACGACAAATATACCAGTAACCAAGGTGCCTAACTTGATATATCATTTCCAAAGTAAATGATTATCAGTTGGGCCTTATATGGATCAAAAAATTTATAAGATTAATCCCAATATGCCCATGTTATACATTTCTGTAGGCTGGTAACAACGTAGCTCCATATCAATATTGATATTTTTTATTATATAACTTAATAATTTTATGTTTGATTATCTAACCCTTTCAAACTCAAACTAAAATACCCAATTTAACTTTTATTTGCAAAAAAAATCCAATTGGGTAAAATACTCACATATTTTATAACTCCATCACATGAGTTTAGCTCTCAGCTTGTCATAGACGCCATAGTCTCGGAAGCCTGCCCGACTCGTTTTGTAACAGTAACTTATACATAACAATCCAACAAAAAACCACATATTTTACATGTTTTCTTGGAATAGATAATATGTAAATCATCTATATATATATATAATAGAACATGAACCTTTGTTTTCACTTTGGCATGTGTAAACATAAATTTTATTTTATTGTAAGAGATTATTATTGTTGCAGCACGGTATAAAATTGGTATCCATCACTGATTATATCAAAAGCATAATCAGCTCATCAAAACACTATATCAAAACACTATAAACTGAATATTATGACTTAAATTTGGACAATCTACCTATTTCATTCGCGGATCAACAATATTGAATTTCAATTCTGTATAGTCAAATTAATTTTGTTAGTAACAACCAACATTGGATTTCTAGCTGTTGGGATTTTAGAACTAAGTTAACCATTAACCTCTACACACAGCGGATAAGGATCTAGTAATCGCAATTAGGTTAAACACGTAATTAATAAACATTAATAAATAAAAGGGAAAATAGAAAACCTAACCTTGCTTGACAATTGATCTTTAGTAACGAACAAGAAAACCAAACGAAACCCTAAATATCAAAATTAGATACCTCAATGAGTATCACACACAAACCCGATAACGTATACGTTCGATATATGGCTAGTCGAGAACGTATCAATAACCCAACAACCTTTGTCAACTTGAATATAATATGGACAAGAAAAACCTTCAAACAAATTTGTTACTTTCCTGCCCAAACAATTACTGTCTGGGAACAGTAAAACAACCAAAGAAGCGTATTGCTTCTTACCCGATATCGGATAGCATGTATCAGAGAACTTCCCTTTTTCTGTCCGAGATGTGTATCACAACCAGAAACAAAACTCTCTTTTTTGCTGCTGTTCAACGACTAGGAACCAACAGAAAATCTCCAATCTAGCAAAACCCTAAACACCCTTTGATACGCTTACACAGCGCGTTCGGGGTCAAAGGAACTTCCTTTTCGTCGAGCAAGTTTTTCAACACCCTAGGCAGTGAACCTAATCGTTGTAGTGTAGTATTAGGGTAAGCCACGGGAATTGATATCGTTCTCTAGGGGAATAGGAATGCTAGTGAGAAGTTACTACGCTAAGGTTGGGGTTGAGGAAGATTATTTTTTATCTTTTTTATGTTTTTTAGAAAAGGAAAATTACGAATCTCGGGGTTTGGATTTGGGGGGTTGGTATTTCTACCGATTACTCTACTATTATCTAATTATCTAAACTAAGGTGGTGGTAGTCTATGTCTAATTATTGTGTGCTCGTATGATAGTTTAAAGATGTGTTTACTTAGGTTTTACTACTCCTTAATTATCTCCTATTGGTGGTTGAATTGTCACGTCCTTATTCCTAGTTGCGTTGTGTGTCTAAAGTTGTAGGGTATGCGTTTCTCCCTACTCTTTGAAGTTACCAAAGGGTCTCGTCTACAAAACCCACAAGGGATGATAAACTCTAACTCTAAGGCCTCTTTGGATAGTTTAGCTTACAACAACTCAAGGTGCTATAACCTAAGGTTCACAAAGATTAATCAAGCATTAAGTACACAACGAATGACCTATCGCATTACTAGATCATTAATCAACTAAGATAAGAAACAACCAATCAATATTCAATAATTAAGTTTCATATTCCCTAAGCAAACACACAAGTAAATTAGCCGGACATGGAGAACATGCAAGCATACACACAAATAATTGAAGACATAATTAAATTAATGAAATAAACAACTTATCTTGGTGTAAGATAGGGTTTAAAACCCTAAAATACGACCTTGGTTCGGTTTAGGTTTTACTCCAAAAGTTTACCCAAAAGACTACCCTTTAAAACTGAAAAATTCGGATTCTATATATAAGATTACATGTGCGACGGCGTGATCGGCTCCAAACGGTCTATCTTTTATTAGTCAACCACTTGTGAATGGTCAACCATAAAAGTCAAACAGCTCAGAACATAATGCAATTAAGTCCAGAGGAGTTTAGTGTATCCCCGGGTCGTTAAGTCCCAACGAGGTGTGAACACTGTAATAGAACGAATCTGTGATCGGGTGATATTGAATGGAAAAAGGTTTGTAGATTTGGAATAATTATATCTAGAGAAAAAGTTTGTAAATTACAGGGGCTTAAATGCAAATTAAAGAAAATTAAAATGATAAATTATATTAAATAAACGCTATCACTATTTTTAAAATTGATTAACGTTTAAAACCTAAAATGTACGTTTAAATTAAAAACTACGTAACGTACGAAATAAAACGTGAAAATAAAGAAGTAAAATACCTACGGATATGGAAAATATATTTTTACAATCCTAATTATACTAGAAAATTATTGGAAAAAGAAAATTATTTTTATGACTATTTATTTAATTATTATTAATTAAAAACTATTTTTAACTATTAATAATACCCTAAAATATAAGAAAATATGAAATAAAGCTAGAAAAGTGAAATTATGACTTAGAAAAATCTAAAATAACTAAATAGAATTTTCAAAACTAATTTTTTATTTTTCTGATGATTTTTCTATTTTCTACAAATTTAAAACTATTTTAAACTAATTAAATGGCTAAAAATTATAAATTTAACTAGGAAAAATCTGGAAAAATTATTTTTTTGCTTTTTATATTTATCTTAATCTATGAAAATTGAAAACTTATTTTTTTGAAGCTTTTCTGATTTATTTGTATTAAAAAGCTATTTAAAAAGTCTTAAAAACTGATTTAAAATAAGAAAAATAGCAAACAGTGATGAAAAATTATGAAATTTTCAGGAAAATTCTAAAATATTATTATGATGTTAGGTAAATTAACAAAAACTAGATTTGAACACAGGATAAGCTACTGCTAAGCAAACTGAGATTAAAAGCTATTAAGCAAATAAGCTATAAGCTAATTGAGTGTACCAGAAGCTACCAATATTTGAAATAAGCTAAAACTAGGTGAAATCAACTTACTGCAGCTATCCTACACCACCAGATTACAAGCTACAGGCTTATGAGTACACAATCAAACAAGTGAATTCAGTCCTGAGGGGCTTATTTCAAGCTTAAAAATAAGCTATCTACCCTAGTTGGAACCCAAAACCAGATATCACAATCTCAAGTGGACCTAGCAAGGAGCTTATAAACCAAATATTAGCCCAGGACAATCTCTCATGAGCTTGTTGAGAGCTCTGCACAAAACCTGTGCACACTCAGTTATCACTGAGTGTGTGCACAGGGCATATGGGGACTTATTGGAAGCTGATTAAGAGCTTATAGGAGCTTGATAAAATTCAACAAAACTGAGATTATTAAACTAGACCAACTGAACTTGTAAAATCTAAAATATCATTTGATTAAAACCTCATATGAATCCATGAAAGATCAAGAAAGATTTGCAAAAACTGCAATAATCACTATTTGACTATTGAAAACAGTTTTAGAACTTTGACTTTATTGAACTTTTGAGCTTATGAAATGGAATGTGAATTATGTTTTAAGACGAAATAAGACTAAAATAAGCTAGATTAACTAATTCTAAACCTATATGCAAGTTTATGATTTCTAAAATCCTAACAGATATGAACTTGTGACAGATTTAAAGTGATTTTGACTTACAGAGTTCTAAGGTGCAAATTAATGACTGAAACTGACTTAATAAGGCTAAAGTAGACTAATGCAACCTAAACCTACTTATGCTTGAACCTCTATCTCAGACTTATCCATAGATCCAAACACTAGTTTATGAAACTGATTTTGCAATTTCACTTAACTAACTACTGAACTAGCCTATACTAACAATTAAACTGGATCAAAAACATCCTAATATCCACTAAATGAACAGATCTAAGTTAACAAATACCACAGATTTAAACACAAGCACATTATGCAAACTATATTAATTATGAAAATAAAATAAGTACTCACAAGTGATCCAGCTATTGAGAAGCTTAAAACATAACCCAATCTACCACTATACTAATCAAAACCAACCCACTCCAGCATCAAGATCAACCCAAATCCATTTCTGAACCAAAGAGTGATCACAGTTGACTTTCGTTGACCAATTTTGGTTTTTCTAATTTAAAATACTAAAGTCTAATACAGGCTCATGAAAAGCTATAATAAGCTTGTCTGAGCTTGTATGAAGGGTAAAAGAGCTTTTGTGACTTCTAATTAGTATAAATGATTTAATACGAATTACCAAGAAACATAAAAACTTGAAATCTTATTAACTTGGAATAATTACAATACAAAAGTGAAATTTAACTTGAAATAAACTTGATTTTACACTAAGAACTTAAATTTAAACTAAAACAGACATTAAAGAAAATTTACACTATCAAGTGGTCTAAAAACATGCGACCCCCTCTCTCTCAGTCTTCTTTCTTCTTTATATTGATTTCTTTTAGTTCCTTGTCGACCTCTGATTATTTCCCACCTCATTTCATCCATTGGATCTTTCAAATTCATCCAAACCGTCCATTTGTCATTTTGGCGGGAAAAGTCATAGTAGCAGGTTTTGTGCATTTAATGCAATTTGGTGGGATGTGGAGGTGTTAGGGGAGTGGGTAGAGAGGTGTAAAGGTGGTGGTGAGGTGGAAAGGTAGTGAAAACCACCCCTGGTTTTGGTATTGCAGACGTGGGAGAGAAGAGTGAACAGTGCAGGCGGTATTTATATTTTTAAAACGTGGGCCGGGTTGGATATTGGGCCAGCTGGGTGGGTTTGGTTTTTATGGGTTTGGTAAATAACATAAGGGATCCGTTTGGTTTGTAGAAATAATAATACAAGGACCATTCATGTAATTTCTGGATTTTAAGGGACTGAAAATGCCAATATTCCAAAGTTAACACAAGGACTAAACCTGTAATTAATGGTTAGTATAAGGACCAATATTGCATAAAATTCCATTTTTATAAACCCAAGGACTATTTTTGACAATTTTCAAACTCCAGGGACCAAACTTGTAATTTTCTCAAAACTTATCATATAAGGACCAAATATGCCACATTTGAATAATACAAGGGTGTAGTTTGAATAATTTCCATTTTTAAACACCCAGGGACTGATTTTGACACTTTTGTAAAATTGAGGGACCAAAGTTGTAAATTGTAATTTTTAAACTTCAAAGGACAATTTCTTACAACTTGTGAATCCCAAGGACCTTTTATGACTTTTTATAAGTTTTGGAATGACTAGGGACTATATTTGACAACTTTTGTAACTTGGGGGACTAAAACTGCCAATTATGCAAACTTGATACGTTTTTCACCTGATTTTGGTATTTTTGCATTTAAAACACATAAAACACTTATTTGTGATATTTTTATCATTTTGATGCATTTCTGAGTGTTTTCAGATGTTTTTGCAGTTTAAATGGTACAAAAATGATGAGTATTTAGACACTCATCACGGCGTCACCTTATGATTTGTGACGCCGTCGTGTCGCCGTCATTAGGGTTTCGTATTGGCCAAGTTAATCTTGCGACGGCGTCGCCTTATGCTTGTGACGCCGTCCTCTTTAGCTTCTGACGCCGTCTAGATTGAATCTAGGCCGTCTGAGTAGCGACGGCCTACTCTTTTAAAGCCCGACGTCGTCACTTGAAAATAGGGTTTTTGGCTTCTTTATCGTCACAAAAATCCTCCGACGGCGTCGCAGATAAGCAGTGACGCCGTCCCCTTGTAATTTAGCAGCATGAGTGTCTCGATTCTTGACTTTGGCCATTTTCTTCATATATCCGCGCCTTTTCGTCCAAATAAGTGCCATTACAGCAGTTTGCCTTCAAGAGACCTAAAAAGTGAAAAGGAACGATATTAAGCAATAACGGATACAAAAGTGATCAAATAAGGGCTTAAACGACCCCTCAAAAAGGTACATTTTTAAACCTTATCAAATATCCCTACACTTGGTATTTGCTTGTCCTCAAGCAAATGTGCTTTTAGCCAATTAATTTATAAGTTAGGGGTCATGAAGCATTGGTTTAAAACAGTCCACAACACATATAAGCCCCGCAAAAGTCATAACAAGCACGGAAATTACATACTAGCACCTCACATGGGGTGTTTGGATACTCACATCTCTCGGTGTATATGAAATATAGCAAATTGGAAATGGAAGATAAACACTCATTAACCGGTCCTAGTACATAGATTACCATAGGCTTGAGAATAGATCAAACCTCCATCGCTTTGGCTTAAGCACCTAGGAAAGACTATCAAAGAGGTCTTTAAAGGGTTGTAACGTTAGGCTTACGGTAGGGAAACAAAGGGTTTGGTGGGATAGGCTATTTAGTGGTGGCAAGTCAAAAATCTCTATGTTAAATGCATACGAAGAATGGCGTTGCTAAGCCAAGACTCGACACTCTAAACTCTAGATAACTGAAATAAACAAACATAAATTTAAAGATAGATGTAGGATGGTAGCCCGTATGTTTTTTTTTTTTTTTCATACACTTTTACTCTACCATCCTCTACGGTAACATCAAAATGATAGGGATTTATAGCACATCAATACACTTGAGTTTTTATTACTCTAACACTAATATGACCCGATTTGAAAAGATCAAAACACTTGGAGTACGTTATTACGCAGATAAGGGAATTGGCGTTCCCTTTTAGTCATTTAAAACTTTAACTTTTCCCATGAGTCCCAATCGTCCCAAAACTGTGTACAAAAGATATGACTCAACTTAGCAACTCATGCAAGTAATTAGATAATTGAACTAAGGGTTTAGGGTGATAACAATAATGCACTAAAAGTGAGTGCATACAAGGTAGGCTAAGGCGATTTGGGTGTACATTTGGGGGTGGGGTGTAAACAATGCTCTTCATTGATATTCCGGAAAACCGAAACATCACGAGAACCGCGAAAAGGATAGGCTCTGAGGGGTTAACTAGGGGTATAGTGTACTAAAGATGAGTACAACACAAAGGTGTGGGGGAATTACTCAACCGATGTGGAAGAAGTAATTATATTACGGGTATCAAACAAGGGTTATCCTAATGCCTCTTATCATTTAGTTATTCCTAACTACACAAGTGTAGTCTTACTAGCGATCTCGGAATGCATCACAAAACAAGTTCTAGAATCTAATATACTACCGGTTCACACTCTAAGCGTTGAAGATGAATGCTTCAATTCCTACTAATCTAAGGGCGATCCTCACATTTTTGGTGGAATTTAAGTGGTAAAGGGTTTTGTGCTAGTCATATAACTTCCTATCCGTGAGACGCTTTTGTTAAGACTAATGGTCCACTCCTATATATCATGAAAAATTTTAAATTTGGTGCCAAAATTACCCTAACCGACATTTTCTCATGATTTATTACGCAAATGCAATTAGACAAAGCAAATAATCAAGGATAAGCATAGTTTCAAAGTTCCCGTTTTATTTTCCCTCCCTACACTTAAACTGAACATTGTCCCCAATGTTCTCCGAAAGTATCAAAGTTATGATAAAAGAAGGTGATTAAAAACGAAAGAAACTAGTACTCCCCTGATTAGCTCGGTAGGATCCGTGTGTGAAGTAGTGGTTAAATCCTTTCCAAGAAGAATGTATGCGTGAAAAACTCCTCCAACTTTATGTATCTTCTTCTTGATAAACAAAACCTGCACACTTGAAGAAAACAAACGAAACCTTCGCGTCAAATCGGCGGTAATAATATATAAGACTCGATTTAAACTAGGATATAATGCTTGTAGAATGGATGTTTACAGAATTTCTAAGAAAATTAAGAGCTGGAAAATTCCAAAAAGTTATAAGAAGCTCAGAAAACGAGAAAAAGTAATCTGATGTTTTTACTCCTTCCTGACGCCGTCAGGTTGCAATCCTGACGCCGTCAGGTTATCCTGACAAAAACTTGTCGGCGATTTTCTGGAAAAATTCTGGAAAATTTACATCTTTAGAATCTGGAAAAATTTCTGCAAAACATCCATTATGACTCGATACAAGCATTTGACTCGAACAAACATGCAAATATATCTTTTAATTAATTGTTATTCTCATGTTCACGTTTCTTATGAAAACGTGTGTAATCCTCCCTACACTTATCCTTTATGTAAAATACCTTTATATGCAATTAAGACGAGGTTAAAAACAAAATAAAGCATTTTTACAAATTTAAACATGAGAATAAACAATCAATAAAAAGAAGAAAGATAAATCACAAACAAAGATAAAACATACAAGCAAGATAAATTATACCACATGTAAATAAATATCACATAGTTCAAAGGTCACTACTAATTTAGATGTCCAAGATTATTACATGCCAAAATAAAAATTGTTTCAATAACCAACCATACTCAATCCATAAACTAATACATCAATCACTGGGGAGGGGGTCCATAACGATAGTCATAACCAGGGGGAAGATGGCCCAAATACCCATAGGGTGGATAGTTGATGAGTGTGTAAATACTCATCATTTTTGGTTAAATCTGAACTGCAAAACGTTTAAAAATGCTCAGAAATGCATCAAAATACTGAAAATATCTCAAAATTGCATTTTATATGTTTCGGATGCAAAATGTTTAAAATCAGATGAAAAATGAGCTAAGTTTGCATAATTGGCAGTTTCAGTCCCCCAAGTTTCAAAAGTTGTCAGAAATAGTCCCTGAGCACTTATTCTAAAATAAAAATCACCAAAGGTCCTTTTAAAATCATAAGTTTTCAAAATTAGTCCTTTGGTGAAAAATATCAAAAGTTTTGAGAAATTACAAGTTCAGTCCCCCAAGTTTCAGAATTGTCAGAAAATACCCTTAAAGTTTCAAAAATTGGCAATTGTGATCCTTGGATTATTTGAGATTTACAAGTCTAGCCCTTGGATCACTTTTCAGAAATTACATGAATGGTCCCTGGATTTTCAGAATTGCACTTTTGGTCCATGAAATTTCACTTGGTTTCAAAACTAATCCCAAGTCTTTTAACTACTTAAACCCAAGCCCAACATATACCCTACCCAAGCCCAACACCAAATCCGGTCCACTTAAGCCCTTTACCCGAGTCAAACTCAAACCCTACCCGGTCAATTGTTAACTCCCACCTTTGTCTTCTCCCTTGTTTTCCCGCTCAAACACTCAACACAGAAACCCAAAACAAACCATAAAAAAACCTGTCACCCTTACCTTTCCCTGACAAATCCCTTCAACCCATCATCCCACACGCTACCCCTGAAAGAGAAGAGAGGAAGACCCGGAGTATAAATAGTTTGTAACCATTGTATGAAAGGAGTTAGTCAGTTTTTAGTTAGTAGTTAGCTAGTTTTTAGTTTTCTCTTTTTTGTTTTAATTCAATTTTAGTTTGAGTCGAGACTCCTATGTTCTAGCTCCTTTTTCTTTTAGTATAATTTTCCCTTCAATTGTCATATTACTTTCAGTATTTGATGTTAATTTAAGTTTAATGTTTAAGTTACATGTCTTATGAGTTAATCTGTTTTGCATTTTCTTTTATGATCATCAGTTCCTATTCTAATTCGGGTGTAGGTTCTTATATTTGTTTAATGCCTATTTGTAAACATCTCATTACCTTTAAGCTAAAAAGATTTTACAAATTTTTAGTTTAAAAGTTGTTTTCTCAATTTTTTATGTCCCGAAAAGATTGTTTGGATCAGCTTAGTTGCTGGGGACAGATTCATGTGGTGACCCAAGTGGTGTCTCAAATTGTTTTAAGTAGCTTTAATTTAGTTCATTTGATGTATTGGTAGTGAGTACATTCAATTTGAAGTTGCTTAATAACTTTAAAATTTTGCTTTTGAAATCTGTTTTCCATGTTCTGTCCATCGTTATCCACAGCAGACCCCAACTCCATTTTGCAGCTCGTTTTTCAGCTTGCCAAAAGCTCCTCAGAAGCTGGACATGGGGGCAAAGGGTTGTGTACTTGGTGAAATTGGACTATCCATAAGCTCAAGCGCTTATTCCCCCTGGAGCTTATTCAAAATAAGCTGAAAAAAAACACCCCTTGAGCCTTTTTCTTTTGTGCCCCAACAGCAACTGCAGCAGCCTTTTGCAGGCCCTATACAAGCTTATCACAAGCTCCAAATTAGCTTTAGCTTAGCTTTACAAGTTCCTAGGTATGCTGTCTTTAATGTCTTATAGTTTGTAGGTATTGGCTTTTTGGTTAGGATGCTTATTTATTAGCTTAAAGTGGCTCGGGTGGGCTGTTTTAGACCACTGGTACAGCAGCCCCAAGTCCCTACTTTGCACCACTGCAATAAGCTCATACAAGCTCTAGATTAGGTCCAATTTGGTTTCCTAGGTTCTATGTTATCCCTAGATAGGTTGTTTATGGATTCCGGCCAGTAGCTAATTAGGATGGTGCGCAAAAATCAAGCTCCAAAAGTCCCCCATAGGACTGTTTTAGGCCACTGTTCCAGCAGCTACAATAGATCCTTTAGAGCTTTTTAGCTCCTAGTTTAGCTTATTTAGAAACCCTTTAATGCTTTTAGATATTCAAGCTTAGTTCTTTTAGTTTTAGCTTAATTAAATACTTTTTGTAGCCTTTAATCCATTAGCAGCCCATAAGCCAAACACCCCTTTACCAGGGGACTGCTGTTTCAAGAAGCTGTTTTACAGCTTATTTTAGTTTTTCCAAGCTTATGTCTTTGTAAAAAATCTTTATTTGTTCTATTAATCAGTTTGCAAAAGAAAAAAAAAGTGAAAACGTGATTTTTGCCAAACTTTGTGGAATTTTCACGGATTCATTATAAGTCCATTTGAGCTCAAATTTGGGATACAAGATCTTTGGTTGGTTGTGAACATCATGGCCATTTTAGTTTATTTTTAGGAATTTTTCTAGCTAGCTTAATTAGTGCTTAAAGTAGGGCTATAAGGGCCATTTGGCGTGTTGAGACTTGAAATCTGGTCTCGAGTTTTTTTTCTGTAGCTTGTGCTTTTTAGGTTCCCATCAGTTGCATTAGCTCATTTTAGGTTAGATTTAGGCTTTAGTAGCTTATGGTAGCTTATAGTTAGCTTTTAGCTTATTTCAAGTGCTTATTCAAACTGCTTATTTGCCCAATTCAGCTTATTAGTGAGCTTATCTAACTTTTTATATTTTTCCCAGGCTTAGAATAATATTTTAGATTTTCCTGTAAAGTTTCATAATTTTTACTGTTCATTTGTTATTTTTCTTAATTTTAATTAGTTTAAATTAGTTTTTAATTAATAATAATTAATTAAATAGTTATAAAAATAATTTTATTTTTCAAAAAATTTTCTTTTATCATTAGGTTTGTAAAAATGTCATTTTTATATTTTTAGGACTAATATTGTTTAAGTTTCACATTTTCTTTTGTACGCTACGTAGTTTTTAATTCTAGTTTTATAAAAACATAAAATCAAAAACATCATTTTGCAAATAGTGATAGCGTTTATTTAATATTTTTTATCTTTTTAATTTTCTTTAATTTGCATTTAAGCCTTTGTAATTATAGGCTATTTCTGTAGTTATAATAATTCTATCCCTTTTTCTGTTCAAATCGCTCGATCACTATTCGTTTGGTGATTCTTCGCATAGCTCGCTGGGACATAACGACCCGGGGAAACACTATACTCCCCAGATCTTCATTGCATTCGTTTCCGGACTGTTTTAAGTTTCTTACGGTCGGCCATTCACAAGTGGCCGGCTTGAGTGAGAAAACTTGACGGTTCGGGACCGATCAAAATTTTGGCGCCGCTGCCGGGGAGCTGTGCTAATTATCTTCCATTTAGCAGATTAGTGATTTGAATATTCACTTCTTGTTCATACCATCTATCTATATCTATATCTATATATATTCTTATAAAAAATCCAAAAATCCAAAAACATTTTTTTTTTTTTTATTATTATTCAAGTTTTCAACAAACACAAAAAACCAAAAAGATTTTCTTTCTTATTTTTACAATATGTTTATCCAAAAATCCAAAAATATCCATCTTTACCCTCTCACATCTTTGATTCTTCATCCCTACCCCTCTGTAAACCTTTGATTCTTTCTATGTCTTATCCTCACCCTCTTGGTTGTCAATTGTGTGATGGTCCTTATAATGGTGGCAATTGCCCCAGTTGTGGCATGGTGGAGTCAGGAAACGGGTCTGTCTATAACCAAGATCCCTATTCTTACCATAACACAACTGATTTATTCCATCAGCTACCACACTGTGAGACTCAGCAGTTTTACTGTTGTGAGTACTGTGGTGGTTCACACTCCAGTTCTGATTGTCAATCGGGAAACACGCTTGTCTATGAGCAGGTTCCTGGTAACAATTATGACTACCACACATATAACTCACAGCCACATCAGTTTTACTGTTGTGAGTATTGTGGAGGTCCTCACTCTAGCTCGGATTGTCAAACAAGGAATCCATTTCCTTGTAACAATTACGACTCTTCGTATTATGACCAACCTCTACAGTACCAAATGAATCAGGCACCACCTCAGCCTGACCCACTTCCTCAAAATCTTCTCCTTGATCTTTTGGATTTAGTGAAAGATTTGAAGGAATCTAAAAATCCCCAAGATAATCCAAATGACAAATCCATGGAAGAATTGTTAGCCGAAGAGCGGGCTGCTAAATTAAATTCCCAAATTGCGTTTGAAAAATCTATTAGGGAATCAATTGCAAAAGAAAAAGCAGCCAGATCTAGCTCTTAATTTCGTTTTATTCCTGATGACAGTGATGATGAGGATACACTTGATATCCTTCAATTCTATAAAGATTCATCAAGTTCATCAGTTGATATCCCAGCAGTTGAGATTCCATCTCAAACAACTGCTATCACACCCAAAGCTCCCACTCACTCTCTGAACATGGGGGACGAGCATCTTGACACTGTTCCTGAAAAGGAATCGGACGAATTCATAAAGTCTAGTGTTGAGAACCTTGTCCCAATCCCGAGAGAGTCACATGGAACTTCTGATCATATGTGTGATTCTCTTTCCCCTCTTGATTGTTCAAAAGATCATTTTGAAACTTTCTCCAATTGTAGCGACGATTGTGCTTCCTATGGAAACATCGAGTATGTTGAGGCATCACTCCCACAGTCTGACCCTCTTCTTGAGGAGTTCTCCGGTGAACTCACTCACATCAGTCCACTTTCATCGGAAAGTGATGATGATTCCTTTGATTTCGAAGCCGACCTAGGAGAGATTGAAAGTATCCCCTATAATGATCGTTCACTCACTTCTTATCCCAACAGTCCAATAGAGAATGTTGATCACTTTGTTCCTGAAGCATTCAAAGCAACTCTCACTAATCCTCTATTTGAATTCGACTCTGAATTCACTTTAATTTCTGAGAATCCACTCTTTGATACTCAGACCAAGGATAGTGATGAGCCCACAATGGAACAAGAGTTCACAATTTCACTTCATGTGAATGATTCTCTTCATGAAGAGTTCTCCGGTGAACTCTCTCATGACATATCTCCTCCGGAACATGATCATTTCTATTTTGATCTTGAGGATGATATTGGCTCGGAGGAAGGTGTACTCTATCATACGAGTTTGCCTATTAATGATACTACCCTCAACCTTCCTCCCGATATGTCTACATTTGAGGATGAAGAATGGATCTTGATTGTTATCAAAATCTTTCTTCCTTTCCTCAAATATCTTGTGATTTCTCTTCATCTTCACTCCTTCGGGAATGAAGACACTATCTTTGACCCCGGCATTTTCATTTATCATTTTTGAGCCGGGTCTGTCTATGTATATCTCATCGGTGTGGAACTTTCACGTGCTTCAAATGTTTGTCCAAACATCTTGAATGAAAGTCCGATGGAGATTGTTTCTTCCACTTTGCTTCCCCATGAACCAATTAATTCGGGGTCGAGTCAAGCTAGCGACTCGGTAATCAAAAACAGTAGTTAAACATGGGTTTTCACCCGTGTGTCCCACCCTAGTGTGGGGGAGTTTCCCCCCGCTGTTGTATATAAGTTTTCCTAAAAAAAATAAAATAAAAAAATAAAAAAATAAATAAAAAAAATCTTTCAAAATAATGGCCGTAGTATTTTCCTTTTACGTTCTTTGTTTCGGCATAACCGCCGGTACTTTGAATATTGAGGGCAATATTCATTTCTAGTGTGGGGGGGAATTCTCACGAATTTTATCATGTAATTATACCACCCAATTCCCCCATTTTTGGCCAAAATTTTTTTTTTAGAGTAAGTGTTTTACACTTACTCAACTTATGGTTATCAGTCCGCCATGTCTAATAAACAAAAGGATTGGCTAATCCAGGAGCAAACGGCTCTTGGTAAAGATATCTCAAATCCGTTGACGGCTTGCAATTTGCCCAAAATTGTATGGTATTCAGCTCACCATATCTTTAATTAGTGAAGAGTTGGCTAGCCCGCAAGTTTATGGCTTGTGGTAAAGGCAGTGGAAAAACCATAATTGGTAATCAACTCACCAAAGATAATATTGATAATTTATCTAAGAGTTGGCTAGTCCAGAAGCAAACGGCTTCTGGTAAAGACAAATCAAATCCGTTGGAAGCTGGTGGTTTGCTCAAAATCATATGGTTATCAGTGTACCATAGTTCTTACTTGAACTGAAACATTTGGCTACTCCAGAAGTAATGGCTTTTGGTAAAGAGATTCAAATCCATTAAGTTTTTCTCAAAAGATTGCTAGGGACTAGCAATAATTTAGTGTGGGGGATTGATGAGTGTGTAAATACTCATCATTTTTGGTTAAATCTGAACTGCAAAACGTTTAAAAATGCTCAGAAATGCATCAAAATACTGAAAATATCTCAAAATTGCATTTTATATGTTTCAGATGCAAAATGTTTAAAATCAGATGAAAAATGAGCTAAGTTTGCATAATTGGCAGTTTCAGTCCCCCAAGTTTCAAAAGTTGTCAGAAATAGTCCCTGAGCACTTATTCTAAAAGAAAAATCACCAAAGGTCCTTTTAAAATCATAAGTTGTCAAAATTAGTCCTTTGGTGAAAAATATCAAAAGTTTTGAGAAATTACAAGTTCAGTCCCCCAAGTTTCAGAATTGTCAGAAAATACCCTTAAAGTTTCAAAAATTGGCAATTGTGATCCTTGGATTATTTGAGATTTACAAGTCTAGCCCTTGGATCACTTTTCAGAAATTACATGAATGGTCCCTGGATTTTCAGAATTGCACTTTTGGTCCATGAAATTTCACTTGGTTTCAAAACTAATCCCAAGTCTTTTAACTACTTAAACCCAAGCCCAACATATACCCTACCCAAGCCCAACACCAAATCCGGTCCACTTAAGCCCTTTACCCGAGTCAAACTCAAACCCTACCCGGTCAATTGTTAACTCCCACCTTTGTCTTCTCCCCTGTTTTCCCGCTCAAACACTCAACACAGAAACCCAAAACAAACCATAAAAAAACCTGTCACCCTTACCTTTCCCTGACAAATCCCTTCAACCCATCATCCCACACGCTACCCCTGACATATTCGCTAAACCCATCCTGCACCCCACGCCTCTCCTGCCAAGGATTGAAATTCGAGGATGCACGTGCCCAAGCTCGTTTATCTAAAAAATAAAGCATCAGAAAGAGAAGAGAGGAAGACCCGGAGTATAAATAGTTTGTAACCATTGTATGAAAGGAGTTAGTCAGTTTTTAGTTAGTAGTTAGCTAGTTTTTAGTTTTCTCTTTTTTGTTTTAATTCAATTTTAGTTTGAGTCGAGACTCCTATGTTCTAGCTCCTTTTTCTTTTAGTATAATTTTCCCTTCAATTGTCATATTACTTTCAGTATTTGATGTTAATTTAAGTTTAATGTTTAAGTTACATGTCTTATGAGTTAATCTGTTTTGCATTTTCTTTTATGATCATCAGTTCCTATTCTAATTCGGGTGTAGGTTCTTATATTTGTTTAATGCCTATTTGTAAACATCTCATTACCTTTAAGCTAAAAAGATTTTACAAATTTTTAGTTTAAAAGTTGTTTTCTCAATTTTTTCTGTCCCGAAAAGATTGTTTGGATCAGCTTAGTTGTTGGGGACAGATTCATGTGGTGACCCAAGTGGTGTCTCAAATTGTTTTAAGTAGCTTTAATTTAGTTCATTTGATGTATTGGTAGTGAGTACATTCAATTTGAAGTTGCTTAATAACTTTAAAATTTTGCTTTTGAAATCTGTTTTCCATGTTCTGTCCATCGTTATCCACAGCAGACCCCCAGCTCCATTTTGCAGCTCGTTTTTCAGCTTGCCAAAAGCTCCTCAGAAGCTGGACATGGGGGCAAAGGGTTGTGTACTTGGTGAACTTGGACTATCCATAAGCTCAAGCGCTTATTCCCCCTGGAGCTTATTCAAAATAAGCTGAAAAAAAACACCCCCTTGAGCCTTTTTCTTTTGTGCCCCAACAGCAACTGCAGCAGCCTTTTGCAGGCCCTATACAAGCTTATCACAAGCTCCAAATTAGCTTTAGCTTAGCTTTACAAGTTCCTAGGTATGCTGTCTATAATGTCTTATAGTTTGTAGGTATTGGCTTTTTGGTTAGGATGCTTATTTATTAGCTTAAAGTGGCTCGGGTGGGCTGTTTTAGACCACTGGTACAGCAGCCCCTAGTCCATACTTTGCACCACTGCAATAAGCTCATACAAGCTCTAGATTAGGTCCAATTTGGTTTCCTAGGTTCTATGTTATCCCTAGATAGGTTGTTTATGGGTTCCGGCCAGTAGCTAATTAGGATGGTGCGCAAAAATCAAGCTCCAAAAGTCCCCATAGGACTGTTTTAGGCCACTGTTCCAGCAGCTACAATAGATCCTTTAGAGCTTTTTAGCTCCTAGTTTAGCTTATTTAGAAACCCTTTAATGCTTTTAGATATTCAAGCTTAGTTCTTTTAGTTTTAGCTTAATTAAATACTTTTTGTAGCCTTTAATCCATTAGCAGCCCATAAGCCAAACACCCCTTTACCAGGGGACTGCTGTTTCAAGAAGCTGTTTTACAGCTTATTTTAGTTTTTCCAAGCTTATGTCTTTGTAAAAAATCTTTATTTGTTCTATTAATCAGTTTGCAAAAGAAAAAAAAAGTGAAAACGTGACTTTTGCCAAACTTTGTGGAATTTTCACGGATTCATTATAAGTCCATTTGAGCTCAAATTTGGGATACAAGATCTTTGGTTGGTTTTGAACATCATGGCCATTTTAGTTTATTTTTAGGAATTTTTCTAGCTAGCTTAATTAGTGCTTAAAGTAGGGCTATAAGGGCCATTTGGCGTGTTGAGACTTGAAATCTGGTCTCGAGTTTTTTTTCTGTAGCTTGTGCTTTTTAGGTTCCCATCAGTTGCATTAGCTCATTTTAGGTTAGATTTAGGCTTTAGTAGCTTATGGTAGCTTATAGTTAGCTTTTAACTTATTTCAAGTGCTTATTCAAACTGCTTATTTGCCCAATTCAGCTTATTAGTGAGCTTATCTAACTTTTTATATTTTTCCCAGGCTTAGAATAATATTTTAGATTTTCCTGTAAAGTTTCATAATTTTTGCTGTTCATTTGTTATTTTTCTTAATTTTAATTAGTTTAAATTAGTTTTTAATTAATAATAATTAATTAAATAGTTATAAAAATAATTTTATTTTTCTAAAAATTTTCTTTTATCATTAGGTTTGTAAAAATGTCATTTTTATATTTTTAGGACTAATATTGTTTAAGTTTCACATTTTCTTTTGTACGCTACGTAGTTTTTAATTCTAGTTTTATAAAAACATAAAATCAAAAACATCATTTTGCAAATAGTGATAGCGTTTATTTAATATTTTTTATCTTTTTAATTTTCTTTAATTTTCATTTAAGCCTTTGTAATTATAGGCTATTTCTGTAGTTATAATAATTCTATCCCTTTTTCTGTTCAAATCGCTCGATCACTATTCGTTTGGTGATTCTTCGCATAGCTCGCTGGGACATAACGACCCGGGGAAACACTATACTCCCCAGATCTTCATTGCATTCGTTTCCGGACTGTTTTAAGTTTCTTACGGTCGGCCATTCACAAGTGGCCGGCTTGAGTGAGAAAACTTGACGGTTCGGGACGGATCAATAGTCCTCCTCCAGCCCTGGGAAAGGATCAATCTGGAGATGTGGGTCAAGCTGATCACGCATGGACAGATGATGCATCTGTCTGACAGTATGGTCGTAGGTCCAGCTAGCCCTCTGGTCCTGTTGCGCCATCCATGTATCCATGCGCCCCATCCATGCTCCCTGGTAGGCCTGCCAATCTCCACTAGACATGTGCCTGTAGGCGTCAGTGGAGCTTCCTGCTTCACCCCCTGCTGGTGTGCTGGTACCTGTGGCTCCTCATCATTGTCGTCATCACCACCTTGAATGGCGGGCTGAGAACGGAACCAAGTATAACCTCTACCATAATCCATCAGGACATTCATAGCTTTCAGAGACTTAGCCTTGACGACCCTGGGTGCTGCCATTGTACTCAGGTATGCAGGTACCTCCCCTGCCAATACACCTAAGGATCGAGTTAACCGGGTGATAAGCATGCCCCCATACACCCTATCCTCCAACCTAATCCCACTTGCAGTTCTCAAGTAATCGGCCAACCAGAACGGGATGTTGCAGTGCACTCCCTCGGCCAATATGCAGTAGAGATAGAATAGGTCCGGTAAGGTGACACGATGGCTCGTGGCATGTCGTCCTGTGATAGAGAAGGTGAGGCAGCGATGTATGAGCCTAACCCGTGGATCCCGGATTTGTGAAGCGAGGGTACCCCCAGTAATGTACTCCCCATCAGCAATCGTGTTCCAGAACTGAATACCCAACATCTCGTCCTTATGGGTAATTCCAGCTGCAAATCGAGTCCTAAAAACATCACTCTCAGCATCCTCAGATGTATACAGTCCCAACCTCCATCCAAACTCAAACGTCGACATTTGCCTCCAGTCCCCTCCTAACCTAAATCGGATCCCTTGGAAATCAATATTATCCTGACATGCATTGATATTTGGCAAATATGATGCGTGAAACTCACGTACCAATTCGCCATACACGGGCTCTCCAATCTTAAACAGTCTTTCCTATTGGGGATCAGTGAACTTATCCCTTCTAAAACTATTCGAAAATTCCCTAGCCAAATCATTCTCCTCCAGAAATGCCCAGTCCAACACAGCCCCTGAATCAATAGTCTGATGGAGTAAATCGTTGTAACTGGCTTGACATCCTTCCTCAATAAATACCCCCCACCCAATGATCGTGTCCGCAATGTTTTCTTGGGTATTAGAAGATTGTCCCCTGGTCCTTTTTACTCTTCTGCTCATCTGAAACAAGAAATCAAATAAGTGGAAAGCAAATGAGTATCATTTGCGATGCAAAGGACGACACAAGCAGGTACTGACGGCGTCACAGAATACACCTGACGCCGTCAGCTCGACCAATTTTTGAATTCGACATTTGCGAGGGAAAAGTCCAAGTTTCTAACCGTAACCCTTGACCCAAACACCCTTGTTGCAGCAACAATGGCATAATGGATAGGTGGTTTTGATTCCTAAGTCGTCAAGGCTTCTCGCAAAGTTAACCCCCATATGATAACACTACTACTTCGCCTAATCTTAAGCCTTAACAAGATTTCAAGGGCGAAATAGATCAAATTAGTTGGGGTTTTCGGATTGAGAAAAGAGGGGAAAACGAAACTGAACATGAATTAGAACAATAGAATAGACAAAGATCAATGTAGATTACTTACCTCTTGGAGATTGTCGTGGAAAAATGGTGGATTCGATGTGGGGAGTACGTTTTTGTGTAGTGTGGGGCGGATAAAAAATGTGTAGGGTAAAGAATGAAAGAGATGGGTGCTGTATTTATACGTCTGATCTGGCTTAGCGACGGCGTCACTCGTTAAAGTGTGACGGCATCACGCCCAAATTTTTGTAAAAGAAAATAGTTTTGTCAATCCGCCCGGATAAAAAATCTGGTTACTATTTTTGACAAGAAACTTGGTTTTTATTTTAAAATCAATTTGGTTAATCCACCAGTAATTTCCACGGTGGCAAGTAACGCATACGTCAAATTGTCTTTCAATTGAGATTCCAGAAATTCTGAAACATTGAGGTCGAGGGTTCTCTGCAACAGGTTTAAAGCCGAAAGAACTCTTCCCATTGTTAGGATAGTTGGGAAGCGTCACGCGCACCGTTCCAATAAATATATTCTCAGGGGATATTTGGTGACCTTCGAGACAGGAGTTTAAACAAGAATATGAATTTAGGGAGTGTGTCTTGTTTAATGAAATCGGAGAAAGTTTGGGGTTTATCTCAACGTATTCTGGTATTGCATACACCTTCTCTATCTTTTTAGGTATATTGTTCTTCGCGATTTCATTACGGATATTTAGCGTGAAGCTATCAGCTAGTTCCAAGAAAGTGTCGTGAGTCTTTCGCATTTGAGCTTCGAGGCGTTGTATTTCTTTTTCTTGTTTGTGGACAAATGTCAACATTATGTCCTCGAATGCATCTTGCCTAGACTTTCTTGGGAGCAGAAACTCCTTGACCGCGTTTACATGCTTATCAGCCCGGGTAGTTATTTCCATTAATGCATCCACTTGGGCTGCCATACTCATAATTGCTTGTGCTTGGGCCGTTAATCCGTTTTCTTGGACAACCGGAATTTCCCAACCTTCCTTTTCATATTGAGCTAGGTCATCAATAACCTCCCAGCACGCTTTAGCACTGAGACTACTTAATCTTCCACCGGCGGCATAATCAATGGTCTGTTGGAGGGAAAGACTGACATGATCATAAAAGATTTGGACTTGGAGCCAAAGATCAATGCCATGATGAGGGACTTTATGGAGTAAGTCCTTGAATCGAGTCCATGCTTCGTAGAGAGATTCACCTTGACGTTGTTGGAACATCAAGATGTCATTCCTAAGTTTTGTGGTTCTCCCCGGTGGGAAAAATTGAGCAAGGAAACGAGTGGTGAGATCATCCCAACTTGAGATGGAGCCGGCGGGAAGTCGCTCAAGCCAATTACTAGCTTGGTCCCATAGAGAAAATTGGAAGAGACGCAGATGCGTGGTCTCCCGAGTAGTAGCATCAAGGTCGATGGAATCGATAATTTTGAGGAAATCCCTCAGATGCTGATTTGGATCTTCGGAACGAAGTCCATGGAATGCACATCCATTTTGCACCAACCGGATGGTGTCGGATCGCAGGGCCGTAATTTGGGCTTGGTCGGGAAGCTCAATGGTGTTCCTATAGCCTAGGTGGCTAGGTCTCGAGTATTCACCAAGAGTACGGTCTCTTGGCGGGACAATGATTTAAGGGGGGTTTTCACCTTCCATGATGAAAAGTGATGGGGTTACGAACAAAGGTCACGAAGAAGGGGGATAGACTAAAAGAAAGCTAAAAATGAGAAAAAAGTTTACTTGATAGGAATCAAGCAAAGAAACCTAAACGAGGTGGACTACTAACTAGCTATTCTATTCCCCGGCAGCGGCGCCAAAAACTTGATACGCTTACACAGCGCGTTCGGGGTCAAAGGAACTTCCTTTTCGTCGAGCAAGTTTTTCAACACCCTAGGCAGTGAACCTAATCGTTGTAGTGTAGTATTAGGGTAAGCCACGAGAATTGATATCGTTTTCTAGGGGAATAGGAATGCTAGTGAGAAGTTACTACGCTAAGGTTGGGGTTGAGGAAGATTATTTTTTATCTTTTTTATGTTTTTTAGAAAAGGAAAATTACGAATCTCGGGGTTTGGATTTGGGGGGTTGGTATTTCTACCGATTACTCTACTATTATCTAATTATCTAAACTAAGGTGGTGGTAGTCTATGTCTAATTATTGTGTGCTCGTATGATAGTTTAAAGATGTGTTTACTTAGGTTTTACTACTCCTTAATTATCTCCTATTGGTGGTTGAATTGTCACGTCCTTATTCCTAGTTGCGTTGTGTGTCTAAAGTTGTAGGGTATGCGTTTCTCCCTACTCTTTGAAGTTACCAAAGGGTCTCGTCTACAAAACCCACAAGGGATGATAAACTCTAACTCTAAGGCCTCTTTGGATAGTTTAGCTTACAACAACTCAAGGTGCTATAACCTAAGGTTCACAACGATTAATCAAGCATTAAGTACACAACGAATGACCTATCGCATTACTAGATCATTAATCAACTAAGATAAGAAACAACCAATCAATATTCAATAATTAAGTTTCATATTCCCTAAGCAAACACACAAGTAAATTAGCCGTACATGGAGAACATGCAAGCATACACACAAATAATTGAAGACATAATTAAATTAATGAAGTAAACAACTTATCTTGGTGTAAGATAGGGTTTAAAACCCTAAAATACGACCTTGGTTCGGTTTAGGTTTTACTCCAAAAGTTTACCCAAAAGACTACCCTTTAAAACTGAAAAATTCGGATTCTATATATAAGATTACATGTGCGACGGCGTCACCTTATGATTTGTGACGACGTCGTGTCGCCGTCATTAGGGTTTCGTCTTGGCCAAGTTAATCTTGCGACGGCATCACCTTATGCTTGTGACGCCGTCCTCTTTAGCTTCTGACGCCGTCTGGATTGAATCTAGGCCGTCTGAGTAGCGACGGCCTACTCTTTTAAAGCCCGACGTCGTCACTTGAAAATAGGGTTTTTGGCTTCTGTATCGTCACAAAAATCCCCCGACGGCGTCGCAGATAAGCAGTGACGCCGTCCCCTTGTAATTTAGCAGCATGAGTGTCTCGATTCTTGACTTTGGCCATTTTCTTCATATATCCGCGCCTTTTCGTCCAAATAAGTGCCATTACAGCAGTTTGCCTTCAAGAGACCTAAAAAGTGAAAAGGAACGATATTAAGCAATAATGGATACAAAAGTGAGCAAATAAGGGCTTAAACGACCCCTCAAAAAGGTACATTTTAAAACCTTATCACCCTTGAATCGTTACAAGTATAGGATTGAGCAAAAACCAAACAAGAACAAAACCCTAAGTCGACTAATGGAATAAGTCGACCAAGATTCTGGACAAGGAAAAAACTGGATCGTTTAGGGTATTAGTGAAGTTATGATTATGCGTACAAGTTGGGGGTGAGGGGTTGGTATATTATGCGTACAAGTTATGATATCTCCAATCTACCAGAAACCGGGTTCAATTCATATGCTACTGGTTGTCACTATGATGACACTGGTATTGAAGACAAAGACGTCATGGACCCAGTGACGCACTGCACCTAACCTTCTAGCCATTCAATTCCTCTTAAAAGAATTTGTTTCATTCTCACTGGGAACCCTACATAATCTATCGACTTTCTCTTAGAGATCGTTGGTATTGAAGAAGGAGACCCTTTTCCCAAGTCTCCGCTTAGGAAAGCCAAAATGCACTAATCGAGTCTAGAGCCACGAGATTCATTAAAAGATCTCTTAGGAACACTCAATATTTCATCACTTGTTGTTCAACAATAAGGACACAAGTGATCCATTCTAGAGTCCTACGCAGATCTTAGCAATCTGCCGAGAACATTTATGAGGGGTTCACAATTGTGATCCTCAGTGATTGAATGGAAACTCCTGCCAGGGTCAACATCAAGCAGCCCTGACAGCAGGTCACTTCGGTAATTCTTTATGGGTTACGCTTAGTGTGTCTCAAACGGTCTACAGTCGTGAGGGGATGCTTCGGTGTACCTCAACGACTCACCTGAATTGTAGATATACCTCGGTATATCGTGTTAGCCTTCTTGAGGGCCTCCAGTTCAGGAACACCCTCGACATTCGAACTTGTAAGTGCTGGAAATCCCGCTAAGGAGATTCCTTTCACGAATCGAATCCTGAAGATGTGGGTCATTGCTTGAATTTATTCAATGTAATGCCAACTGTCCCTCAACGGGATTCGGACGGCTGATTCGCCCGACCAAGGTGAATGGAATCAAGACATTCATCAGTATAACAATCGTAGTGGTCAATTCTTTAAGAAAAGTCCACAATGATCGATTGGTATTTTTCACTAACATATTCATGCAGGTAATGATGATTGTTCCTTGGAGGAAAGACCGCACCAACTCCCCATGCTCATACCAACATCAGAATACATGAAATGTTGAAACAGACAAAGACCTTGATAGATCTTGAGCTCGTGGATCGTTATGTATGCCTATGTAATCACAAGCACCATAAAAGACAATCTCTACAACTAATGTTTATCAGCGGAATATAAACACAAGTAAATAACTAAGAACTTCTTGATCCTCTATGGATCTTTTTATAAACTAAAACTGAGTTTTTCCAATCGGTACATAAACCTTTCTAATGTGTTCCTTTTATAGATAAGGAACCCTAAACAATATCGCTAAACCGTTTTCCAAGAAACGTATAATCATAAAACTAAATAAGATATACACAATCACTTCCTAATAAAGCTCATGTATATCCACACTAAATAAACTAAACACGGAATAAACACTTCCGCAGAATCAAACTAATCACTATCATTCTTCAGCAGAATAAGTCTTCGGCAGAATCCACTTCACTTCAGTAGAAACACTTCGGCATTAAGTTCAGCATAATCAGACTTTCACATAATTCCCAACAATCCTCCCCTAAACTGGAATTTGACTGGTTAAGTTCCAGTTTCTTGATAGATCTTACAGCACCAGAGGATTGGACACGAACAACAACAACAGCAAAGAATCCAAAGAACATCTCTATGATGAAGAAACTCTGAAACGCCAGATCTTTGCAGCAACAAATGACAAGAGGTACATCAAAACAGATTAGTTTCATACTATTCTCATCACATCCAGGTGTGTTAACTCCTGTGAGAGGTGAATCATTGAAAATAAATGGATTTGATGTCTCTTTACCAATAGCCATCACTACTGGAGTAGCCATATGTTTTAGTTCGTAAACTATGGTACACTGATAACCATCTGATTTATGGGCAAACCAGCAACCATACAAACGGATTTGAAATGTCTTTACCTGTAGCCGTTTGCTCAGGACTAGTCAATTCTTATAATTGGTGAATTAAAAACCAAATATGGAATACCACTGCCTTTACCATATGCCATATACAAATGGGCTAGCCAATTCTTGGATTCCAAACAGGAATAAATCATGGTGAATTGAAAACCATACAACACTCAGCAATAAAGCATAGGCGGTTGCATACCCTATGATTTTGAGCAAATCATTACAGCTATCAACAGATTTGATGTGTCTTTACCAAAGCTGTACCCTTTGGACTAGCTAACTCTTTGACATACCCAAAGTATATCAGGTGAGTCAATAACCAAAAAATTATACAACAAACCTGCAAGAAAAGTTAGATAAAACCAAAAACATTTTTTTTTTTTTTTTTTTTTTTTTTTATTTTATTTTTTTTTTAACTAAGAAAGAAAACAAATATTACAAACTATTACAATCAAGATGAACCTTTATGTGATAGAAGTTGATTCTTAATCAAACCAACACATTGAGTAGCATGAAGGTCATCATTGCCAACCGGATTAGGAGGCACTACCAACTTGTGTTTCAGCAATCTTTCCATAAAAGTATCAGATAAAGGATAAAGCTTATCTGATAACATACACAAAATCATCCCACATGTAGTCTGAACTACATGAACACAAGGCAAAGGATAAAACCTCCAACTTTCAATCTCCCATGTATGAGAATTCGTCCAAATAGAATACCCTTTACCATTTGGAGAATCAGAATCAAACATAACTTGAAGATCACCCAACAAATATAAACCAGAACCAGTTGCTGAATGAAACTTATAATACTGAATGACATGTTCATACAGCATCTTCAAATCATGTCGATTCACCAAATGAAGAATATCTTTCAAGAAGTTAAACTCAAGGACAGTATCATCCAGCCTATACACTGTGTTAAGCTTACCAGCTGTCCAATTAACCAAAACCACATGAGTACCTTCAGGAAAATCATCAACAGATCCAACCTCAATAAATGTAGATTCATCAGCATGAAGATCTAAAGGAGTATTCCTAGAAGCATGTTTCTTAGCCAATCTATCCGAACTTCTTATAACCAAACTCTGCTCTCCCATATCAACAATGTTATCAGTATCAAGTTGTAGATCAGCTTCCTGAATCAGAGAATCACTTAACTCCACACTTGACAACATTTCAGAAGAAACCAAAAAAGTTTCAGCAGAAACATCCATAGCAGAAGAAGGAGTAGCATCAGAAGGTGTTTCAGAAGGAACAACTGAAGATGCCACCGAAGGCAAAACAGTATCAAAATTATCCACAATTTCAACTGTTTTCTGTCTCTTGGCTGTAGGAACATCAGTCATTGAATCACAATTTTCCAATGGAGAAGAAGAAGTAGTACCTTGTGAAGAAAACTTCATAACCAGATTATACTCTCGAATCAAAGTATCATCAGACCAAGTCAAGATTTGCTTCATGGATAAACCAGAATTATGCATAGAAGCATTCTTCACAACTCTTCTCATATAGTTCCTCTTCTGAGCAACTGTCATAGGTTTTTCTCTTTTAGCTTTATTTCTCTGATCAATAAGAGCTCTTCTCTTTACAGCAGATTCTAGCTTTCTTTGATTACCAAGTGCCTTCATATAGGACAAAGCTTGTTTTTCAACCACATATCTGTCCTCGTACTTTGATATCCAATAGCTCTAAGTCCTTCAAGTACCATCGTAGAATCAGAATGATAAACACCATTCTCATCGTCCAAGCGAAGTTGTCTTCTGATCAGTTCCTCTGTCACCACATATACTTGTCCATCAACACTAGCAACTATCTCAGTATCACCTCTCTTTTCTGCCGACGCCCAAAATTGAGTAATCAAAGTTTTCGTATATAGCATCAGGAGAATGCGTCAATGCATATACAATCTTTGATCTTAGTAAGAAAGAAATCATCGGTCTATAAAGCTCATCACCTCGAGCCGTACCAAGAAAAGCGACCTTGTTATGATCGTGTTTAAATTGAAGTGCCATGAGTGATTTTGAGGTTTAGGGTTAGGATTTTGCACCAAAGGAAGTGTTTTTAATGATAATAGTAAGCGAATTACTTATGTGGAGTGAAAATATATCGTAACGAATAAATAGAAGTTTCCCAAATTTAGTCAAAGTTGACCAAGGATGACGTGGACTTCTACTTTTACTTGAATTCACTTATAACTTCGGTAGAAACGAAACACCATTCTGCTGAAGTAGAATACTCAGTAGAAACAGATGACTTACTCACGAAGCTTCAGTAAATATCTTTTACTGTTTCACCCACACGCATTAATTCTCTTACCACTTGAACCCGTCTATAAAACAATTCCAATGCACCTTGACTTCTTCATCAAAAATCCCCAAATAATATATCAAACCCTAATCTCTTCAATTCTTCAAAATTAACCATAATCATCATGAGTACCAAACTTGAGATCATAGATCTCACAACAACATCCTCATCATCATCCTCATCATCTAGTGAAAATACCAATTCATGGTTCCACTATATTCCAAAGCCATATCCACTACCAAAGAAGTCACCCTTTCTCTCCTCATCAGAAGATGAAAGTGTTGAGAAACCAAGTATATCTGCTGAAGATTCTGATGAATCCTATAATGAGGGAACATCTTACTCCCAACCCTCAGCACCTAGGCCTCAACGAAGGCCACGAGCCAAAAATCCCCCACTTCCTATGGGAAGAAAGGTGGTGCTTGGTTTCTTTGCTTCATGTTTTGGTGCATCATCACATATCGTATCGAGGAATGGAAAAAGGAAAATGATGTAAGTTGATGTATGATTGAAAGAGTAGATGATACATAAATGAAAATCTTTCAGTCTCATCTCTCTGCCACAATCAGCTTCAGCTTCTTCGTTTTCATCAATCCATCCTCTCCATTTTGATCCTTAGCATCTGTTAGAGTTGGTTATGCTTATCACACCAGCATATCCATCATATATGGCCAAAAGATGTGAGTGATCGTGCATATCCAACAGCTATTAGTGTGAAAGATGTGAGCCGCCATACTCATCGTGCTCATCTTTAGATGTTGGAACAAATGATATGTAATAGATTAGGACTATTAGATCATGTAGATGCTTTTGATGTTGTTAGTACTCTGTAATCTGTAAGCTGTAACTTGTATCTTGAATGAATGAATGATCTATTTCCTTCTGTACTTCTTTTGATTGAATCATATAACTTCAGTACTTCAACTTCAGAGGAAACAAATAACATACTTCAGCACAATCAATTTAGTGGAAACCAGCTTAAACTTTCTTGACCAAAACACAACTGATCAGAGACAACCATACTGCAAAACAAACACACAAGAATACACAAACCAACAAAGAAACACACTAAACTTACATTAGCAGGTTAGAGTTAGTTAAAATCTATCAAATATACAAAATAACATAGCAAAAATGCAAAGTTATACACAAATCCTCCCCTGAGGCATATGCCTCCCCTGAGGCCTATGCCTCCCCTGAGGCCTATGCCTCCCCTTAAACTTTGCAGTTAAGGGTTAAGCATGCAGATATGGACCACAAGGTGTTGAAACCTTGGTCCTTCAAAAGCCTTTGTTAACAGATCTGCCACATTATCATCAGTATGAATTTTGACCACGTTTATCAAATTTTTATCATATGCATCTCTTATAAAGTGGTGCCTGATTTCAATATGTTTTGTTCGACTGTGAAAAACTGGATTTTTAACAATGCATATGGTACTTTGATTATCAATAAAAATTGTTGTGTTCATGAAATTATACCCATAATCCAACAACTGATTTTGAATCCAAAGAACCTGTCCACAGCAATTAGCAGCAGCCACATACTCTGCTTCAGTAGATGAGGTAGCCACAATAGTTTGTTTCTTGCATTGCCAAGAAATCAATCTTTTGCCAAGGAATTGGCAACCTCCAGTGGTGGACCTCCTATCCAGATTAGCACCAGCATAGTCACTATCACTATAAGCTTCCAACTTAAAAGGAGACTCTTTTGGGTACCAAAGACCTAGAAAAGGTTGGCCTTTAAGGTACTTAAAGATCTTCTTAACAGCATTGAGATGGGAAGTCAGTGGAGTAACTTGATGTCGCGAACAAACACTCACAGCATAAGTAATATCAGGCCTGGAAGCTGTTAAATACATCAAAGACCCAATCATAGACCTGTACAAATGAACATTTACAGGTGGATCAGCTTCATTATTGGTCTTTGACTTTGGAGCTTCATAAGGTGTAGTAGCAGTCCTTACACCCTCCATACCAAACTTCTTCAAGATGTCCCTCACATATTTGTCCTGACTGATAAAGATACCATCAGGTTTCTGCTGAACTTGAAGACCCAAAAAGAAAGTCATCTCTCCCATTGCACTCATCTGAAACTCTCCCTTCATAAGCTCCTCAAACTCCCTGCACCAAGCCTCCTTTGTGGATCCAAAGATAATGTCATCCACATACACTTGCACAAGTATAATGTCAGTGGAATTCTTCTTTAGGAAAAGAGTTTTATCAATGGCACCTCTTCTGTAACCATGTTTCAGCAGAAATGTAGAGAGCCTAGCATACCAGGCTCTGGGTGCCTGATGTAGTCCATAGAGAGCTTTGACTACCTTATAAACATGATTTGGATAATCTGGATCTTCAACTCCTTTAGGTTGAGTGACATACACCTCCTCTTCAATTTCACCATACAAGAAGGCTCCTTTCACATCCATTTGATAGACCATAAAGCCCATATAGGATGCATAAGCTAAGAAAATCCGTATAGCCTCAACTCTTGCCACTGGTGCAAACACTTCATCATAATCTATCCCCTCCTCTTGTCTATAACCCTGTGCAACTAACCTGGCTTTGTTTTTAATGACAACACCTCTAGCATCTCTCTTATTCTTCAGAATCCATTTTGTCCCAATAGCATACTTACCATCAGGTAGTGGTACCAATATCCAAACCTGCTGATTTTGAAATTGTTGCATCTCATCCTGCATTGCTTCAAGCCAACTTGAATCTTCAAGAGCCTGAGTAACACTGGTTGGTTCCACTTGTGAGAGAAAACAAGCAAACAGACAATGTTGATAGTCTGTGTGATTGTCTCTCTGCTGATTTGAAACATAAGAGACAAAAGCCACCTGTCCATATTTAGAACGCGCCACAGTACCTCTTGTTCTAACTGGTGCATTAGGATCACCAATAATATTAGACTGTGGATGAACATTGTTGATCCTTGTTGTAGTGGTGGTGTTGACATCAATGGAATCATCAAGATTAGTCACTGTAGGTTCAAAGTCAGTATCATAAGAAGGTGTGTTGAAGATGCCTGCTTTAGGTTGATGATGACCAAGATCTGAAGGTTTTGGAAACCTTGTATAAGGTTCACCAAGATCTGTTGACACTTTAGTAGACATAGGAGTAGTGTCACCATGTCTTTCAGCCGAATTGGAGAGGTGAGGAGAACCAGAATTACCTTCAGCAGAATTGAAGTTTCTGCCGATTGCTTCATTTGATCCTTCTTCAGTATTCCTCTCAGCATCTAAATTGGCTGCATACTCTTGTTTCTTCAGTCTGGCAAGGTCCTCAGCAAAATAGAATTCATCTTCACCCACATCAGTATAATCTTTAGAAGTGTCACCTACAAAATTGTTAGGAGAGAAGGAAGGTACTACAATGGGTTGTTCATCATCAGACCCACTGTCAGAATGAGCATCCAAAGTGTCTGCATTTGGAGTTGGAGATGCTTCAGAATCTGCATTTTGATCAGCCTTATGTCTAGCATAACCCAAGTAATCAGTCAAGTAGTCAAGATCAAATGACCAAACATGACCCTGGCCTTGAATATTAGGCTTGTCTTCAAGATACCTCAGATTCAATGTCTCCTCAATCTTCTTTGCAGATACATTATAAACTCTGTATGCCTTACTATGAGCAGAATACCCCACAATGTAGCCATCATCAGCTTTCTCATCAAATTTGCCCAAAGGATCACTGGTATTTAAGATTGTCACCTGACAGCCAAACGGTTTAAGGTAATGAATAACAGGAACTTTTCCAAAGAGAAGTTCATATGGTGTTTTAAGGTGTGGTCTAGTAATGGACACTCTATTGAGTACATAACAAGCTGTACCAACAGCCTCAGTCCAAAACATGGTAGGAAGTTTAGAGTCTGCTAGCATTGATCTTGCAGCTTCTATTAAGGTTCTATTTTTTCTTTCTGCCACCCCATTTTGTTGAGGGGTTCTTGGAGTGCTATAATCCCTTTTGATGCCCTTTAACCTGCAGAGTTCTATCAGAATGGCATTTTTGAACTCTGTACCATTATCACACCTAATTCCTTTCACCTTTTTGTTCAACTGATTCTCAATAAGGGTAATGAAGTCTTTCAATATTTCAGATGTTTCATCTTTGGTCCTTAGAAAGAATACCCAACAAAATTTACTAAATCCATCAGTGATCACCAGACAAAAATATTTATGATCAATGCTTCTCACTTTAGTTGGACCAAACAGGTCCATATGAAGCAGCTGAAGAGGTTCAGAAATAATGGTTACTGCTGTAACAGGAACACCTTTATATGAGGCTCTGTGCTGCTTTCCTTTGTTGCATGCAACACAGTTATGATCATTGGTGAATACTTTGGCAGGAAGTCCTTGAACTAGGCCCAGTTTAGAGAGCTGGTTGATGGTCTTGAAATTGACATGGGCCATCCTTCTGTGCCATTTGGTGGACTCATCCACAGATGCTTTAGCCACCAAACATGTTAAGTCACCTGCTGGTTTGACATTAGATAAATTGAATGTATACAGATTATGACTCCGAGGAACCTTCAGTAGAATTGAAGTATCTTCTGGGAGTTTGAAGTCTTTAGACAGCACAAGACATTCATTCTCTGTGAAGAGTACTTTGTTCTTAGTGTCACAAATTTGTGAGACTGAAAACAAATTGAAGTGTTGAAGTTCCTTAACATAGTAAACATTCTCAAAGTCCAACTGAGGTGTTTTGATGGTCCCTTTTCCTGTAATTCGTCCATCACTTCCTCCAAAGGTTACATTGCCTCCACCTTCAATAGGTATAAAGTTATGCATCATGTCCCTGTTTCCTGACATACTTCTAGAACAACCACTGTCAACAATTCCAACATCTTTATGCTTAAGGGGATGATCCTACAACAACAAAAATATACAAAGAATTAGTACACTATGGAGGCTCAAGTCATTGCTGACTTGAACCTGCCTTGTGGATCATATGAGTTGTGCCATGTAGAAGTATAAGATCCACTATTGTTCTTGGGTTTCCAATGAAACTTAGGTCTCTGTTTATTCCAAGAACAACCTGCTGAGGTCTTGACAGCAGTATCCCAATACCCTTTCCCATTAGTCATAGGGTTAACATATCTAGGCCAAAAACCATTTTTAAAATATTTACTGGTTGGTTGAACATATGGTTTTCCAACAGATCTTCTCCAAGGAAAAGAAGTATTATAATAAGCAGCTTGTGGAACATAAGGTGGTATATCATTAACATTGGTCCACATTGGTCTAGATTTCCTAGAATCACCACACCTATTCATTATTTGCTCATGATAATCACAATCCTTAATTAAATGAGATTTACTTCCACACACAAAACATTTCTTCTGAAGAGAAGATTTATTCAAACCAAAAGAAGTATTCTTACAAGCAGAAGTATTCAAACCAAAACCATGAAAAGAATTGTTTTTAACAGTATTATTATGCAAAGAATTAAAAAGCAAGTCTTCAGAGGCAACTGTCTTGGAAGAGCATTCCTTGGCAGCAACTCTGTCATGCTTATTGGTAGTCTTGGGTGCAGGCAGGGGTGAAGACTTGGGAAGGTCAGACTTGGGAAGGTCGGACTTGTCATTTGAATCACACTCTGTAGACCCTTGCTTGGAGGACTTGTCACTGTTAACACAAGAGACAAAGTCATTAGTAGAAGTATTAGGGTCTGGCAAGTCTTTTGACTTTTTGCCATACAGATGGTGTGATCCATCAAAGTCATTAGTAGTGGAAAGGTCAATGGGCATGTGCTCACCTCTAATTGGTCCACGAACAGCATGTAGGTCACCTTCTTTCACAAAATGTGCTAGGCCTGCTGGTGTAGATCTACTTGAGTCATCTCTAGCTTCTAGGCCAACATATTTCTTAAAACCTAAAGCCACTGTAGAATTGGGAGCTTGACTGCTATAAATGAGACTAGCTAACTTACTACCATTCATCATCCACTCATTATTCCTAGCAATTTCCGCCTTAAGTTTTTCCTTAAGCTCTAGATTTTCTGACTCTACATCTGCTCTTAACTTCTCAGACCATTTTAACTCATTTGTAGCACATTCAAGATCTCTTTCTAAAACACCTATTTTCTCACCATAAGCTATTTCATTCTTCTGTAACCAAACCTTTTGTCTTTCTAGTGTTTTTAAAGCCTGTTTATAAGCTTCTACTTCCACATAGTATTCATTATATTTTGGTTCCATAATATCATAAGCTTGTTTTAGTTCATTATAACGCTCACTACAACCAAACAAACAGTTTTGTACCTGAGAGATGCCCATCAAGGCAATCTGATCATGCCTACCCTCTGAAGTACAGTCTGCTATCAACCCAACATTATCAGAACCATCATTATCAGACTCCTCATGTAGCTTCCAGTCCACATTGCTATCAAGAGTGACCAATGCAGTTGATCCCTTTGAAGTTCCTGCATCCTTCTGATACTGCTGATAAGTAGAGTATCGTACTTCATCACCAGCTTTCCTGTCTTTGCATTCTCTGGAAAAGTGACCCATCTGTTGGCATGTGAAGCATTTAACCTTCCTTTTGTCAAACCTTGCTGGATCACGTCCTTTGAACCCAAATCTTCTACCAGCTTTGCGCTCAAAGTTCTTGATATCCATGGAAATCATGGCCACTTGCCACTTCAGCTTCATCTCTTCCATGTCAAGCGGGTCCACCTGATCAAAATCCTCATAAGCCAGTTCCTGCTGAGGATCATAATCAGCAAAGAAGGTTCCAAGTACATCTTCCATAATTCCACTGGATCTAGGAAGAGAACTTGATGAAGGAGCAGCATTAGATGATGATGGATATGAGCTTGGAAAATAGCTTGACTTTGGAGTAGAGGCTCCAACAAATGCAGTATGACTAGCAGTAGAAGATGATCGAAAAGGGCTTCTAACATCATGTTCAAGAGCTTTAAGCTTGTTGTACAGCTCATCAAAGGTCATCATATCCAAACCACCTTTAGCTTTTAACGCTATGCTCACATGTAGCCAGGATGGAGGTAATGACCTCAGAAACTTAGAGTTACAGTCATCATTATCCGGCTTAGCCTGAAGCTGGTGCAACTGACTCAAGATCTTGTGAAACTTATCATAGCCCTTATGAATTCCTTCCTCTTCAGAGATCTGAAAGTCCTGAAACTGTTGTCTGAGCATGGACTTCTTCAGCCTTCTAGACTCCTCATTCCCACCGAACTTTGCTTTAATAGCTAACCATATATCCTTGGCATCATGCATGAAGTGAAAATCACTCAAGTGATCCTCAGGAATAGCTTGTAGAAGAATAGTTCTGACCTTTGTTTCTCTCTGAACTGCTAGCAACTCTTCAGCAGTTTTGGGAGGAACATTAATCATGTTCCCAGCAGCATCCGTGGTAGTTCTCTTCAAGCTGTTCCCCTTCAAAATTATCTGCCATAGATTCCAATCAATGTTGGAAATCCAGTTCTGCATCTTCATAGCCCAAAGATCATATTCCTCCCTTTTAAGGTAAGGAAACTTAGCATTGCTATTAGCAAGACTTAGTTGCTGCAGATGGGTGGAGTTTTGGTTGTTGGTGAGTTCAGTTTCAGCATCTGAACCAGGCATGGTGTTATTGTAATGGTTGTATTGGTGTTAAGAAAAAGCTTGTCCTTAGTATCGTAGAGACTCTCACGAGGCTCTGATACCACTTGTTGAAACAGACAAAGACCTTGATAGATCTTGAGCTCGTGGATCGTTATGTATGCCTATGTAATCACAAGCACCATAAAAGACAATCTCTACAACTAATGTTTATCAGCGGAATATAAACACAAGTAAATAACTAAGAACTTCTTGATCCTCTATGGATCTTTTTATAAACTAAAACTGAGTTTTTCCAATCGGTACATAAACCTTTCTAATGTGTTCCTTTTATAGATAAGGAACCCTAAACAATATCGCTAAACCGTTTTCCAAGAAACGTATAATCATAAAACTAAATAAGATATACACAATCACTTCCTAATAAAGCTCATGTATATCCACACTAAATAAACTAAACACGGAATAAACACTTCCGCAGAATCAAACTAATCACTATCATTCTTCAGCAGAATAAGTCTTCGGCAGAATCCACTTCACTTCAGTAGAAACACTTCGGCATTAAGTTCAGCATAATCAGACTTTCACATAATTCCCAACATGAAAGTTCTCACCAAAATCAAAGGCAACACAAAGTTGAAGATGATTTGTCGTCAATGTCAAAGAATCTACAAAGTTCAAAGACTAGAGAACTTCACATCATTGCAATTTCAAAGTCAAAAGAAGTGTGAGCATGGTGGAGAAAGACGTAGAGACACCTATCCCAAAGAAGTTGATAAACGGCAGACAACTCCATTAACTGATCACAAAGCATGAAGGAACAAAGGATTAAGACTATTCTATGTAAATACACATAGCTCAAGCTCAAGAAAAGTAAAGATCTTACCAAGTGGAGCATCTTTGAATGACCATCCCTTAGGGGGAGATTGTTAGCCTTAATAGTAATTAATAGAAGTGATGGTCATTCACGTTTAGGAACTTTGTAACGTGTGTTAGACATTGTGTTAGAATAGTTAACGGGCTCGTGGATTGGGCTAAGCTAAATGGTTAGAAGTTATGTTAAGCTAGCCTTTATTAAGTTGTAATCCATCCCAAGCCCACACAAAGCCCATGCCAAGCCCATTAGGGTGTTTTGTATTTGAGTATAAATACCCCTCAAATGTGTTATTTGAGGGGTGTGCTTGAGTGTGTAAGTGTGTGTTTTCTCTTTGCAATACAACATCTTGTTTCATCTTTTTCTCTCTACACATACACGACATATATCATTCAAGTCACCATCTTTACCTTTCTTTGCTTCATCTTTTCGCATAACGTGTTTGTGTTTTACGTGCTATATTGTGTGGTAAGCTTGGCAACGTGATAAGGTTGATATAATCAAGGTCCTACAATTCCCCTATAAAAAATGTAGATAATCTGATGCTTATTGAGGTCATGTGTAGGATAATGATAGAGAAGCTCATTACATCTTTCCCATGCCTGATATAGTGTTACTTCCCTTTCTTGAACGAACCTATAAATATCTCCGATAAGCTTAGCGATTTTCGAGGGTGGACAAAATTTTTGCACAAACTCTTTCGAAGTCGATCCCATGTTCCCTAAAATTTAGCAGGGAGTTTGTTAAACCACATTCTAGTTGTTCTGGTGAGAGTCATAGGGACTACTTTTACCATGATGGAGTATCTCAAAATATTCCGAATGCCAAAAAGAGAACACAAGTAAAGTACTTCCTCAACGTGCTCTTGAACATCTTCATTCTCCTCTCCTGAAAACTGTCATGCAATTCCCGGATGAACTGGCTCAGGACAGAGAATTCCCCGATTTCAGGTCTTGATGTGTTAAAAGCCCTTTGGCAGCTTGTTTTTGTTCTATCCAAATATTGTTCCCCGGTTAGCCAGTCAATACTGATCTCCTCATTTACTTCGGGCTCATAATCAGAATGATCGGACTCATAAAATGAGAAGATATTCTGGATTGGGATAGGAGAGTTGTCTCTTCTCATCCGAAATTGCCTTTCCGGATTGTCGAACGGAGTAGCCAGGAATGGTTTAGAGCTTCGAGTTTTGAATCATGACATAAGAAAAGAAAAGAAAAATATCAAACAATAAAAATAAGCTTAATAAGAAATCCTAATATAGCTCCCCGGCAGCGGCGCCAAAATTCTGATGCAGGATTTCTGACCAGGATTTAATATTTCTAAAGTCTCGTCTACCTAAGGTCTACCTATTGCACTAACAAGCAGTGAACCCGATCATGCGTAGTATAGAAGGTGGTAAAGTCGAGGTCGTTCCCAAGAGCTATGTAGATGAGGATCCTATTAAGTTTAATGTCACGGTTTTTAAGAGTTTAATTGTTGAAATATTAATTATACTAATAGACAAGAAATAAAATGCGAAAATTAAATAACGGTTGTGAACAATAGAGAGAAAGTATGCTAACCTAATTAATCATCCTATCATGTTATGTCTATGTTTTCTAATTACTTCCTATTGATTCAAGTGGGGGTTCAATTCGCTAGACATCCTTTGGTCAATTCGTCATAGCCTATCAACAAAGGTTCCTACCCGACGTCAAAGGCCTACCCTTTGGGGGAGTCGAGGGTCTCAAGCAACCTAAGCCAAGTCATTAAGTACCCTACATGCAAGATTAGAAACAATGTGTGCCCGAGTGCTAGCATGTTAGACACACATCCCTAACTTCTTAAGTTCCTCTTTCCGAACGGTGATCCTTTGGTCAATTCGCACAAGAGGGATTGGTAGACCTTTGGTCAATTCTTACCAACCCTCTCTACCTACTTCCCTAGGGTCCTTTGGTCAATTCTCCTAAGCAAGTAAATACGACCGCAACTCAAAACTACCGAAGCTAGGGTAACTACCAACGAACTATGCATGCATACACTAGAAACAATTATAGAAGAATGAAAACATAAACAAACAATCAAGAAATCATAACTAGGCTAGCACCAAAGGTGCTTAGCCGATCATATTAAAAGACACAAACAATTCAATGTTTGACATAATTGATGAAGACATGACTTAAAGTGTAAAGAAATAGTAATCGCTAAAGCTTATCGGTGATATGGTGTGATTTCTCTCTTGGAGATAGCTCCGTATGCTGAATATGATCTGCCTTTGGAACCCTCTTCACATTCTCTGCTTTTGCGTGGTGAGTGAATGATCAAAAATGTAGATTTTAGGGCTTGTATTTATAGGCCCGATCATAGTTACGGCGTAACCTAATAATGTGGTTACGCTGTAACTTAATTATCCTCCAAATTCAACTCTCGTAGTGGTGATTACGGCGTAACATAAGGAATAGTTACGCCATAATTATAAGCTCCGCCGTAAATTAATAGAGGATTACGCCGTAACTTAATTATCCTCCAAACTCAAGTCTCGTAGTGCTGGTTACGTCATAATGCATGTTTGGAGGTTACGGTGTAGTTGATGTAGGCGCGAAATTCCACATGACCTAGATGGTTACGGCGTAACTTAATTTGAGAGTTACGCCGTAACTGCTATTGACTTGGTCTTCATAACGTAATCTTAGCTACGGCGTAATTGGGAGTAGGAGTTACGTCGTAGCTTCTTCAATAAGAGCATACTAAGGTGAAAACTATTAAGAAAATCTTCAAATCAGCGTCTTTAAGCTCTAATGATCATATATTACATGGAAATGAAATATAAAGGAATAAGAGTATAAATCCAAATAAACAACATAAAGTATGAGTATAAACGGGGGAAATTGACATTTAAAAATCAGAATTATTAGATGTTATCAATATTTTATTAATTTAGCGAGATATTATTTCAATAAATTAATAATTTATTAATTTAAAAATGTTTTATGTGTGCCTTTAAATTTTCCAGTCCAATATACTAGTTACAATGTACTATGTGTTAGAGATGAAAAATAATTAGAAAAAAACAGTTTCAATTAACATTTTATGAATTCACCTCACAAATTAATTGAATTGAATTTGTCAAGTTTATTATGTTTGAATAAGTCAAACGTTATTTCATATGTATGGAATTTTTTAGTAATTATGAATTTAAATTTATTTGGTACATATATATAGAGTGGAATTTTAAATTTATTATCTTATTATTTTATCGATTGGTGTTCAAATTTATATTGATCTCAAGTTGGGACTGTACCTATTATTAATATTATCGAAGTTATTAATTTATAGAGATTTTACGGTATACAGTATCTTATTTATAGTGAAAATAATGAATGATTAGAGTTTTTTTTTGAATTTTAAGTTTTAAGTATAAGCTATTTAATAGAATTGATATGTTTTAGCTGAAAAATAGTTAACAATAGGGTGAGGAAACGGACCGGATGGACCGGACCGACCGACAAAACTGACCGGACCGAACCGAAACCGACCGGACCAAAGGACCGGCGGTCCGGTCTCGGTCTATCATTTTTCGCAAATTCGGTGTCGTTCTGGTCCGGTCCGGACCACAAACCGAAAATTTAGCCTTGTTGGACCGGACCGACCGAGACCGGACCGGACGACCACATTTGATCTCGGTCTAGGTTTTTTGCCGGATTCGGTCTCGGTCCGGTCCGGTTTTTCTCGGTCCAGTCCGGTTTTCGCCCGATGATCAGCCCTAGTTAACAATGATAAATTTATAACACATATCTATACTTCATATAATAGAAAAACAGTCAAATCTTGAAAAGTGAAACGTTGAAAGTCAAAGGTGAGAGAAATGTATTGTATAATTAATACTCTTATTAAAACACCCCATTACTTAAAAGTATAATAATTTATTTACATTGTACAAGCAATTAAAAGCATATCTGCCAAATTAAAAACAACCAATTAAAACTCACCTTACTAAAAAGCAGTGTTGCAAAAATTGGCCTAGGCGGCCGATTAATCGGCGATTAATCGCTAGGTGGGGATTAACCGCCACGATTTTCACTAATCGGCCTTATTAATCGGTTTGGTCAAAAATCGGTCAACATACTGATTAATCGCATATAAATCGGCCAAATCGGACAAAAATCGGATAAATCGTCCAACTTGGCTATGGATAGAAATCGGTCAAATCAGGGATAAATCGGTCAAATCAGAGATAAATCGGCCAAATCGGAAAAAATGGCCAAATCAGGCATATAGTTTCAAAACTTTTTAACTTTATATATAAAAAATCCAATCTGATTAATCCCCGATTAATCCCCGCCTAACCGATTAATCGCTAGGCGGTACCCGGCTGCTACACTACCGCCTAGCGATTTTTGCAACCTTGCTAAAAAGTACAATAAAATTTTCACAATGTACAATTTAAACAAGTTACAACATAATTCTAAATATACAATAATTAAACACACTAATTATTGTTATTTTTAAAACACCCTAATATGAAAAGTACATGTTATAATACACATTATACAAATTAATAAAACACACAAAGCTTCATACAAGCTAACAAGTTGATGGTACATATTGTTTAAAATTGGACCGGACCAACGGGTTCAACCGAAAACCGGTGTCGCCACCGGTTCGGCTAACCAATAACAGTCATCCGAAAACGAACTAGAGAAGACCCGTTGAAACCGATACAAAGTGGTGAATCAGGTCTCATCGAGATCTATTTCTCCGGTTAATCGTCATAGGGTACCCGCCGCCGCAACGCGCGGGGTACCCTGCCATACTATATATAAAGGAAAAACCAAAAAGTAAAAGTGAAAATTTGAAACTATTAATACATATCGAAAAACGGGTTGACCCGGGACGCTTCAAACCCGGTGGGTTGACCATGTTTAATTTGACAGTTTTGACCCAAACCTGTCGGGTTGACCCGGTTTAAATCGACCCGTTTTACGACGGGAACGGTTCAGCCGGTTGAACCACCCGGGTCGAACCGGGTTTCAAAACATTATGTTTAATCCCCAAATCTTCAAACTTTTATTATTTTTCGTTTAGAACCCATAAACGTTTTTTCAACACAAAAGGATCTGTCGCTATATAAATATATTATACATACTAGGCGAGTACCCGTGCATAGCGGCAGCGGTTTCTAGCGTCATTGTGAACCGATGTAGCGTTTAAAATAGAACGTTGTAGCCTCCCCATTATGTTTTATGTAGCGTTTAAAATAGAACGTGAACCGATGAAAAATGCAATTGCAAACGGTTGTACTATACGATAACTAAAGTGTAGACAAACTTCTTAACATCTATCAAACAACATATAAAAATATTTAATAAAAATGAAAGTAACATTACATCAATTATGAGATAAAAACTAACAACACATGTTACTTGTCGCGTAAAAACTAACAAGGATGGGATTAATGGTGTCGTTGTTAAGAAGAACGCAAGTATCAAAATTAGCATGAATGTGATTAGCCCAAAATAAAAAATGGGCTAATTTTGAATATTTTGTAAAAGATTTGAGCACATTTAGCCCCATCTTTTTTTTGAAATGGGCGTCTTTAGCCTATTGAAAAGTTAAATGTGCATTAACGGGCACATATTTTCTCTTAATTGTAAAACATTATAATCGTTTTTGAAGAAAACTTATACATATAATATATTTATATAGCGACAGATCGTTTTGTGTTAAAAAAAAAGTTTATGGGTTTTAAACGAAAAATAATAAAAGTTTGAAGATTTGAGGATTAAACATAATGTTTTGAAACCCGGTTCGACTCGGGTGGTTAAACTGGTTGAACCGTTCCCGTCGAAAAACGGGTCGATTTAAACAAAGTCAACCCGACAGGTTGGGTCAAAACGGGTTAAATTAAACAGGGTCAACCCACCGGGTTTGAAGCGTCCCGGGTCAACTCGGTTTTCGATATGTATTAATAGTGTCAACTTTTCACTTTTTACTTTTTGGTTTTTCCTTTATATATAGTATAGCAGGGTACCCGTGCGTTACGGTGGCGGGTACCCTGTGACGATTAACCGAAGAAATAGATCTCGATGAGACCTGATTCATCATTTTGTATCGGTTTCAACTGGTCCTCTCTAGTTCATTTTCGGATGGCTGTTATTGGTTAGCAGAACCGGTGGCGACACCGGTTCCCGGTTGAACCCGTTGGTCCGGTCCGATTTTCAAAACTATATGTACCATCAACTTATTAGCTTGTATGAAGCTTTATGTATTTTATTAATTTGTATAATGTGTATAATAACATTTACTTTTCATTTTAGGGTGTTTTAAAAATAACATTAATTAGTGTGTTTAATTATTTTATATTTATGATTATATTATAGCTTGTTTAAATTGTACATTGTGAAAAGGTAATTGTACTTTTTAGTAAAGGGTGTTTTAATTGGTTGTTTTTAATTTGGTAGAGATACTTTTAATTGGTTGTACAATGTGAATAAATTATTGTACTTTTACGTAATGGGGTATTTTAATAGGAATATTAATTACACAATACATTTCTCTCACCTTTGACTTTCAACTTTTCACTTTTCAAGGTTTGACCGTTTTTCTATTATATGTAGTGTAAAGATCGTTGAAAGCTCTTAGACGAGGTCTAATGTTATATCTAGGAACACATAATAATGAAAGTGGAATATTCAAACATAGAATCAACATTATTATGAACAAGGTTTTTTATTATCATAAACTAACTAACTAACTATAATAAAGATCAAAGACTTGATCTAACACTAACTAACTAAACCCTAGGCGTTTTCCCTACGCCTAGGTTCCCACACACACACACCTTTTAGGTTTACATCTTGTACGTACTCTAAAACTAATGACCCTATGTCTCTTTATATATTAGAGACAACTAGGGTTTACAATTAGGAAACTAAATATTCTTTTAAGCATATCTTCTAGAATCTTTTAAATCCTCAATCTTTTTGTAGTTTCCCTTCTTGTCACATTTAGTCCTTCATGTTTCATTCTTCTTGTTTTGTATCATCAAATCTATAATAGACCCAACAATCTTCCCCTATTTGATGATGACAAAACAAACACGATTCTTGTACGAACTTCCCTAGACGAAGTAAAGAAATTGAGATAATTAAATCTCACCATGAATGAAACAATCTTCCCCTTGACTTAAACATGTCACTCAAACATCTCTTCCCATTTTTGTTATTATCTAAATAGGGAACGTATGCAAATAATGATCTTGACCACCATGAACCAATATCATACTTCCAATCTAAGACTTCCAATGCTTCAAATCGCCCACCATTACGCATCATAAGAAAAATGGATCCAAAACAGTAGAAAACGCCAACTAGCAGTAGTAATAATGATCAACAGTAGTAAAAATCAAACACTTCCCCTTGAGTGATGCATGAACATCAACTGATTCTTCAAAATCTGTAGGCTTTATGTAATGATTACTTGCGAAGAAAACCAAATATAACGAATTTGATGAAGAAGTAGAATTTCCCAAACTTGTGTCTTAAATCTTGTAATATCCACGGAACTCCATACTTATACCTACCAAATATAAGTAGACCGCAATCCCTTGACAAGAATCCTCAACTAGTATGAGACACTGAGCACTACAATGTAACTCCTTCAAGTGATAGCCAATGTGTGCATAGAGCATCATAAGAAAAATCACACATTGCTAGATTCATCAAGCTAGATGATAAGAACACAAACCAAGTAATTCCACTTCACCTTCAAATAAGTGATAAATAATCCTCTTCGTAATCAATTCTTCAATAAATCTCCAAAACGAGCCTTTTTAAATCCTTTTAAGAATAAAAACTTCTTCCTGTGTGTGTGAACCAAATAACCATTCTGTGTGTGTGTCATCCAAAAATCCATAACCATTATCACGCTCGACTTCCCCTTAAATCGAAAACCATATGAGAAAGAATCAATACCTTGAGCAGTACTTTGAGAAGGAGCAGTACTTTCATCCAATCATCAGTACTTTGAAAAGTCACGTAGCAGTACTTTGAAAATATGGACAGTACTTTGATAAAAAAAATAATGAGCAGCAGTACCTTGCATAAATCAACAGTACTTTCGAATAAACAGCACTTTCGTCTGAGTCAATCAATCCACTTGTAGTACCCACGTGAATACCAAAGACATATACCGTATCATCAAAACTAATATTCCTAAATAGTCCTACGGTAGACCAATGAAAAATTATCCCCACATAATGATGTGAGTACAAACCCACGTGATCAATTAATTCTCATACGCTGCAACTTGACCATTCTTTGTTCTTAATTCAAACGACACATAGTATACTTATACGCTGCAACTTTTGACAAAACGAACCCCAAATTCAAATAATATAATGGTACATGTGACGTCAGTAATAAAGACCCCATCAACAGCAAATCAGTACCCATGTTATCACAATATTCTAATCAATATAATGCATCAATTGTTATCCTAGATGCGCGTTGTAGAGGATCAAAACCCACGTTGTAGAGGATCAAAACCCAAGCAATAAATTATCACCATCCGATTGAAATCACAACTTCTTTGTGAAACGTATACCAAGCTCGTGTGGACCAATCACGTGAACAATTATCGAACGAGTGGGGACCATCGTTGTACAAGTCAAATTCAACGTCCAAAGTAAAAAAAAAAAAAAAAAAACACTTACCCATATAATACTTCGTTGACAGTAAACCTTTTACGAATCAGCTTCATCTGCGACAATAAAACCTTGAACACCGAATTACAGTACTTTCACCAACTGATTTTCTTTGACAACAAACCTTGTAATCCTAGATATCACGAGCCCCAGGCCCTGATACCACATGTAAAGATCGTTGAAAGCTCTTAGACGAGGTCTAATGTTATATCTAGGAACACATAATAATGAAAGCGGAATATTCAAACATAGAATCAACATTATTATGAACAAGGTTTTTTATTATCATAAATTAACTAACTAACTATAATAAAGATCAAAGACTTGATCTAACACTAACTAACTAAACCCTAGGCGTTTTCCCTACGCCTAGGTTCCCACACACACACACCTTTTAGGTTTACATCTTGTACGTACTCTAAAACTAATGACCCTATGTCTCTTTATATACTAGAGACAACTAGGGTTTACAAGAGGGATCATAATACAATTAGGAAACTAAATATTCTTTTAAGCATATCTTCTAGAATCTTCTAAATCCTCCATCTTTTTATAGTTTCCCTTCTTGTCACATTTAGTCCTTCATGTTTCATTCTTCTTGTTTTGTATCATCAAATCTATAATAGACCTAACATGTAGTATAGATATAAGTTTTTCTTCAAAAACGATTATAATGTTTTACAATTAAGAGAAAATATATGTCCGTTAGTGCACATTTAACTTTTCAATAGGCTAAATACGCCCATTTAAAAAAAAAAGGGCTAAATGTGCCAAAATCTTTTACAAAATAGCCAAAATTAGCCATTTTTTTTGGGCTAATCACATTAATGCTAATTTTGGTACTTGCGTTCTTCTTAACAACGGCACAATTAATCACATCCTTGTTAGTTTTTACGCGACAAGCAACGTGCGTTGTTAGTTTTTATCTCATAACTGATGTAATGTTTACTTTCATTTTCATTAAATGTTTTTATATGTTGTTTGATAGATGTTAAGAATTTTGTCTAGACTTTAGTTATCGTGTAGTACAACCGTTTGCAATTGCATTTTCATCGGTTCACGTTCTATTTTAAACGCTACACAAAACACTCACCACAATATCACAAATCATTTATTATTTGACGCTAGAAACCGCTGCCGCTAGGCGCGAGTACTCGCCTATAAAATAAATATGGTCAATATTGAATGTTGAAATGTTAAAAAATAGTCAAGGTTTTAGCATATTTGGAAAATATTGAAATTAAACCATGCATTAGGAAAGTATTTAAGTAGTTTGAATTATTTATGGTTTGCTTTTAAACTAAAAAAAAATGTTGAAAACATAATAAAAAATCAGGTTGACCCGGGATGCTTCAATTCAAACCCGGCTGGCTGACCCGAGTTAATTTAACCCCTTTTTTTGACCCAACCTGTTGAGGGGCTAATTGTGTACTGTATTTTTTTTTCTAAACCTTTTATGTTAGGTTACTAATTTTAGGAGGGGGCCTAGGATTTAACTGAACTTTTTTGCTATTTTTTTATAGGTTACCCTCAACTCAATCACTGAGTCACTGTAGCGGCGATGGATTACACAAACTCACTCCCTGACGAATGTTTAGCCCTAATTTTGAACTTTATAACAACCACCAAGGACCGTAACAATTCATCACTCGTCTCTCACCGTTGGCTTCGAATTGAAGCTCAAACCCGCACTCACCTCACTCTCTACGCCCTTCCAAATATCCAACACTTTATTCCGTCAATTTTCATCCGATTCAACTCACTCACTCAGCTCGTTCTCCGTCAAGGACCCGTTAGCATAAAAGATAATGATATAATCTTTATTACATCCATGTGTCCTAATCTCACGCGCCTTAAACTCCGCCAGTGTCGTCAATTAACTGATTCAGGTCTGGCTGTTTTTTCTAAAAACTGTAACAAGTTGAAGGAGTTTTCATGTGGCCTTTGTTCGTTTAGTGATTTAGGTATCTTTGAGTTGTTAGATAACTGTAGCCAGCTTGAGGTTTTGTCTGTTTGGGAGTTAATAAGTAGCTTACCTGCCGTTAAAGCTCCGGCGAAGTTTCACACCGCAGCTGCAGCAAAGTCGCTCAAGGTTATTAAACTTTGTACTCTCCATAATGAACGATTATTTGAACCATTGATTATAGCTTCAAAGAATTTGACAAGATTGAAGTTGAGTTGCTGTGATGGAAGTTGGGATAGGGCGTTGGAGATGATTCCACACGATAGCTGTTTAGTTGAGGTTCATTTGGAAAATATTAATGTGAGTGATGTTGGATTGATTAGTGTTGCTGAGAATTGTAGGGCGTTAAAGAAGCTTTTTGTTGAGGATTGGAACGGGAGAATTAAGATAGGAGATGAGGGGTTGATTGCTGTTGGGAAGCATAGTGTGAATCTGCAGGAGCTGTCTTTGATTGGGGTTGATGCTAGTTGTGTTAGTTTACAAGTAATTGCTACGAATTGTCAAAATTTGGTAAGTTTATGGCTTGCTAGGAGCGAGACGACAACTGATGTGGAGATGATATGTATTGCAGAGAAATGTATTGCTTTGAAGATATTGCGTATTGAGAGGTGTTATGCTGTATCTGATGAGGGGATTGAGGCATTTGCATTGGGTTGTCCAAATTTGGCGGAGATTAGGGTAATAGAGTGTTATAAGGTGACTCGTGAAGCTAAGGACCGGTTAATAGCGAGAAGGGGTGATCAATTTGAATGCATGTAGGGCCAAAGTTGTGAATGCAATTACTAGTGATAGTGGAGTGAAGAGCATGTAGATGAGGTTCCACTGGCAGTAAACGAGGTGGCTGTCACTAGACCTGAGCGTGTATCTACTAGCTCTACCTCAAGACGCAATGGTGATCCGTCATCAAACTTTAGAGAGCTCATGAATCATTCTTATTTTTAACAAACACTTGAATTAGTAGGGAATGATAATTTGACTTGTTATACGCGTTAGTCGATGTCTTTTGAGAAGTACTGGAATTATGATAACTTGGTAAGTCATCTCTTACAAGTAGAGACTATTATCTTGTCCGTTTGTTTCATTTGACTGTTTTGCTAACCCAGGAAGCCACCCAATTTTTTTTCCCTGTTCCACTAACTAAAATGGTGATCAATTGGATTCTAACTCAGAAAATTAGTATGGAAGTCATTTCATCTCTTATCAATTGGACTTTAAACTTGGAAAACAAGTGTAGCAATTTAAGTATATAATATATACGTAGCCTCGGTACAATCATATTGGAAATTGCTTGAATGTGAAAGCATAGCAAAAAGTGTAGTACATCATAGCCAACAAGCTAATCTTTGTTTCTTCTGCAACAACTCTTGGCTCCTCGGCAGTTATATCGGATAATAAACAACTAAATAGCCAATAACATAAGCAAATCATAATAATTTAAATAGATAATGTTCATTTCATATCATATACCACAATCTCGCAGCTAAAGATTCTAATAACCTTAACCAGAAAAGCTTTATATACATTGTTTATTCCACTAGAACCACGTCATCATCAAAAGAAGGTTCACTCAATGTTGTGTGTCTTAACTATTGAAATCTTTAAATCCATAAACACTATCAGAACGTAAAAGAAATATTATATATCTTAAATACTAAAGATTTCCAAATTTTATATATACGAGCCATTCAGACCCATGCGATACACACAGTTTGTATAAAATTGTTCTTTATGTAATGTTCAAAGTAAATTGTTGAAGTATAAATCTACTTGTGTATTGAAACATGCATAATTCTTAGCCACAGATACTCGATAAATATAAACTTAAACAACACAAAACGAACGAAAATCAAACGCATCCGACTATAAGAACTATAATATTTTGAATTCTCAAAATAAGTCTTATCATTATTAATTAATCTCTTTAACAAAACAATAACTATAGAAAAGTCAATCTCCTCCTCCTTCCTCTCACATGTCTCGTTCATTCCCGTAGCTACTTGCTCGTTCCAATTTATCTGCAATTATGAACTGATTTGGTTATAAAGATGTTTAGTTGTTTCTTATCTATGAATGGTTACATCCTCTCCCTTTTGTCAAATATGAGCCATTCCTTACCGTTTTATATAAATGAATCGAGGCTAAGATGGACTATGGTCTTTACAATAATATTAGGTATCCGTAAGAATATGAGTATCAATGGCGGTTAAACATACATTATAAGGGTGAATTGGGTAGAAAATTGAGCCAAAATTGTGTACGAGGTAAACTCAGGTTTGTCTAGTGTGCTAGAAGTGCTCTTAGAAGGAAAAGGTGCGTCTTTTGGTGAAACATTGGACGTTTGTTTATCATAGCCGGCCTATATCAATCACTAACAGGTAACAGCCAGAATTGTATGGGACCTATATACATATCATTTTCGGTTGCCAAAAATACATCATTTAACATATCGTAAACATGAAATCATACACACACATGTTTTGGATTTCTGCACTTAACATTCACAATGATGTTTATAACGGCGCACCAGACTCAAACCTTTTTGGCCGTTCATGTCGAGGCAAGGTATATTCATTGATAAGAAAAAGAAAAAACACGAAACCCACTGAATACACCAACTGAACCAATCCACTGAACATACCCACTGAAGCAACCCCCTTAACCACCCAAGCTTACTAATACTACTGGAACTGTCACAAATTTATAACTTAAAAAGCTAAAACCATATCCGTAATAATCAGTTAGTTTAACTATAATAAGTTTCTGATTATTTGATTATTCAGGAGTCATATAATTAGCTTCATTCAACAACACTCATTATCAAATAGTTGACAATTTGACATGATGAAGAATGTATGTTGATGAGCCTACACAGAATCGCTTTTGAAAACATAGAAGTTTAAATTTCATCAAACGACCACCCTCTCCATTGGAGGAATAAGTGAACACAATTTCAGACAACGCTAAAGTGATTATTGCAACTGTGAGAAGCAATAATCAGCATTAGTTTCTGATATATAAAGTTTGTTGCGGCTTAAGGTCTGATTAAAATAACAGAATTGGGTATCTATGGACTAACGGTAAACTTAATATACCTAGTGCTCTACTTCTATGGTGCAATGTATGAGAACTTCATTCTCATTTGGCAAAATGCCCTCCGCCCTTTTTTCAACTAAAAAGTCCTTTTTGGTCAATATTCAAAGATTGCCAAACACTCAAACACATTATTAACCAATACTTACGGCTTGAGACAACATAATAACATACAAACACTATCTTCCACTAACCATTTCATGATGTGTATACAACCACTCTCCGAGTCTCCGTACACACATCCAAACACCCCTCTCAGTAAGTTAAATGACATACTGAACCTAATAAGCAATGACATAATGAACCTAAGTTTTATTTACATTGGACCCAATTACCCAAATGATCATGAAATTAAGGTCGGAGGTAAAACCTGAGGAGGCCTATAAACAACAATAACATAAGCAACAGGTTCCCCAATGTCACTATCTGTCAGCCACATCTATCCTTGATCCGTCACCGCAACAAATACAAACTCATGTTAGCTCTTCTTTCACTGCCTTCGTTCTTTGTAGTTTATGTATTTGTATGCAATATGTGTTAGCCTTCAGTTGTATGCAAGTGGCCTTAAAATCACCCGAGTTGAAATTTGAGTACAGAAAAGCATATAGTCATATACAACCATAGAGGACACAAAAAACTTCATACCGTATCACGTGGCACCAAAAGTGGATGGCATAATAATATGGATCAAGAACCTGAACACTATGTAAAATAGGAGCCTTTTCTTGAACTCGTATCCACAACACAGTTTACCTATCAGAATGTGTACATACTAAACCATTTATATTGTCGCCTAATCCAAACACACATTATTTCTGCTTAAGTATGATACAAACACACCTTATTCTTAACTATAGCAGCCTCATCCTAACATGTCTCTATTCTAGAGCAACCTGATATACATATTAAGTCGTTCCTAGTGCACCTCACTATAGAAGCTTATAACATCTTCATATCATAAGTTGTTAAGGCAACTTAATGCTATGAAATATAAACTGAAACGGGTCGCTTCATGCTGATGATGAGACATACAAAAAAAACAGGTTTGCAAAGTTATAAATAACCACGGTTTGGCTTTTTCTGAGCATAAAAAAAATTATTTCTTTAGTAACCTAATCCAAACAAACCTCATTTTCACAGTGACCTACCTGATTTAAATGTGCTTCATTTATATAGTGAGTTGATATATACATCTGCAGACTTGCAGTCCACTTTAAATACATGTCGTTGCTTATACAAACTGCGAATATGTTATTTATTTATTTATTTATTTTTTTTGGGGGGGGGGGGGGGGGGGGGGGGGGGGGGGTCATAAGAACTTATTTCAGAAACTAATGAATAAGCATTAATATAAGTTGCCTCAAACACCCTTATTAGTTCCCTCTTTGTATCACAGTGGTATTTTGTAAGATTGTTTTATAAAATGCTAACTAAAACTTACAGTGAACATGTGCACGAATGCGAGAGATGGCAAAATTAATGTATGCTATATTGAAGCCCCCTAGCCGGTGACCCTGGTGTAAAACAATGCAAAACAATCCCAAGTTTCGGATCATCTATATTTTAAAATATTTTCAATAACTGAAAGTCTTAATTTCTGTTTTGAGAACCACTTTTCGTTTCTTTATTCCAATACAAATAAGGTAAAAAGCCAAGTATATTCTGATCACAAAACCCCTATTAAGAATCCATGGTTAAACTAAACATAAGATACTTACCTAAACTAATGGCTTCAAAACTCTTCAGAATTCGTAGTCCAGTCACCATCTTTGTTTGTATAAGTAACAACATATTCTGAACCGCGCAATAAGTCTTTCTGTTTTATCTCACTCTCCTTTTCATTCCTAGGAGCCCTTTGAGATTCATATTCACGTGAAACATAGCAAAAATGAGAGCAATACCTCAAGTTCTCTGATCTTATACCGACAAATTTCTACTCAAAACTTTAAACTGCTCCGTCTCTGAATCTGGAACTTAAAAAAACACAAAACAAACAAAATCACAAAAAGCGAAACCTTAAACCAACAAAACAAAATGTAATAAACATATGTAAGTGATCAAGGTTACCGGCCTGTTCAAACGCACGAACACATGGTGCAATGACAGTTTGCTCGAAAGCATTAGCCAAGCAAGCATCAGTAAAACATTCAGAATTAGATAATCAGTTGATATCATTTTTGGCAAATTTTGATTATTTTACGTAGAATAATGAAATCCCTGTAGGGTATAGACCATAAAAGGGCCTTAACCAATCTTTACAATTGAGCCGAATCACCTATACTATACACAATATACATATGCAAGTATTCCCGACTAACTAAACAGATAATCAAAGCAATACTATTGTGAGCATGCCTAAACCGACTGTTTGACCCTAACCAAACACAATAGACCAACTATTTTTGACTATGATAATCCGACAATAGCATTCAGAACCCAATACCAAACACCCCAAAAGTTGCCCATACTAATCATGAGAAATATACCAACAACAACAACAACAAACCCAATCCCGCCGGGGCATGGTATGGGGGAGGTAAAATGTAGACAGATCCTACCCCTACCCCAGGATAAACCCGGGAGTAGAGAGACTGCTTCCAATGAGACCTCCGGCAAGTGCAGGTGTGCATGTGAGCGTGAAAAGAAAAGAGAGCAGAAAGACAATAAGCAACATGAAAAAGCAAGCAAATGAAACCAGGCAAAACAAGCAAACACTTAAACAGAGCAGAAACACAACATGAGACCCGAAGAGGGGCAAGGGCAAAAGCACAAACAAAGAAACACACAAGCAAAAACGTAAAACAAAACAAAGAACCAAAGCACAAAGAGAAGCAAGCAAACCTAAGGGAGCAAAACAGAGCAAAGCAAAGCAACGCAAGGGGCCTAAAGCTAAGGCAAAGCAACAACGAGGCAAAAAAAAAAAAAAAAAAAAAAAACCTTACACCCAGTGAAGAAACGCCTAAAAAGCCTAACAGCCAGAAACAAACCTAAACCCACAAAACACCTAGCATGAGCTACCCGCAGATCCTAATTCTATCCCTCCAATAAGTAAAAAAATTTGGAGCTAATAGTTATACCTTGCAACGATTTGGCGTTCTCTTGAGGAAGAAATCATCAGCGTTTTAGGATGATCAGAGTCTAGAAACATCAAATGAAAAACAAAAACCATTAACATCAAAACCATGTAAACTCTATCACTTCTTGACAAAAGTTCAATAACAAAATCCATAAACCAATTAAAGAGTCTTTTGGATGGTCACAAGCTGAAAGGGACTGAAGTTTCAAGAAACCTTAAAACTCCACATTTATGATAAATCTGCAAACCCTTTTGTGTTCCGTAACCCATGATTGAGGGTATTCAATTGAAACCTCCTTTGTATTCTGTGGAGCTGTGATTACCTTGTTACCGTACATGTTTTTTTTGCACAATTACACTTCCACAATAAATTAAGGAACTGAATCTTTAGATATAGTAGATAAGGCCATAAGGTGCCGATCTTCTTCAAACAAGCTACTCAGGTCGAACGTTAATAAGATTTGGAAGGTCCGATACCTGGAGTCTCTTTATGTCATTTGCAGTCACCTTGGTTGACTCAAAGCTCAGTGTTTCCACTTTCCAGCTTCTTTAATGGCTTCAAATGCTGGAATCCACTACTGGTTACTCGTGAATTTGATGAGTTTAGAGCGGGCAACTGAGTCAGACCTGCATCCGAAGTGACCCACAGTCAATTCAGCCAACACTTCTCACATATAGTTCATTATTGTTTATGTTTAACTAATAACATATACTGCATTATTGTTTCTGAGACAATACCAGCACTTAATCCCATTGATGCATCTGTCAAGTGGTGGTTTTGTGATAGATCCAAAATCTACGAGTCATGTCACTTTCATCCATCAAAATAGACGATTTCAGTTATCTTAATTTTACTCACTTCATGTGATAACTTGTTCCTTGTGCATAAAACAAAACGTTATTACGAATTTGATTGTTGTATAAAACTAATTTCTTCGCTACTGCTATTGTGTCACTCCTAAATTTGTTTAATCTTAGTTTCTACAATACCACCTTAAAACTAAGCATGAGATAAATATTCTTAGTCAATACTGCTGAAGTACTTCAAGAAAGTTTAGTCCTTATATTAACTTTTACAACAACAATAGACAGACACACAAACATCAATAGACATAGCAAGCAATTCATAACATTAGTGTGCCATAAATTTGTGGCTCTAAAACCACATCTGTAATCTCTTTAATTCCATAAGGGACATACTTACACATCAATATTTCATAAAAAAATACAAGTCCCTATATACCCTTAATCAGTTTAGAAAACCTCCCGCAGGGCTTCTAGCACACGGTTAGCAGTTTCCTGCCCAAACAACCTTGGCAAGCTCGAGCCCAGATCGATTTCAATAGTCTTGCTTTTAGTCAAATGATCTCTTTTTCTCAAATAATCCCTCTCACTATCACCCACCGTCCTTTCACCAAAAGCACAAATATCCAACCAAGTTTTCAACACTTCCTTTGCAATTGGTGCAACATGAGTTTCTATCAATTCCTCGAGTTGTTCTGTTTCTATGCGCACCAGGATTGCAGTGGGTGACACAACTGAGCGAATGTAAAGAGATGACGAGAAGTAAGGTTTTACCTCTGAGAGCTTCTCGAGGCTTTGTCTGTGTTGGTCTAGTTGAGTATCTTCATAAAATGTCTTGAGATAATCAGGGTTCAATACAAGATCCATTCGTGGAGGTAAGTCAAGAATTAGAACCATAGATGTTGGACTACTTTGGATTAGCTCTACTAAGAGGTTTGGCGCATCGGTTGATGAGTTTAAATAAGCTGACAGACTTGTGATGTTCAAGGCTCCTCCTGTTGGTAACTGGCAGTGTAGCCAACTTCCCAGTATGAAGTCAATCTGCAACACATCCATCATTTAACTGAGTCATCAACGTTTGTACATGTATCCAACCAACAAGCAAAATTGATCCCTGCACCTTTAACTATTCTCAAATTCATTTTTTTCTTACACGTAAATAAGCGTGACCATACTTTTCTGCAATCATAAGAATTTTAATACTTCATTGTTTCAATTGTTTAACCGAAGGAAGTGTGAAAACTTAGGTTCCCGAAACAAGAAGACTAATTTTTAGGTAATGCGTCTTTGAACAATAACTATGGATGCTTTAGCAGGGACAGCATATGGACTTGATATAACCATGTTCCCTTATTGTTACCTCTATTTAGCATGGTAGTAGTCTAACTGTCTAAGCACCCTAATTTTTTCTGTTTTACAACACGTAACATTGAACGATTGAGGTTCTACACTCGCAAAATTGGTATCAAAGTCAAGCACTTTGTTATTCAGACGGCAGAAAATCTTGGTGCATTATACGTTGGTGATTCAAGTGTCGTCAACTATTTTAAAGAAACCATTAAGATTCTATGTTAAGCTTGGATACGGGTTAGGAGGTGCACAATGCACACTCGTTTGAGCTAATATGATTCTGACATCAACAAGACACGGGGGTCAAGGGGTAGCGCCCCAAAACCTAAATGATTGTCACGTATATGTACGCAAGGCGTTAACCAACTTTCCAACCAGAAAGGAAGAGTCGTGGCTTTTGGCCAACCAACTGCCATAACTTTCTAACCGTCATAAGTGTTGGTTTCTATAACAGATATATTTGGTCTCATTTTGCAACTTACAAAAATAACAATTCTCCTTGGTGAGATGTATATTGATGTATTTATAATACAACTATGTTTATTGGGGAGTACAAATCAAATAAATACATAATATAATATTAATCTTATACAAAAGTTTGAAATTGAATGCACCGAACCGGTCACTTGGTGACCTTCCTTTTCTTGACCCAATTGCCACATGTCTCCCCATAATATAATATTTTAATGAGAGAACGGGTTGGAACTTGGGATAGATAACAAACTTCCTATTCTATGTGCTGAATACAATCAGTTCCTATATTATTCCTATGGTACTGATATTGTTTTTATTGCTATTACATTGTTTTCTGTTTCGAAAAGGTTACGAGGAAACAAAGAAAATAAAATGATTACCGGAGATGAGTGAAGGCCAGTTCGGAGATGAAGAGCAGCATGAGCCGTACCAGTTTGATTACCATAACTCTGGACATCAGGTGGAAGACTACAAGGATTCAGTAAGCCATCTAGACGACCTTCAACACTGGATACTAAATCCACCATTAGTTTTTTATGCGGTGCTGACACGTATGGAAAGTCCATTAAAAGCTTCTTCTGACCACTTTGTTTCGATGATGATGGTGACGTGGCACAGCAGGTGAACCGAGATGATGACGTGTGTGGGAAGTAATTAGAGGGAGTGAAGAATATGGAAGCCATGATCGTTGGCTTTATTTTGATTTTTTAGTGGCAGGTTATTCAAGTGGATAAGAAGACTATTACACGTGTCGCTTGTACATTTTGTCTTATGATTTAAATGGGTTTGGATCGTGGATGTATTAGCCCATATTGAAGCATGCTCGTGTTGGGCTGTAAGTACAACCCGTTTGTAATCTACTTATCTAGTTTTTAACCTATTAGGATTCGCGATATAAAAGAACAAAGCGAGTTGTATGATTTATACGAGTTATCAAGCATTGGAATCATAGTTGTTAATATTTCGATCTTAGTTTTAGAATCTTACGATTTATTTATACTTGTGCGTCAGGTTTTTTTATCAATACTTATATCTCGTTCGGGTGTTCTCTTTGTCTCGTAGTTCAAACCTCTTGTCATACAAACCTAACTATATGGACATCTACCCTTAGTTCAAATGTCTAAGCGGGACTTATTTGGGAGTGCTCAACCACTAACACATTAACGGCCCGTTTGGTTTGTAGGTGGGTTTAGGATTTGGATTTGGATTAGGATTAAGATTTGGATTTGGAGAAAGAAAAATAAAATAAATTTGTATATTATTTATTTTTAAATAATATTATAAATCTTATTATAATTAAAGAAGAAAAAATAATAATATATGAGTAGTGGAACTTAAAGATGGTCCCACCTTAAGAATACCATTTTATAAGGGTTTGTCTAATATGTGCTCTAAGGCACATGTTAAGCATACTAAAAGGACACCGGGTCCTACAGAAAATGACACAGGGAACCACAAAAATTGTACTTTCTGTGGATCCCTGTGTCCTTATCTGTAGGACCCGATGTCCTTTTTATGTGCTTAACTTGTGCCCTTAGGGCACAAGTTAGAAAAATCCATTTTATAAAAGTTGAGAGGTGAGCTAGAATTTGCAGATGGGTACGGTTTCGGTACTCATGCCCAATCCTAGGCCCCACAATTTCTTACCAAACAACCAAAAATGGGCATCATCCCAAATCCAACCGCTCACAGGCATCAACCAAACGAGCCTTAAGATTAAAAAGGTGTGTTGGCTCAACGATACATTACATGGCTTTTATAGTTGAATTTAAATGAAATCAAGCCGATCGAATATGGATTTTGCATCTTTGCCTGGTTAGTAACATGTGCAAGTTAATGCTATAATGTGCCTTTGAGCCTTGGTGGCTCGTCTAATAGTTATACACTATAGAATGAAAGTTTCTAGAAATGCCACATGATCGACTATTTAAGTATTTAGGGGCCGTTTGGTAAAGGGTATTTCACTGTTGGGTTAGGATGATTTCTAAAATTATTTATTTGGTCTAGTACTTTAGAAATTGTGTGAGGGAATCGAAAATTAAAACTCGTACCACTATATTTTGGTGACTTTTCTGACAAATCTATTGGTTTCTTTTGACACAAAGCATTTCAACTATACAATTGTTGTTTGAAATAAACTCAGCCATGAATTTTAATTTTGTATTATTTGTTATCTTGTTTTTTTTTTTCTTTCTATTTTATTTAAATAATATTTTTAAATCTTTATGATTTTATAAATCAAACCTTTTTATATATAATAATATATATGCTCTCTCCTAATCTTTTTTCAAAATTTTCAAACCTATTCTAATAATCTAATACCACTTATAAACCAAACGGCCCCTTATAATTAATACGTATTTGAACATCAAGTGGATGTTTGGTAGAGGGAAAGAGAATGGAGAAATGGAAATGAGTCAAATTCCTTTATTTGGTAGCTAAGAGAAAAAAAAAAATTAAGAAATGTGAAGAATTGGTAGAGAATTGATAGTGTAATTTTTTAAGTTTTATTTTCACTCCTTTTAGTTGAGAAATTAGAGAAATGAGACTATTTTGTAAAAAAAAAAAAAAAAAAAAAAAAAATTGTATTTCATTTGCAAAATTATTTACGTGAATATTTAATATAATAAAAAAATCATGAAATTCATTTTTTATTTAAAAAGTTATTTAAGGTACATATTATTATTTGTTATTAAAAAAATTAAAAAAAAATCAACAAACGTTAGAATTGTTTTTTTTTTAAATATATATATATATATTTTTTTTATAATTGTTATTTAACAAAATTATTTTTTTAAATTCTTTGGTTAAGTTTCTGTTTTTATCAAAAATTAGAATTGGACAAAATTCTCTACTGATTTATATTCTCAGAACTTTTATTCTCTGCTTAATTTCATTTTTTTTGAAATTCTCCCAACCAAACGTACTCCAAGTGAATTCTCATTTCTAGTTCTAGAAGCTTCGCTAATCTTGTTAATTTTTATAAGTGATATAAAATGTCAATATTAACCTTGTTGACTATTTCTTTTGTATAAAACGTAAGTATAAAAGAATGTCAAGTATCATGAACGTGATATGAGGCTATGAGCAATCCTTTATCACCAATTCACTATACATATTGTACACGAGTGTTGACAATTCATTGAGTACTGTTCTAAACTTCTAATTAATTTGTGTTGTATATCTTGTACATTAAGAGTTTAAGACTAGGAATAAGACTTTCGACTAATTTTTGTTTTGTTTTTTTTTTCAAAATTTTTACCTAAAAAAATTACATATCATTCAGAAAAATCACATGGGATTTTTAAAATGAATCACATGTAATTTTTCTCATCGAAAATTTAAAAAAAGAAAAAAAAGAAAAAAAATCGTTGAAAAGATATAGAAGTTTATATCTATAGAAAAATAATAATTTAATTTTCGTCGCGACGGTGTATTTTTTGTTGGTTGAAAATTTACCGTTTACAAGATATGTTTGTTTTGTTTTTTTGTTTTTTTTTAAGTGAAAAATAGTTTTTTATTAATTTTTATGAAAAATGGATGAGTATGATTGGTTTATTGGATATATTACAAATATGGAATCTATATTAATCTCAACTCCTAGGAATAATAGTTACCAAACTCATCACTTTTACGTCAGTGTCACATTAGCAACAAGTCTAAGATGATCACTATCAAACAAAACACATAAAAATGCCACAATTTATACAAACATACATCATAATATACCTCGCAAATACACGCAAACAAAAAAATTGTGACAAATTGTAATTTCATGTCATTTTACAAACTTTGAAAATTTCACTATTCATCTCGGGAATTTACTATTCATCGTTTTTGAAGTCGATTTGATATTCTGAGAACATATTTCAAAATTTTACTATTCACGAAACACTATTCATTTCCGGAGAAAATCACTATTCATGATTCACTATTCATCATTTTTCGTAAACTAGGTTTACGAGTATCAAATACGCGTAACCTTAAGGGTTTATCTGCGAATTCATGAGCAATCATCGAGGACATTTCATATATACTAGGATTAGTCTACACATCATTAATAACATCATCATCATATTAGTTCATGCATGGTTTTGCATTTTTCATTACACGTATAATTTCCTATTAAATAAACGCTATCGCGTAATCATTTAGTTTGAACATTTGATCCGACACTTTCAAAAACTGTCCAGATATATTTTTATACTCATATTAAGATTATAAAAATTATAATATTAGTTTACCCGATGTTTTAAATTTCTTTTGTATATAAATTGTTATATTTATATAATTACGACAGTTTTCGTAAATACTACTCGATAATTATTATTTCACAAAATTTTTGTAAGAAATGTATTTTTATAATTTTTATGACATCGTTATATTATATTTTGTCCCGTTAAAATTTATTCATAGCTAACGCTACCCTAAATACTTAATTATATACACAAATTACCAACTATACTAATACCTTTATACATTTAATTATACAAAATACATTAACCTTTGTTTTGTTTTACCCTTGTCGACTTAATAAGATGACTCAACACCAATTTGAGACAAAAATCTAAGCTAGCTTATACAACTAGACCTATACATGTAATAATTTTACTTATATACTAACATTTAACATACATACACACATAACTTAAGGTGAAATCAAAAATATCACCCTCCTCATTTCCATTGTATAACCGGCCATAGAGAAGAACCAAGAAGAACCCAAAATTTTTCAAGGATCAAGCTAAAATATTAACCTTAGCATACTCTTAATCAAGGTTTTGAAATAAAAACCTATGGTATTAGGAAAAACCTTGTTCTTTAAACCTCATCACTACACTAGTAAGCATTTCATGATCATGTTCAATCTTTCATATTCATACTTTAGTCATTTGTTTCATGCTTGAAGAAAACATGCAAGTTATATGATTATCTATACCACTTTATTTGTTTTTAAGTACTTATAATGAATATATATTATCCTATAATTATCCCTTGAAACATATCATTTTTGATGATGTCTAGGAACCCATGACACCCTAAGAAGGTGTATGGTAGGTTTAGAATAGCTTTGGTGTTGATTTGAAGTGGTTAGAATAAGTATTACGCGAGAAAAATCAATTTCGACAACTATAAATAAGGGTCTGATCAATTTTGCTAAATCTGGAAATTTCGACAGTTTGTAAAATATTTTGGGCTAGATATTCAGAAAATATACTTTAAAACGAAAACGTGGTCGCTTGAACGGGTTAAAACGGAGTTATAACGAAGAAGCTATGCTATTTTCAAATTTAACGATGAAAACTATATTTTCCGGAAAATTCAGCATGCTGTCCAGATTTTTAAGGGTTAAAAATAAGTCCTAAGCGTTATCTAAATGAGTCGATTTATCAAAAACATATCAGTATACTTTAACACGAAGCTAAGGACATATAAAACGTAGAAAACGGACTTATAACGACTAAGTTATTCACATTTTAAACAAGTTTGTCGTAACTTTTATTACAAGTATAAAACATATATTTTTCCTATTAGACAAAAACTAGTTGCCGTTAAGGACCATGTTTAGAGTCGTTTTTAACATTGATAGAATACTTTTTAGAAAACGATGTCTTCTAGTAAAAGTAAGTTCACCTAGCCTATTTTCCAAAATGTTCAACCGTTCGTCAAACGGAGTTGTAACGAATGAAATACGGTCACTCAAACTTTGCCGAAAATTTCCCTTAAACAATATTTTTGGTACAAGTACTCTACTTTACCTATGTTTTTCTCCATGATCGAGACCTCTATGATAAAAATTTAAAAGCTAAGACTTTGAGATAATGCTACAAGCTTTCCAAAACCGTTGAGTTTGTTTCCTAACACTCGATGTGCACCATTTTACGACTAGCTTTTCGAGGTCATTTAGTCACTTCCATGAATTGTCAAATGACATTGTTTTACGACGAAAAGTTTTAATTTCAAAATAAATCACTAAATGATTATCGTAGGATATCATTTCAACGAAAATATTTGTAAAGTAATTTATAAATTGTCAAGACGTTATAAGATTATTTTTTTCGACGATAAACTTTATTTTCAAAAATTCACAAGTGGTATAGATATCATACGAGTTGCATGCATAACATTACATCATAACTTAATATAGATCATATCATTCATAATAGGTCACGGTTAGAGATTTGCGCTTTATTTCAGTGTACTCACTTTTGCCATCGCATCATTTTACCAAGTGAGTTTTCATAGCCCCGTTTTATTCAAGTTTATACATTATTTCAAACCTACGGGGGAGAATACATTGCACATCATTTTTATTACGATACCAAGTATATCAAATTTATTACATTGCTTAAGTTACCTCATTGCCAATTAAATGTCCCCATTTCATAATCATGAACCGTTAATTCCGGAAGAAGCCAGGGTGAGTGAATATATCTATTGAGGGTGACTCCTCCATCCGGGTTGGTGGTCCCAACTGGTCAAACGGATGCATTTCATTTCATATCATTATTTGAGTGTTTGGCAAAACACTCTGTTGGGGCGAACATCATAATCAGTCAAGCTTCGGTGTCATGTGCTTTTAGCAATTGTAACATTTTTATGTGACATATTTGTCATATATGGCCTATACTTGTGGTAGTCGTATTAAACATTTTCATAAACTCTATGAACTCACTCAACTTTTGTGTTGACACTTTTAGCAATGTATTTTCATGTATCTAAGGCACATACTTCATGGCATGCATAAGGACTTATCATAGAGTCGCGGCGACGACGCGTCTCACATGGACTTTATGCACTTTAAAACATCGTTTGGATTGTATCAAACTTATTTCCGCAAATGTTAACTATCTTTTTGGGACCTATCTTTTGTAAACTCTGATTGTTTTATTATATCAAATGATGTGCTTTTCAAACGACACTTTAGGCCGTTCAATATAACTGTGATTGTGGTGCTATGACAGTCAACCCCCAGGAATTTCATTCCGCTGCAAAACAGGTAATTTGGGGGGTGTGACAGATTGGCATCAGAGCTTCAGTTATAGAGAACTAGGTTGCATCATTGACCCTAGACTATAACTACATCATCATAGAATCTCATCATTTCATCATAAGTGCATGTTCACTTTACATGCGGATTCATACACATTATTCAAGTTATTTACTTTCATTTCAAATCGATTGTCACATAGATGCCTTCAAATACCCATTCCATTATCCTTTCTTTAGACTCCAATGTAGAGAATGCCTTGTCATTCCCTATCACAATTTTAACATCAGTTGACTCATTACCGATAACGTCGAATGCCGGGATAAAACCTTTAAGTAGGGTGAAGTCACTCTCACTCCTTTGTTTCACCACTAACATGTCGAGTTACACGCTATTCACACACTAAGTCACTAAATTGTCATACATTTGAAGCACTTACGACATCTCATAACTCATCTCCTAGGAATCCGTCAATCATTTTGAAACATAATCTCAAATTTATCGCTTCATATCACATATCTTTAGAGCGCTTATTATTAACATAGGACTTTGCTACGTCTCACCCTTCCTCTTATTTTGAAGAGTTATGGCACCGAAGAAAGCTGCACCAGAAATGACACCAGCTGGTATCCAAAAGTATGTAGAGGATAGTATAGCCGAGGCACTAAGGAAAGAATGAGCAATGGTAGCTGCTGCTGCCGAGGCCACGGCTGCTGCTGAAACTGCTAGACTTGCTTACATCAGAAGGTTTCAAGAGTTGGCTGCTCTTTGTCCAACTATGGTTTCGGACAATGAGAAACTACTGGAAACTTTCATTGGAGGACTTCCATAAAGTATCCAAGGATATGTAACTTCTTTCGATCCACAATTAATTGAAGAATCTACCCGGATAACTCAAATACTCATGGCTCAAGTTATGAAGGGGGAAAACATTATCAACAATAACAACAACAACAACGACAACCAAACTAGCAACAACAAAAGGAAATGGGAAAATGACCAGGGAGGTTATAATAACGACAACCAAAACCGTAACACTAACCATCACCAACAACAGAATAGAAGACAAGAAGTCGCCAGGGTCTATGTTGCTGCACCAACAAAGGGAAGAGCTTATACTGGAAACTTACCACGATGCCACCAATGCACGCTACATCATAATGGTCCATGTGGTATATGCTTTAGCTGTCACACAGTGGGACACCTTGCTAAGGACTGCAAGGGCAAGGCCATAGTTACATGTTTCGGATGTGGGGAGCAAGGACACTATCGGAACCAATGTCCCCAAAACCAAGGTCAAAAAGTTGAGGGTGCTCATGGGAAGTATACATGTTAGAAGGAGGAGAAGCTCGCCATGGTCTCAACAACGCGGAAGACTGAAGAAGTTTAGAATTTAGCAGTCTTATTTCCCTATGCTCTAGGTCGTTCTAAGTTTATATCTTCCCTAGTATTCGGATATTTAAAACTTAAGATTAGGTACTGTTTGATAAAATACTTGTTGTAAAATATTCTCATCTATCGTACTTTTTTTTCCCTTTCTGATTCATTATCACTTACACAAATTTTTACTCCCTTGTACTTTAACTACATTTTATAAACGACATGGTTTAGATCTTTGTAAACATTGAGAGTTATAACAACTAAACCGAACGTCACATTATCGTTTCTTAATTATACATAGCCTAGCTAACTATGTCTAATTCTGGAGGGATCATGTTATGTTGGGAGCAGTTATTTATAAATCTTAGTGCAAGCAATATTTTCACATATTCCAAGAAGTCAAAGTAATGCTCATCGAAGATCTTCTTCCAATATTTTTCTATCGCGGTGTTTATACACTCTTAATCATCGATAACCGTAACGACACTTCTTCATGTCTTCTCTCCTCGTTATTCATCACAAACCCTAAACCTGAGAGACCAACACGAACTGAATTCAGGGACTGAATTCCTTTTTGGGTGGGCGAATGTGACAAATCGTAATTTCATGTCATTTTACAAACTTTGAAAATTTCACTATTCATCTCGGGAATTTATTATTCATCGGTTACTATTCATCATTTTTGAAGTCGATTTGATATTCTGATAACATATTTCAAAATTTTACTATTCACGAAACACTATTCATTCCCGTAGAAAATCACTATTCATGATTCACTATTCATCATTTTTCGTAAACTAGGTTTACGAGTATCAAATACGCGTAACCTTAAGGGTTTAGCTGCGAATTCATGAGCAATCATCGAGGACATTTCATATAGACTAGGATTAGTCTACATATCATTAGTAACATCATCATCATATTAGTTCATGCATGGTTTTGCATTTTTCATTACACGTATAATTTCCTATTAAATAAACGCTATCGCGTAATCATTTATTTTGAACATTTGATCCGACACTTTCAAAAATTGTCCAGATATATTTTTATACTCATATTAAAATTATAAAAATTATAATATTAGTTTACCCGATGTTTTAAATTTCTTTTGTATATAAATTGTTATATTTATATAATTACGACGGTTTTCGTAAATACTACTCGATAATTATTATTTCACAAAATTTTTGTAAGAAATGTATTTTTATAATTTTTATGACATCGTTATATCATATTTTGTTCCGTTAAAATTTATTTATAGCTAACGCTACCCTAAATACTTAACTATATACACAAATTACCAACTATACTAATACCCTTATACATTTAATTATACAAAATACACTAACCTTTGTTTTGTTTTACCCTTGTCGACTTAATAAGATGACTCAACACCAATTTGAGACAAAAATCTAAGCTAGCTTATACAACTAGACCTATACATGTAATAATTTTAATTATATACTAACATTTAACATATATACATACATAACTTAAGGTGAAATAAAAAATATCACCCTCCTCATTTCCATTGTATAACCGGCCATAGAGAAGAACCAAGAAGAACCCAAAATTTTTCAAGGATCAAGCTAAAAAATTAACCTTAGCATACTCTTAATCAAGGTTTTGAAATAAAAACCTAGGGTATTAGGAAAACCCTTGTTCTTTAAACCTCATCACTACACTAGTAAGCATTTCATGATCATTTTCAATCTTTCATATTCATACTTTGGTCATTTGTTTCATGCTTGAAGAAAACATGCAAGTTATATGATTATTTATACCACTTTATTTGTTTTTAAGTACTTATAATGAATATATATTATCCTATAATTATCCCTTGAAACATATCATTTTTGATGATGTCTAGGAACCCATGACACCCTAAGAAGGTGTATGGTAGGTTTAGAATAGCTTTGGTGTTGATTTGAAGTGGTTAGAATAAGTATTACGCGAGAAAAATCAATTTCGACAACTATAAATAAGGGTCGGATCAATTTTGCTAAATCTGGAAATTTCGACAGTTTCTAAAATATTTTGGGCTATATATTCAGAAAATATACTTTAAAACGAAAACGTGGTCGCTTGAACGGGTTAAAACGGAGTTATAACGAAGAAGTTATGCTATTTTCAAGTTTAACGACGAAAACTATATTTTCCGGAAAATTCAGCATGCTGTCCAGATTTTTAAGGGTTAAAAATAAGTTTTAAGCGTTATCTAAATGAGTCGATTTATCAAAAATATATCAGTATACTTTAACACGAAGCTAAGGACATATAAAACGTAGAAAACGGACTTATAACGACTAAGTTATTTACATTTTAAACAAGGTTGTCGTAACTTTTATTACAAGTATAGAACATATATTTTTCCTATTAGACAAAAACTAGTTGCCGCTAAGGACCATGTTTAGAGTCGTTTTTAACATTGATAGAATACTTTTTAGAAAACGATGTCTTCTAGTAAAAGTAAGTTCACCTAGCCTATTTTCCAAAATGTTCAACCGTTCGTCAAACGGAGTTGTGAATGAAATACGGTCACTCAAACTTTGCCGAAAATTTCCCTTAAACAATATTTTTGGTACAAGTACTCTACTTTACCTATGTTTTTCTCCATGATCGAGACCTCTATGATAAAAATTTAAAAGCTAAGACTTTGAGATAATGTTACAAGCTTTCCAAAACCGTTAAGTTTGTTTCCTAACACTCGATGTGCATCATTTTACGACTAGCTTTTCGAGGCCATTTAGTCACTTCCATGAATTGTCAAATGACATTGTTTTACGACGAAAAGTTTTAAATTCAAAATAAATCGCTAAATGATTATCGTATGATATCATTTCAACGAAAATATTTGTAAAGTAATTTATAAATTGTCAAGACGTTATAAGATTATTTTTTTCGACGATAAACTTTATTTTCAAAAATTCACAAGTGGTGTAGATATCATACGAGTTGCATGCATAACATTACATCATAACTTAATATAGATCATATCATTCATAATAGGTCACGGTTAGAGATTTGCGCTTTATTTCAGTGTACTCACTTTTGCCATCGCATCATTTTACCAAGTGACTTTTCATAGCCCCGTTTTATTCAAGTTTATACATTATTTCAAACCTACGGGGGAGAATACATTGCACATTATTTTTATTACGATACCAAGTATATCAAATTGTCACACCCTCGCCGGAGGCGGAAACACGAGGTGTAACGGAAGGGAACATAAGCACAAGATAATAGAACATACCAACATTAATATTTAAAAGAAAGAGTACACCATTACAATACTAGTTTAGCCGTCATCGGCAAATACATTACAAAGTTTAGTTCCCAAAATATTGCGTTCTATTACATAATGATTTGTAGCAACAAGTGAAAACTTCATTATGCAAGACCCGGTAGAAAAACTTACTAACGATCACCTGAAATGCATGAAAGAAAAACGGGTCAACTATGAAAATAGTTGGTGAGTAAACACGTTTAGCAAAATAAGAAAACCCGAAAGAAAATATACAAGGCTTTCGGTCAACGAAAAATAGTCCACAAAGCAAAGGCATTGTAAATCCACTCAGTTCCAAGTTCCGCCCATACAAAACTTGCAACCTGTGTGTTCACAACCCACTGCTAAAAGTAGTATGTCTAAAAGTCAAGTATAAACGGTCATAATAGTTCACAATATTGCACCACGTATATAATCATTCAGGGATGCTCCGAACATGGGAGACTTTGCACTGCTCCAACAAGGGAGACTCCTTTGTCACTCGACCACCTAGGCGAGAATTATTGAGAACGCTCCACCAATAAGGCGAGACTTTATAGTGATGCTCCGAACAGGGGAGACTTTGTACTGCTCCGAACAGGGGAGACTCCTTTGTCACTCGACCACCTAGGCGAGATTTATTGAGACGCTCCACCAATAAGGCGAGACTTTATAGTGATGCTCCGAACAGGGGAGACTTTGTACTGCTCCGAACAGGGGAGACTCCTTTGTCACTCGACCACCTAGGCGAGATTTATTGAGACGCTCCACCAATAAGGCGAGACTTTATAGTGATGCTCCGAACAGGGGAGACTTTGGGACAAGGTCATAACATGTACGGTTCAATAAATTCCAACAAGTCATAAGTTCATAATTAAGTCCAAGAGTCTAAGTCAAGTTCAAAAGTTCAAGTCTAAAGAGTTCATAGAAGTAATAATCAATTTAGTTCAAATATGGTTCATGCATTTCGCCCCAAAAATATAGTAAAACGGTAAAAAGGGGATGTGATTACTCACTTGGTAAACTGGTGTGATGACAAAAGTGGGTACACTGAGGTATAATGTGATGCGTCAACCGGGACCTATTACGAATGATATGATATGTCATGAGTTGCAATGTAATGTTATGCATGCATTTCGTATGTTATTTATACCATTAGCGAGTTTTGAAAATATTACTAATCGTCGAAAAATACTCTTTTGACGTCTTGACCCTTCAAAAATGACTTTACAAGTATTTACGTCAAAATGTCATCCTACAATGGTTTTATAATGATTTATGGTGAAAATTTCACTTTTCGCCGCAAAACAATGTCGTCGGAATTTTCATGAAAATAACAAAAATGGCTCCGAAAAACTAGTCGTAAAATGGTGTACGTCGATCGTTAGAGAACGAACTCGACTGTTTTGGAAAGTTTGTATCGATATCTAAAAGTTTCAGTTCAGGAGTTTTCGTCCAAAAGGTCTCAAACATAAAGATAATAAGGGCTAAAGATAGTGATTTTGGCTAATTGTTGTGCAGAAAATGAGTTTCGGCCAAGTTTGAACATCCGTAATTAATTTATTAAAACTCCGCTATACAAACGGCTTATCGTTTTGAAAAATATGCCCGGTGAACTTGATTTTATTAGAAGACAATTCGTTCCAAAAAGTTTCACAACCTCATTAAAAACAGCCCTCAACATGGGCGTTACAGCTACCGTAACACTTGTATCGTAGAAATAATATAGTTTTTCAGAAAATAATAGTTACGGCAAGTTTATGAAAACGTGCATATCTTTGTCGTTTCAAATCCGTTTTCTACGTATAATATGTCCTTACCTTCGTATCAAAGTATACTAATATATTTTTGACAAGTCGAAATAATTTGTGAAGCTTAAAGCTCGTTTTTGACCCGAACAAACTAAAAACTGCATGCTGAAATTTCAGAAAACTATTTATTTCGTCGTCAAACTTTAAAAATCCATAACTTCTTCGTTATAACTCCGTTTTTATCCGTTCAAAAAGCCACGGATTCGTTTTAAAGTATATTTTCTAAATATCAAGGCCAAAAGGTTGTACCAACTGTCGGTTTTTCCAGAAAATCGAAATAAGGACAGAAACTATTTTATACGTATTGAAAATAGTTTTTCTCGGACAAAACCTATTCTAATCCCTTCAAATCAACTCCAAAACTAATCTAATCCTACCATACACCTTCTTAGGGTGTCATGGGTTCCTAATCACCATCAAGACCAAGAATACCATGGGGATAATTATAGGATGACTAAATATATATATATACTCTAAAATCATGTTAAAAATGGTATAAATCACATATCATGCATACTAGCTCCAAAAATGAAAAGATACATATGAAAATGAAAAGGAAACATGAAAATGAAAGAAACTTGCTTACAAGTGAAAATGATGAGGTGTAAGTAACAAGGATTAAACCTAAACACCCTAGGTTTTTATTTCAAAACCTAAACAAGAGTGTTATCTAGATTGTGAAGAACTTGAAAATGGAAAAACTTTGATGATTTCTTTGTACTCCCTTGTTAGAACCGGTTTTGAGAGAGAAACCCAAGAGAAAGGAAACTTTACTAATCTTTGAAATAAAATGAGATGATTGAATGAAAGAGTTGGAGTGTAGATCAATATATTCAAGGAAGAAAAATTTACCCTCTCATTTAATGCTACCCCCTTTAGGGGCCGGTTTTTATGGCAAAATGTTTCTCAAATATATATATATATTTTTTTTATAAAATGTATTGTGTAATTACTTGTATATACTTGTAAATAAAAATGTAAGTAAAATGTTGTGTAGTAATAACTTTGTAAAGTAAATGGTAGTTTTTTTAGGTAAAAGAGATTTTTAATAGACTAATGTAGAATGTAATGAGATCATAAAAGTTGTAAAAATACATTCCTTGTGAAATTTGAGTGATCAAATAATTATCGTGTAATCTTTTAAGAAAAACGTCGTAATAATATAAATTTAACGATTTATATACAAAATAAATTTAGAACACTAGGTAAACTCAAAATATAGTTTTTATAAGCCAAATGTAAGTATAAAATATATCGGGATCATTTTTAGAAGTAATGGATTAAATTTTTAAAATAATAACTCACGCGATAACGTTTATTAAATATAAAAATTACGCGTTAAATGCGAAATGAAAAGCCATGAATGAACTAATATGATGTATATTTAATTTAAGAAATGACCGGAATTTGAGAATTGTGACATTCTTCCCATGTCAGCGGAATCACGTCCCCGTGATTCGATTAACGATACTATGGTCCGAACCTCGACAAGAGTTCTAAAAGTTCATGCTCGTACGAATAGTCTAAATGATCATATCAATGCCCATGCGTACAGGTTCCCCATTCAACTAAGTACGTGCCCGTGATTAGATTGGATAGAGTAAACTTGCCCAATATCGAACGTAGCCCTCAAAAGACCTTTAGGTAGTCGATTCCAATTTAATCTCACAACTCATCAAACAAGAACTGTCATGAAATTAAACTAAACCGACTTGAATAAACTTGTCTCTTAGCTTGATTTTCGCAACTCATCAAACAAGAACTGTCACTAGATCAAGCTAGGAAACAAGTTGTTAGAAAGATAGGATTCAACATCCTTGAATGAAGTCTTTTGAAAGATTCGCTCGATATTGGATTTGCTTACACAATCAAATCAAATCAACAAAATATATAACAACTAAGGTCGATATCAATAGGTCTCAAATTAATCAATGTCGTGAACGTGGTAAGAATCGGAAGGAAGCTATGCACTCAAAATTATGTCGAACAGAAATAAGGTGGTTGTTCAAAAGAATGTACCCGTTACGCGTTGCGGGCTTCCTCGGTGCCCAGATAGAATGCTCGACCACGTGCGGGAGGAATTTCAATGTTCTGATCTTGTGGGCCTTCTATTGCCAACGCCAGGTTTGGACGATTACCTCCTTGATTGGGAGTTCTTTTCAGATTTGGACAGGTATTGCGAAGGTGATCTAGACTTCCACACTCGTAACATGCTTTTCTCTGTCCTTGATTTCCAGTTCTGTTTGAGCAATTTCGCACGAAGTGACCCGTCTGTCCACATTTGCCACACTTTCGGCAGTCTCCTAAGTGATGATAATTACATCGAGTACACAAAGGATGTGGACCTGCATATCTTTTGCGCCCCTGGGTGGTCGCCCCATAGTTCTGGGTTATTCGCTGCCTCTTGTTTTGCTGATTCTGGTCTCGGCTTCCCTGGTGATCCTCCTGTCGCTTTCGTCCATTGTTTGAAGTACCTTCTCCGTTGTTGGTTCGTCTAGCATCGAGATGTATTATAATTTGGGTGAGTAGATCCGCTATTCCAGCAGCGTTGTTGTCTGGATCGTCATTGTTGTTTGGGTTGCCGTTGTTGTTACCTCCTGAACGTGTGTTTCTTGCAGCCATGATCCTACAGAGGACTAAAACATCGGGTTGAGTAAACGACATTCGAACGAAGTCAGATGAGGTGCAGAACGGTGGTAATGTGTTATAGTGATCGAAACATGACAGGAACAGAGACATGCTATGTCTAACAAGTCGAAAGATGGAAAAGAGAAGATGTGAACAAGGTACGGTAATGTAGACGTGAACGTAAAAACATGCCATGCATACCCACCCGACCAATGCAACTTCAGGTGACCAGACTTTAAAGACTCGACTAAACATGATTTAAAACTACCACTCTTATCATTGCATGGTTCTTCATAAATTAGACATAGTTGATCAGGCTATGTATAATTTATGAGTAACAATGCAACGATAGGACTAGTTGACTCGAATGGTGTTCAATGTTTAATAAAATAATATACAAAAAAAATTATTTCGGTTATAGCTGTGATTTTTATTTTTGAAAAATCGGCATTCTCTATAACCTTTGGCTCTGGTACCAATCTGTCACACCCTCGCCGGAGGCGGAAACACGAGGTGTAACGGAAGGGAACATAAGCACAAGATAATAGAACATACCAACATTAATATTTAAAAGAAAGAGTACACCATTACAATACTAGTTTAGCCGTCATCGGCAAATACATTACAAAGTTTAGTTCCCAAAATATTGCGTTCTATTACATAATGATTTGTAGCAACAAGTGAAAACTTCATTATGCAAGACCCGGTAGAAAAACTTACTAACGATCACCTGAAATGCATGAAAGAAAAACGGGTCAACTATGAAAATAGTTGGTGAGTAAACACGTTTAGCAAAATAAGAAAACTCGAAAGAAAATATACAAGGCTTTCGGTCAACGAAAAATAGTCCACAAAGCAAAGGCATTGTAAATCCACTCAGTTCCAAGTTCCGCCCATACAAAACTTGCAACCTGTGTGTTCACAACCCACTGCTAAAAGTAGTATGTCTAAAAGTCAAGTATAAACGGTCATAATAGTTCACAATATTGCACCACGTATATAATCATTCAGGGATGCTCCGAACATGGGAGACTTTGCACTGCTCCAACAAGGGAGACTCCTTTGTCACTCGACCACCTAGGCGAGAATTATTGAGAACGCTCCACCAATAAGGCGAGACTTTATAGTGATGCTCCGAACAGGGGAGACTTTGTACTGCTCCGAACAGGGGAGACTCCTTTGTCACTCGACCACCTAGGCGAGATTTATTGAGACGCTCCACCAATAAGGCGAGACTTTATAGTGATGCTCCGAACAGGGGAGACTTTGTACTGCTCCGAACAGGGGAGACTCCTTTGTCACTCGACCACCTAGGCGAGATTTATTGAGACGCTCCACCAATAAGGCGAGACTTTATAGTGATGCTCCGAACAGGGGAGACTTTGGGACAAGGTCATAACATGTACGGTTCAATAAATTCCAACAAGTCATAAGTTCATAATTAAGTCCAAGAGTCTAAGTCAAGTTCAAAAGTTCAAGTCTAAAGAGTTCATAGAAGTAATAATCAATTTAGTTCAAATATGGTTCATGCATTTCGCCCCAAAAATATAGTAAAACGGTAAAAAGGGGATGTGATTACTCACTTGGTAAACTGGTGTGATGACAAAAGTGGGTACACTGAGGTATAATGTGATGCGTCAACCGGGACCTATTACGAATGATATGATATGTCATGAGTTGCAATGTAATGTTATGCATGCATTTCGTATGTTATTTATACCATTAGCGAGTTTTGAAAATATTACTAATCGTCGAAAAATACTCTTTTGACGTCTTGACCCTTCAAAAATGACTTTACAAGTATTTACGTCAAAATGTCATCCTACAATGGTTTTATAATGATTTATGGTGAAAATTTCACTTTTCGCCGCAAAACAATGTCGTCGGAATTTTCATGAAAATAACAAAAATGGCTCCGAAAAACTAGTCGTAAAATGGTGTACGTCGATCGTTAGAGAACGAACTCGACTGTTTTGGAAAGTTTGTATCGATATCTAAAAGTTTCAGTTCAGGAGTTTTCGTCCAAAAGGTCTCAAACATAAAGATAATAAGGGCTAAAGATAGTGATTTTGGCTAATTGTTGTGCAGAAAATGAGTTTCGGCCAAGTTTGAACATCCGTAATTAATTTATTAAAACTCCGCTATACAAACGGCTTATCGTTTTGAAAAATATGCCCGGTGAACTTGATTTTATTAGAAGACAATTCGTTCCAAAAAGTTTCACAACCTCGTTAAAAACAGCCCTCAACATGGGCGTTACAGCTACCGTAACACTTGTATCGTAGAAATAATATAGTTTTTCAGAAAATAATAGTTACGGCAAGTTTATGAAAACGTGCATATCTTTGTCGTTTCAAATCCGTTTTCTACGTATAATATGTCCTTACCTTCGTATCAAAGTATACTAATGTATTTTTGACAAGTCGAAATAATTTGTGAAGCTTAAAGCTCGTTTTTGACCCGAACAAACTAAAAACTGCATGCTGAAATTTCAGAAAACTATTTATTTCGTCGTCAAATTTTAAAAATCCATAACTTCTTCGTTATAACTCCGTTTTTATCCGTTCAAAAAGCCACGGATTCGTTTTAAAGTATATTTTCTAAATATCAAGGCCAAAAGGTTGTACCAACTGTCGGTTTTTCCAGAAAATCGAAATAAGGACAGAAACTATTTTATACGTATTGAAAATAGTTTTTCTCGGACAAAACCTATTCTAATCCCTTCAAATCAACTCCAAAACTAATCTAATCCTACCATACACCTTCTTAGGGTGTCATGGGTTCCTAATCACCATCAAGACCAAGAATACCATGGGGATAATTATAGGATGACTAAATATATATATATACTCTAAAATCATGTTAAAAATGGTATAAATCACATATCATGCATACTAGCTCCAAAAATGAAAAGATACATATGAAAATGAAAAGGAAACATGAAAATGAAAGAAACTTGCTTACAAGTGAAAATGATGAGGTGTAAGTAACAAGGATTAAACCTAAACACCCTAGGTTTTTATTTCAAAACCTAAACAAGAGTGTTATCTAGATTGTGAAGAACTTGAAAATGGAAAAACTTTGATGATTTCTTTGTACTCCCTTGTTAGAACCGGTTTTGAGAGAGAAACCCAAGAGAAAGGAAACTTTACTAATCTTTGAAATAAAATGAGATGATTGAATGAAAGAGTTGGAGTGTAGATCAATATATTCAAGGAAGAAAAATTTACCCTCTCATTTAATGCTACCCCCTTTAGGGGCCGGTTTTTATGGCAAAATGTTTCTCAAATATATATTTTTTTTTTTATAAAATGTATTGTGTAATTACTTGTATATACTTGTAAATAAAAATGTAAGTAAAATGTTGTGTAGTAATAACTTTGTAAAGTAAATGGTAGTTTTTTTAGGTAAAAGAGATTTTTAATAGACTAATGTAGAATGTAATGAGATCATAAAAGTTGTAAAAATACATTCCTTGTGAAATTTGAGTGATCAAATAATTATCGTGTAATCTTTTAAGAAAAACGTCGTAATAATATAAATTTAACGATTTATATACAAAATAAATTTAGAACACTAGGTAAACTCAAAATATAGTTTTTATAAGCCAAATGTAAGTATAAAATATATCGGGATCATTTTTAGAAGTAACGGATTAAATTTTTAAAATAATAACTCACGCGATAACGTTTATTAAATATAAAAATTACGCGTTAAATGCGAAATGAAAAGCCATGAATGAACTAATATGATGTATATTTAATTTAAGAAATGACCGGAATTTGAGAATTGTGACACAAATTTATTACATTGCTTAAGTTACCTCATTGCCAATTAAATGTCCCCATTTCATAATCATGAACCGTTAATTCCAGAAGAAGCCAGGGTGAGTGAATAGATCTATTGAGGGTGATTTCTCCATCCGGGTTGGTGGTCCCAACTGGTCAAACGGATGCATTTCATTTCATATCATTATTTGAGTGTTTGGCAAAACACTCTGTTGGGGCGAACATCATAATCAGTCAAGCTTCGGTGTCATGTGCTTATAGCAATTGTAAAATTTTTATGTGACATATTTGTCATACATGGCCTATACTTGTGGTAGTCGTATTAAACATTTTCATAAACTCTATGAACTCACTCAACCTTTGTGTTGACACTTTTAGCAATGTATTTTGATAAGGTTTTAAAATGTACCTTTTTGAGGGGTCGTTTAAGCCCTTATTTGATCACTTTTGTATCCGTTATTACTTAATATCGTTCCTTTTCACTTTTTAGGTCTCTTGAAGGCAAATTGCTGGAATGGCACTTATTTGGATGAAAAGGCGCGGATATACGAAGAAAATGGCCAAAGTCAAGAATCGAGACACTCAAGCTGCTGAAATACAAGGGGACGGCGTCAGGTGTTAATCTGTGACGCCGTCGGAGCACTTCTGTGACGGCTCAGTAGCCAAATTGCTTATTTTCAAGTGACGGTGTCAGTCTTTAAAAGAGTAGGCCGTCGCAACTCAGACGGCCTAGATTTGATCCAGACGGCGTCAGAGACTGAAGGGGACGACGTCACAAGCACAAGGTGACGCCGTCGTAAGACTAACGTGGCCAAGACGAAACCCTAATGACGGCGACCCGACGACGTCACAAATCATAAGGTGACGCCGTCGCGATTGTAATATTATATATAGAATTCGAATTTTTCAGTTTTAGTGTGTAGTCTTTTGGAGTGAAAACCTAAACCGAACCAAGGCTGTCTTGTATAGTATTTTAGGGTTCCAAACCCTATCTTACATCAAGATAAGTGTTTTACTTCATTAATTCAATTATGTCTTCAATTATTTGTGTGTATGCTTGCATGTTCTCCATGTCCGGCTAATTTACTTGTGTGTTTGCTTAGGGAATATGAAACTTAATTATTGAATATTGATTGGTTGTCTCTTATCTTAATTGTTAATGATCTAGGAATGCGATAGATCATTCGTTGTGTAATTAATGCTTGATTAATCTTTGTGAACCTTGGACTATAACACTTAGAGCAGTTGTAGGCTAAACCATCCAAAGAGTGCCTTAGAGTTAGAGTTTATAATTCCTAGAGGTTTTTGTAGACGAGACCCTTTGGTAAGTTCAAAGAGTTAGGGACAAACGCATACCCTACGACTTTAGACACACAACGCGATTAAGAATAAGGACGTGACAATTCAACCATCAATAGGAGATAATTAAGGAGTAATAAAACCTAAGTAAACACATCTTTAAACTATCATACGAGCACACAATAATTAGACATAGACTACATACACCTTAGATTAGATAATTAGATAAATAAAGTAATCGGTAGAAATACCAACCCCCAAATCCAAACCCCGAGATTCGTACCTTTCCTTTCCTAAAAAATATAAAAAAGATAAAAAAATAATCTTCCTCAACCCCAACCTTAGTGTAGTAACTTCTCACTAGCATTCCTATTCCCCTAGAGAACGATATCAATTCCCGTGGTTTACCCTAATACTACACTACAACGATTAGGTTCACTGCCTAGGGTGTTGAAAAACTTGCTCGACGAAAAGGAAGTTCCTTTGACCCCGAACGACGCTTGTAGCGTTATCATATTTTCAGGTATATAAGTGTTAGGAATTAGAAATTCCAGGTATTAAAGAGTCGGCCACCTCAAGTATATGTAATCGTTAGAAAGCTCGTAGTCGTAGTTATTTTAAGTTAAGTAGTATCTAGTTAAGTAACACCGTGGAGGACGGACGGGTCTTTACCCACTGTATGCCTGATCCACAGCCCGTTGTGTGGCGTTTTATGTTAGACTATAAATACTCTCTACCTCCCAAGGTAGAGAGTTGGAGCTCATAATAATATCTTTCACTTTCTCTCACTAAGTTCCCTAAACCTCTAACTTTCTCTCTCTAGAATTCCATTTATACGCCAACTTGGTGTTTTAGTTTGATGTGTAAGTGAAAACTAATATCCTACAATTGGTATCAAGAGCCATGGTTAGATCATATCTTGCACATCTTTGGATTTCTAGTGGTTTTTAGGTGGTTTTTGAGTTTGAAAAAGTTTAGTGGTTTGTGCATCATTTGGTTGATTTCTTGTGTTAAAGCTTGGATTTTGTTAGTACTTTTACGTTTAGAATCATCACAAGTGTTTAGGTTTTCATTTGGTAAGCTTGAATCATCTTGGTTGGGTTGTTTTTGGATTGAAAAGTGATGTTTGTGAAGTTTTCTTGCTAGCGACTTGATCTACGGATTATTTTTCCTTGTAGCAACTTGCTTTACATTTTTGTAGCGAGTTGAAGTTTTTGGAGCTAGCGACTTAGGCTTAGCGACTTACAGTACAAGTAGTGGACTCTCCACTACGGGTAGCGACTTGGTGTTAGCGACTTGGTGAGTAGCGAGTTGCTATTTAGCGACTTGATTCTTTAGCGACTTGAATCTTAGCGAATTGCTGCCAAAATTTTGCTAGCGACTTGAGGCTTAGCGAGTTACTATTTAGCGACTTGCCTTTGTTTAGCGACTTGGGACTTTAGCGACTTGGTGGTATAGCGAATTAGGTGTTAGCGACTTGGTGCATTATCTTCTAGCGACTTGGGTGATTGTTTTACGGTTTTCTCTTGATTTAGTAAAATCCCGTGAAAGAATCTATTTCCCGGTTTAATCATAGAGTTATAAAATCCCATATAATCTGTTAACATGTCTACCAACGTTTCCACTATCATCTCCACTGTTGCCGAGGATGTTCAAGCAGCTGGTTCAGATACTCGTCCACCCATGCTTGACACAACTGACTACGATTCTTGGGCTCAACGAATCAGATTGTACTGTCTTGAAAAGGAAAATGGTGTCAACATTCTCAAATCCATTGATGAAGGACCGTATCGAGTTGAGACGACTAGAGATGTACTTGATACTGCTGAAGATGGAACTCTGATTTACGGAATGGACAGACCAAAGATGTATGATGAGCTTGATGATAAGGAGAAAAAGAGATTCGATGCTGATATCAGGGCTTCTAACATTGTTCTTCAAGGTCTTCCTAAAGACATCTACAAGCTGATCAATCACAACACCAAAGCAAAGGCAGTATGGGATAATGTCAAGATGCTTCTCTCAGGTTCTGAATTAACTATGGAAGACAGAGAATCACAACTCTATGACGAATTTGAACACTTCAAGATGAAACCAGATGAGAGTGTCTATGAGTACTATGTGAGATTTCATAAGTTGGTGAATGATATGAGGAACATCAGAATGACTATGCCTAACATTCAGCTGAACTCAAAATTTGTGAACAACATGAATCCCGAATGGCACAAGTTTGTCACCTCTGTGAAGCTCACTAAAGGATTGAAGAATACAAACTATGAGCAACTCTATGCCTTCCTCCTTCAGAATGAGAGACATGCTATGTTTGAAAAAATGATTCTTAATCAGTTCAAAACCAACCAGGGAGAGACAAGCTCGTCTAATGACTCAACTGCCTTCTACTCAAACATCGGAATCACAACCAAAGCCTCACAAGTCATACCCTTGGGTAATGGTAATCACAAACTCATTCCTGATCCTATGTTCAAACAAGCTGATGTTGATGCACACGTGGGTAACTTCATTAATCAACTAGCTCTTCTGATTAGTCAAAACATGAATTCTCTCCCACAAACCAACAACAACCTCATAACAGCATCTAACCCACACAATCAAGCTACTGTTAAAGATGGGAGGATCGTGGTGCAACCAGTTCAGGAAAGACAGTATGATCAGGGAAGAGGTGGAACTGGTAGAGGTTATGTTGGTAATCAGAATCGAGGAAGGAATGGTAATCAAGGTCAAGCTAAGCCGATCAAATGTTATAACTGTGGTGGTGAGGGACACATTGCAAGGAACTGCACATCTCCAAAGCGTCCACAGAATGCTGATTACTTCAGAGATAAGATGCTGCTTGTACAAGCTCAGGATAATGGTGCTGCTTTGGATGAAGAGGAATTGTTGTTTCTAGCTGAGGGCAATGCCAAAACCTATGATGCAGATGTGGATGAGCAGCCTATTCAGGAGATAGGTCACAATCATCAGAATGCCTTTCAAGTCGTTGATTGTGATGCATACGACTCTGATGTGGATGATGGACCTACTGCACACACAATTTTTATGGCTAGCATTTCTCCAATGGTTTCTCCCAAGGTCTCTTCTTCACCACAAGCTGGCTCATCTAAAGACAAACTCATCTCAGAGGTATTAAAACTATACGATGATGCTGATGTGCAACAGATGCATGACAAAGTACAATCAACTGAAACTATTGAATCAAATGTTGAAAATATGGGTAATATCAATATTGTCCCATATGATCAATATGTGAAACAAAGTGAAAGTGAAGTTGTACCAAGTGATGCATCTTCGGCAGTCAACAATGACTATGCTTTTGATGAATACACTGCATGTGCCCCTGATGATTCTGTAATTTCTGAACTAAATGCCTATAAAGAACGTGTTGCTATTTATGAACAACGTGCAAAATTTGAGTTTACCACTCGTGAGCAGGAAATGGATGACCAAGTGCGTACAATCATTAGAAAAAGTAATTTTAGAGAAGAAGTATTAAAACAAGAATTAAATTCCTTGCAAGAAAAGCTTTCTAAAACTGCTAAGCAAAAACAAGAACTTCAAGAAAATGTGAAAATGCTTAAGCAAGAATTTAATGCAAAGGAATCAAAACTCTTGAGAGATTTTTCTAATCTGAAAACTTTGAAAAACAAACTTGAAAACAAGTTGTACATACAAGGAAACACCATTCAGACTGCTCACATGATCACTAAGCATAGAGTTCTAAGCGATAAGCATAGTGTTCCCATTATAGATAAACCCAACCCTGAGTACGGGAAGATAGCAAAAGCAGCTCAAAGTGTGATCTATGATGGCAATGAGATTCTTAAACCTAGACAAAAACCTAGTTGCTTTGAGTGTACTGAGGAAGATAAGAAATTAGATGAAATCACTAGGGAGAAGATGAATAAGAAACTAAATGATCCTAAATGCAAAGAGAAGAAAGTAATTATCACTCCCCATGACTACAAAAAGGAGAATTGGATCTCCCTAAACATGTTTAAGCCTCAAACATTGTTGACTCCCGAACAAGTGTTCTGGAAAATGGACTTAGATAAGCAGAAAGCAGAAAATATTGTTGTAACAAACCCTCCCTTTAGGAAAATGCCTAAAGCAACTGTGTATCCTCCCAATACGCCAATGCATCTAGTTCCTAGAACGATTGCTACTAAAAGCAAGATCTTAATCAGTCAATATGTTATTTTTCAACTATTTGTTGATTTTGAGAAAACTTGTAAGAAAAGGATCACACCCACTGGGATTACTGAAGGGGAAAGGGGTTTTGAACAAACAAAAGAATGCTATTTAACTGAGGTCATGCCTTTCTTTAAACTTCTAAAAGATCACTTTGAGAGTCTTAAAAAGGGGATACATACTGATATTAAGGGAATGGAAAAGGAATTTGATGCAATGATAGTTGAAGTTAGTGACTATGAGCGAGCACTAAAATATAATGAGATTGAGAGGAAGAACTTGCATACACTAAATGAGAACCTGATTTTTGAATGTATTGCTCAAGATGTGTTCTTCACTGCTACAAATTGTTCTATTAATGCTTCTCAATTTCATGAATTATCTGTTGCCCTGAAAGTCTCCCATGATCGTGTCATTGAGCTTGAAAAAACTAATTCTAAACTAAACGAGAAAATTGAACTGGATGATCATGACAATTTGGTTAAACATTTTTCTAAACTAGAAGTTGAGCATTTTAATTTACAACTAAAGTATCAACATCTTAAAGAAAATGTCAAAACTTCAAATATCAAGACATCCTCAGATGCTCCAGAGTTTGATGCAGTTTTTCAAATTAACAAACGTGATGAACAGATTCAAGCTCATTGCAACACGATCAGAAAGTTGAAAGCCCAAATCTCTCAATTAAAGGGTCAAACGAACAATATGACAGGCTCCCAAATGCCTCCTCCTTTAGATTCTCAGAATTCTCAAACGTTTCATCTTCAAAACCTAGTAAATGCATTACAAAAGGAAAACGAAAGTTTTCTAGAAGAAAATGAAAAGGTTAAAAGTCATTTCAATGAGCTATTTGAATCAATAAAGGTCACTCGTAACAAAAATAACGAACAAATAGCTTCATTGCAAAAGGAAATTGAGAATCTGAAGAGTCAGGTAAAAGGGAAAATGCCTATGACCAATGGGGAGAATGGTGTATCAAAGGTTCACTCTTGTAATAAATATGCTTTGTCTGTGAAATATGTCCCTCCTCATCTCAGGAACAACAAACTTGCTGTTCAAACATACTTCTCATCCCTTAAGGATTGCCTAGAATGTCTGCGTGAGATTGTTGAAGAGGATAAGTTAGAGAAACCTCATGATAATGCAATTGGACATGTATGCTTATATGCCAAACGATCTCAAGAAATCCTAGAATGCCTGATCACAATATGCCCAAAGTCATTAGGTGAGAGAGTTAATCCTTTGATTCCATGCTCGATGCCTAATGCCAAGTATGATATTCATTTGATGCCCAATGTTTTGAATGTGAACCTTAGTGTGCCTTTAAGTAGTTCAGATTCCAGATCTGTCAATGCTAAGAAAGAGAACTCAAGCGTGCCTTCTAGGAGTACAAATCCCAGTACTTCTAGTTTTAAGAAAGTGAACCTTAGTGTGCCTGCATGTAGTTCAGATCCCAGCACATCTAAACAGGTGATGCAAAGAGTAGTAAAACCAACTAATGTTCCCATTCCCTCTACAGGAGTAATCAGTGACATTAAAGGGAGCATGTCAAAGTCTCAAGACAATACAAGGAATGATAGGACCTCGCAAGCTAAGAATGTTCACTGGAAAAGAGTAGAAGAACAATCTAGGAACTTTAAGTTTGAACCGAATAAAACGAATCGTGTTGATTCTAGTATTAGCCATAGGCGTACTGTAATTAATTCGAATTCTGATACTATTTGCAAACCTTGTATTGATGTCTGCTTGAATTCTGTTTCTAATCATGAATGTGGTGTTAATGTTTTGCCTAATGATGTTAATTGTCCAGTTAATATTGTTAATGCTAAAATTCATGCTAAGAAGGCTAAAAGGCAAAAACGAAAGAAAGTTAGAAAACAGTGGAAACCCACAGGAAGAACATTTATTATTATTGGTTACCTGTTGGTCATAAGACTAATCAGACAATGCCCACTAGAAAATGGATGCCTACTGGTAGAACTATTCCCTTAAGAAGTGAGCACACTGTGAACAGGGCTAATACAGACACTAGTACTGCATCTATTCACAATGATTCCATTGCCTTATTTTCTGATATGAATGCTTCTATTTCTGATGTGGGTGTTCCAACCATTGTTACTAACCAAATAGAACCCATTCTTGCATGGGGATCCCAATTATCCAGTTATCCATTCTTGTCTGTGTTCAACTGCAGATCGTTCAAATCGTTCTGTGGTACCTGGACTCAGGCTGTTCCAAGCATATGACTGGCGACCGGTCACAGCTCATGAACTTCGTGAGCAAATTCATCGGGACAGTTAGATTCGGGAATGATCATTTCGGTGCTATCATGGGTTATGGAGACTATGTTGTTGGCAAAAGTGTTATCTCCAGGGTTTACTATGTAGAAGGTCTTGGTCACAACTTGTTCTCTGTTGGTCAATTCTGCGATTCAGATCTAGAAGTAGCCTTCAGAAAACATACCTGCTTCGTTAGAGAACTTGATGGTAAGGAACTTTTAAGAGGTTCACGTGGTTCAAATCTATACACCATCTCTATCGAAGATATGATGAAGTCTTCTCCAATTTGCTTGCTGTCAAAGGCTTCTAAAACAAAGTCATGGTTATGGCATCGTCGTCTCAATCACCTGAACTTCGGCACCATCAATGATCTCACCAGAAAGGACTTAGTTGTAGGTTTACCTAGACTCAAGTACGAAAAGGATCATCTTTGTTCAGCATGTCAATTGGGAAAAAGCAAGAAGTATGCCCATAAACCCAAACCTACTAACTCTGTCACAGAAGTTCTTCATATGATTAATATGGATTTATGTGGACCAATGAGGGTGCAGAATATCTTTGGGAAGAAATATGTGTTAGTTGTGGTTGATGATTACTCTAGATTCACCTGGGTCAAGTTCTTAAGGACAAAGGATGAAACTCCTGATATCATCATCAAACTCATCAAACAGCTGCAGGTTCGACTTAACAAAACCGTCAGAATTATCAGAACAGACAATGGAACTGAGTTTGTCAACAAACAACTTAGTGAATTTTATGAAAGCGTTGGAATCAGCCATCAAAGAAGTGTTCCACGAACTCCTCAACAGAACGGTGTAGTTGAAAGACGAAATCGAACTCTTGTAGAAGCCGCTAGAACAATGCTGATTTACTCAAAGGTTCCAATGTTTCTCTGGGCTGAAGCAATTGCCACTGCATGCTACACACAAAATCGTTCCCTGATTCACACTGTTCATGGAAAAACTCCATATGAACTTGTCCACAACAGAAAACCTAATCTCTCTTTCCTTCGTGTGTTTGGTGCATTATGTTATCCAACTAATGAGGGTCAAGACTTAGGCAAACTTAGAGCTAAAGCAGACATTGGAGTATTTGTAGGATATGCACCAAACAAAAAGGGATACCGAATCTACAACAAAAGAACCCGAAATATCATGGAAACAATTCACGTTACATTTGATGAGCTGACCGGTCAAATGGCTCCTGGACAATCCAGTTCAGGACCCGCACTTCAAAACAGTCCCATTGGTTCATCCCTTGTTCCAAACTCCTCTCAAGAAACTCCATATGTACCTCCATCTAAAGATGATTTAAAGAAATTGTTTGATCCTATGTTTGATGAACTTTATGATCCAAGTACTAATGAGGTGTCGATCCCTACAACAGAGGCTGCTCATATTCCTGTGAATGAAGTCAATCCCTCAGTCTCAATATCTTTAAGTCAAGAAGCGCCTACTGCTGATCCTTCAGTCTCATCAACAAATCATCATTCTTCAAATGTACATCATGGAACTGTTTCTGGCATCAATGATGAAGTTAATCCCTTTGCTACTCCTGAAGATGCTCCATTTGAAAACATAGTTGCTCCTGAATCATCATCAGAACCATCTTCTTCAGGAGACATCGACTCTGCTACCTCAGTCCCTCAACAACTGCCACATGAACACCTTAGAAAATGGACTCACGATCATCCACTAGACAACATCATTGGAAATCCCTCTCGTCCTGTATCAACACGGAAACAACTTGCTACCGATACCTTATGGTGCTTCTTCAACTCCGTACTATCTAAGATCGAACCAAAAGATGTTAAAACCGCCATGAATGACGATAGCTGGTTCAATGCCATGCAAGATGAAATTCATGAGTTTGATCGACTTGATGTATGGGAGTTAGTACCTGCTCCAGACTGTGCTATGATTATTGCTCTTAAATGGATCTTCAAAGTGAAACTTGATGAGCATGGTGATGTGTTGAAGAACAAGGCTCGATTAGTTGCTAAAGGATACCGTCAAGAGGAGGGTATTGACTTTGAAGAATCTTTTGCTCCAGTTGCTCGAATCGAGGCAATCAGAATCTTTCTGGCTAATGCTGCTAGTAAGAACATGGTAGTCTATCAGATGGATGTGAAGACGGCATTTCTGAACGGAGACCTTAAAGAAGTCGTCTACGTCAGCCAACCTGAAGGATTTGTAAATCAAGAGCATCCTACTTACGTTTATCGTTTGAAGAAGGCCCTTTACGGTTTAAATCAAGCTCCAAGGGCATGGTATGATACACTGTCAAAGTTTCTTTTATCAACCAGATTTAGCAAAGGAGCAGTTGATCCAACATTGTTCACCAGGAAGTCAGGCAAACATTTAATTCATGTTCAAATTTATGTTGATGATATTATTTTTGCCTCGACAGACCCAATGGAATGTGATCATTTTTCAAATGAAATGAGTTCAAAATTTCAAATGTCAATGATGGGACAAATGTCATTTTTCTTGGGATTACAAATTTCGCAAAGTCCCGGAGGCATTTTCATAAATCAATCTAAATATGCAACTGAGATCTTAAAGAAATTTGGATTTGATTCAAGTGACCCTGTTGACACTCCCATGATTGATCGAACCAAACTAGATGAGGACCACTCAGGGATCATGATTGACCAAACAAAATATCGTAGTATGATTGGATCCCTGATGTACCTCACAGCTAGTAGACCAGACATCTTGTTCGCTGTTTGCATGTGTGCTAGATACCAGGCTAAGCCTACTAAAAAGCACCTTGAAGCAGTAAAACGGGTCTTTCGGTATCTCCAAGGAACCATCAATATGGGTCTTTGGTACCCGAAGGACACCGACATGTCACTAACAGCCTATGCAGATGCTGATCATGCAGGGTGTCAAGATACTCGTCGAAGTACATCTGGAGGTGCTCAGTTTTTGGGTGATAAGCTTGTGAGCTGGTCTTCAAAGAAGCAAATGAGTACTTCTATTTCCTCTACAGAGGCTGAATACATAGCCATGTCATCCTGTTGTGCTCAAATCTTATGGATGAGATCTCAATTATCTGACTATGGCTTTGAATTCAACAAAATCCCTCTGTACTGTGATAATAAAAGTGCTATTGCTCTCTCATGCAACAACGTTCAACACTCAAGAGCAAAGCATATCGACATTCGACATCATTTCATCAGGGAACAAGTGGAAAAAGGTGTGGTGGAACTCTATTTTGTGAGGTCTGAATATCAGTTAGCAGACATCTTCACCAAAGCTCTTCCAAGAGTACGTTTTGAGTTTATTCTTCCACGTCTTGGCTTGAAAAGCCTTCAACCAGAAACACTCAAACGTCTTCAGGAGGAAGACGAGGAGTAAAGGTCTATCTTCATCTATCTCTTGTATATATCTATTCGAAAAACAAAATACAAAATTATAAAACCTTCAAAAATCAAATAGAAAAATATAAAACCTTCAAAATCCATAAAAATTTGTAAAATCTTGAAAAATTCCAAAAAATATTGTCCTTTTGTCATGTTTTCCTCGATTCGATAATATCTACGGTCTTTGAGATGTCATTCAAAGAATGACACGAGACTTTAGATGTTGTTCGAATGTTAATTAAAAAAAAATAATAATAAAAAAAAAATTGAGAGAAAGAGAAAAAATGGTTTATTGTCATTTCAGACAGTAACCCGCTTTTCATAGAAAGAACAGAGCCATGCTTTACAATGTTTTCAAATTCCATGCTCTGATTCTATAAACATTTATCTGCTGAAAACTAACTGCTTTGAAAAATAACTCGGTCTCTATTTTTGATAATCATCAGGACTTATTTGTCAAAATCTCTATCTCTCAATCAACAACCTATGTCATTGATTGAGGGGGAGAATGATTTCAATTAAATTAAAAAGTTATTTGGCATTAAACTGTTTTCAAAAGATGTACATGCATGTTTTATCAATGGAGTTTAAAGTCTTAAAATCCGATTCTTATCAGTTAAAACGCTTTCATAATCAAGTCACAATTCCCCTTAAAAGCTTTCAAAATCAATTTAAATCAATAAGAGATCACAAATCTCAAATGATTTGATAATTGTGATCGGGGGAGAATGTGTGATTTAAATTGGATTTAAACTGATAATTCGGTAAATGGTTTTATAAGGATGTACATGCTATCCTTCTCACATGTGACAAACGATTTCAAATTTTCCATGCACATGTTGAGGGGGAGCATCTATCTTAAACCTATGATTTGAAACGTGATCACTTATCTCAATGTGCAGGTTCCCTCTAGTATGTGCAAAACACTTTTCAAATCTCGAGGCACATACTGAGGGGGAGCAAACTTATGAAAACCCCATCCTTCCCAAAAAATGCTTTATCTACTTGTCTTGATTAGGGAAGTGTTGTTGATATCTTTTAGAAAATGGTAATCAAAGAAGTTAATTCTTCCTCTTGCCTCCGTGTGCAAAACGATTTCAAACATTTGATGCACATGTTGAGGGGGAGCACTTATTCTAAAAATATCAAAAACAATTCAGGTACAAAATGTTTTGATAATATATCACAAGTATCTGGATTGATTTTCAAATGGTTTTTCAATTGGTTCCAATGGCAGATGAACAATACCAAATAGACCGACCAACTTTACTTCATGTACGGTGATATAAGGATGATAAGGTTAGGTATTGGTTCCCATGATCCGCCAGAACCGGAGGGATCTACCCAGGGACAATCCACTAGTTAGTGTAGAAGTCCTTAGGTATGATGATAAAAGGAGAAAAGTGAGATATGGGAAGAGTGCGGACTGAGACAGAGCAAGTACTGGAACAAACCCAACAAGGTTCTTGCTATGAAGTCTCGGTAAGCACTGAAGGGGTTGAAGAATTAAAAAGAATTGAATGAGAAAAGGGTGAAAACAAATAGCCCTCCATATATTCAACCTTAGGGCAGACACCGGGTTCAATTCATATGCTACTGATGGTAACATCGGTATTGAAGACAAGACGTCATGGACCCAGTGACGCACTGCACTTCAACTTTCCAAACCACTCAAGTTCCTCTTAAAAGGACTTGTTTCATTCTCACGGGGAACCGACATTATCTATCGACTTTCTCTTAGAGATTGTTGATATTGAAGAAGGAGGCCCTCTCCCTAGTCTCCGGCACAGGATCCAAATATGCACAAATTGAGTCTAGAGCCACGAGATCATCAATAAATCTCATTAGGACACTTTCAATGAAGACTCCTTGTTTCAAACAATGTGGAAAGAGAGATTATATCTTGAGTCCTACGCATTATCCTTGTGGTATTGCCAGAACATCTGAGTGATGTGTTATCATATTCACAATGAAGATGGAAAGCCTTCTGGAGCCATCATCAAACAAGCTCCTGGTAGGTGGCATGTGAGATCTATCAAATAGATCAACCATGTGACAACTGAACAGAAACAATGGGGAGATTCAATCTTTTGAATCAATCCTGGTTCAGGTTATGGATTGACGGATACCTTTGAAAAACCGGTCTTTGTGCTTAATAACTCTTTTCTTTAGCACATCGACCGTGTACTAATTTTTCAAATCAAAAGGTGTTTTTTTTATTGATAATTGATTTTCAATAAAACCTTCGTTGTATTGCTAAAACAATTTCTATTGAGCAATACACGATTGTTTTTCAAATCTCTTTTCATCAATCAGTGGACTTAAATTCGCTGGTTCACTCACTCCGTGTTGTCTTCTTTGAGACGTTCCGGTTTGAGAACAGCTAGAGCAGCTGCGAAACCCTGTCAAGGAAATTCTTCGGAATTATACCTGATCACAGGCAGTACATGTACTGATCAACGGGGAACCGTGGGCCGTGTACCTCAATTCAACTAAAGTGGTCAAAGACACTTTTGTACGCTTTATTGCTAACTGTTGTATGCAGGTACGCCCGACGTTTGCAGCTGTTCAGAATGAAGCGGTCAATCCATAGCCGCATGCTCACTCTACACATTCATCTCAAAAGAAATCATGATTAGTGCATCAATGACTCTGATATTTTCACTCTATGCTTCTGCTACGCTGCTGCCAATATCATGAATCAACTAAAGCTTCCGCTACTCTGATGAGAAGATATCATGATCCAGAATGTGAGCATGTCGGTCCGAAAGTCACAACATCACATAATACCAACACCACAATGGATGTCTCAGAGATTTTTAGTAGCTGATGATCTCAAAAGCTGGCTCAAAATTATTATCACGTGGATCAGTAAAAGACCTCCACTTGGATTAACCAAACATGCAATGAGAAGAATCAATGACTACGAGCTTCGGAGCAAAGTACTACATCAAGAATGCAAGAACAATTTTTTATGTAATATCTGTTTGTATTCAATGTAATTTTAGTACATGATTGAGGTGACCTCCCTTAGGGGGAGATTGTTAGGAATTAGAAATTCCAGGTATTAAAGAGTCGGCCACCTCAAGTATATGTAATTGTTAGAAAGCTCGTAGTCGTAGTTATTTTAAGTTAAGTAGTATCTTGTTAAGTAACACCGTGGAGGACGGACGGGTCTTTACCCACTGTATGCCTGATCCACAGCCCGTTGTGTGGCGTTTTATGTAAGACTATAAATACTCTCTACCTCCCAAGGTAGAGAGTTGGAGCTCATAATAATATATTTCACTTTCTCTCACTAAGTTCCCTAAACCTCTAACTTTCTCTCTCTAGAATTCCATTTATACGCCAACTTGGTGTTTTAGTTTGATGTGTAAGTGAAAACTAATATCCTACAATAAGGCACATACTTCATGGCATGCATAAGGACTTATCATAGAGTCGCGGTGACGATGCGTCTCACATGGATTTTATGCACTTTAAAACATCGTTTGGATTGTATCAAACTTATTTCCGCAAATGTTAACTATCTTTTTGGGACCTATCTTTTGTAAACTATGATTGTTTTATTATATCAAACGATGTGCTTTTCAAACGACACTTTAGGTCGTTCAATATAACTGTGATTGTGGTGCTATGATAGTCAACCCCCAAGAATTCCATTCCGCTGCAAAACAGGTAATTTGGGGGTGTGACAAAAATAAGTTGACAAACCGTTTGATGGTCTGCACCACTAAACCAATGCACAGAATGTGAGACCACGCGTGAAGAGGAAGGTGGCAATAGGGATCAAGCATGGCCAAGAGAGGTGGTGGTGATGCATCAAGCGAGACCTTTGTCGTTTTCTTCGTTTTTCTATCCAATCGAACCCAAAATGTGTCCTTTTCCAGCAAATGCATCCTAAGTACCTAAAACTCAAATAGAAATGATTTAGGGCAATAAATGATTAAAAATATACTAGTTTAGAGGTAAATGACCCCTTTAAAACGTATGAAATTACACCTCATTAAGAGCAGAGAACGCCTTTCAAGCTCTCAAAGTGTTCTTGACCGAATTACCAACCCTAACAACACCAATCCCAAGCGAAACTTTAACAATGTTACAAATTGCCATCTCGATCATTAAACCATTTTTCCTTACCTCCAACTGAATATATAAATAGGAGTAAACTGCAAAATACATCCATGTTACAAGCAAAAAGATGAAAATATCTTCCATGTTAGAACCACGTTGGAAGATAACGGAAAAAAGTTTGCATCGTTCATCCCTAGAGATGTAAATTATCTAACGTTTATTGACGGAGAAATGTAAATGTCCTAACTTTTCTAACAGGGATATAAACTGTGAAATTCGACAAAATACAATCAAAATATAGCATATCATTTTTGTGATAATTTCTTTCTCTTCTTTTTAATTAACACAATCAAAATATAGCATCTCATTTTTGTGAATATATTTTTTTTAAACCTTTTGTGGTTGTAATCAGTGGCGGAACTTGACCATTTATTTTTGGGGGGGGGGGGGGGGGCGAATTTATTTTGGGAGGCCCGAATCGAAGATTTGTTTGTAACATCAACTAAATTACCCCTCAAACGTATAATATTTACATTAGGTGCCGAAAATTTTGAGGGGCCGGGACCCTCCCCTGCCCTCAAAGAGGTCCGCCATTGGTTGTAATATAGTTGTTTAAAGTTTACCCTATTAAAAAAAAGAAATGGTTAACTGTAAAACACAATCACTTTTTTTATTCTTCCACCTACGCTACTAATGTGTATGTTAGAAGGTGAGATATGCATAATTATAATTGTGATAGGAAGAATAAAAAGAATTCACTTCCACAATCATCAATCCAACGCTATGACAGATTACACGAATTCACTTCCAGACGAATGCCTAGCCCTAATTTTCAACTACCTAACAACCTCCAAGGACCGAAATAATTCCTCACTTGTCTCCCACCGTTGGCTACGAATTGAAGCTCAAACCCACACTCACCTCACTCTTAATGCCCAATCGAATCTCCGACCCTTTATTCCCTCTATTTTCACCCGATTCAACTCACTCACTCAACTCGTTCTCCATAAAAACTCTACATCCGTTGTTAGCATAAACGATAATGATATGATCCTTATCACATCCATGTGTCCTAATCTCAGGCACCTCATACTCCGCGCGTGCGAACAATTAACTGATTCAGGTATGGCTGTTTTTTCTAAAAACTGTAAGAAGCTGAAGAAATTTTCATGTGTTGATTGTTCGTTTAGTGATTTAGGTATCTTTGAGTTGTTAGATAACTCTAGTCAGCTTGAGGTTTTGTCTGTTGAGGACATAATAAGTAGCTTACCTGCCGTTAAAGCTCCGGCGAAGTTTCACGCCGGAGCTGCAGCGAAGTCGCTCAAGGTTATTAAAATTTTTTATGTCGATAGTGAACGATTATTTGAACCATTGATTATAGCTTCCAAGAATTTGACACTTTTGAACTTGAGTTGCTCTGATGGAAGTTGGGACAGGTCGTTGGAGATGATTCCACACGATAGCTGTTTAGTTGAGGTTCATTTGGAATATGTTAATGTGACTGATGTTGGATTGATTAGTGTTGCTCAGAATTGTAGGGCGTTAAAGAAGCTTTTTGTTGCCGATTGGAACGGGAGTATTAAGATAGGAGATGAGGGGTTGATTGCTGTTGGGAAGCATAGTGTGAATCTGCAGGAGCTGTCTTTGGTTGGGGTTGATGCTAGTTGTGTTAGTTTAGAAGTAATTGCTACAAATTGTCAAAATTTGGTAAGTTTATGGCTTGCTAGGAGTGAGACGATAACTGATGTGGAGATGATATGTATTGCTGAGAAATGTATTGCTTTGAAGATATTGCATATTGAGAGGTGTCATGCTGTATCTGATGAGGGGATTGAGGCATTTGCATTGGGTTGTCCGAATTTGGCGGAGATTACGGTTGTAAAGTGTGATAAGGTGACTCGTGAAGTTAAGGACTGGTTAAAAGCGAGAAGGGGTGGTCAATTTGAATGCATGTAGGGCCAAAGCTGTGAATGCAATTACTAGTGATAGTGGAGTGCAAGAGCATGTAGAGGAGGTTCCACTGACAGCAAACTATGTGGCTGTCACTGGACCTGAGCGTGTATCTACCAACTCTACCTCAAGACGCAATGGTGATCCGTCATCAAACTTTAAGGAGAGCTCATGAATTATTCTTATTTTTAACGAACACTTTGAATTAGTAGGGAATGATAATTTGACTTGTTATACGCGTTAGTCGATGTCTTTTGAGAAGTACTGGAATTATGGTAACTTGGTAAGTCATATCTTTCAAGTAGAGACTATTATCTTGTCCGTTTGTTTCATTTTATTTCATTTGACTATTTTGTTTTTGTTTTTTTTTTTTTTTATTTATTATTGGACTGTTTTGCTAACCCAGTAAGCCACCCAATTTTTTTCCCTGTTCCACTAACTAAAATGGTGATCAATTGGATTCTAGCTCGGAAAATTAGTATGGAAGTCATTTCATCTCTTATCAATTGGACTTAAACTTGGAAAACAAGTGTAGCAATTTAAGTAACAAATATAATATATACGTAGCCTCGGTACAATCATATTGGGAATTGCTTGAATGTGAAAGCGTAGCAAAAAGTGTAGTGCATCATAGTCAACAAGCTAATCTTTGTTTCTTCTGCAACAACTCTTGGCTCCTCGGCAGTTATATCGAATAATCAAACGTATATAATCAACAACTAAATAGCCCATAACAGAAGCAAATCATAATAATTTAAATAGATAACGTTCATTTCATATCATATACCACAATCTCGCAGCTAAGGATTCTAATAACCTTAACCAGAAAAACTTTATATACATTGTTTATTCCACTAGAACCACGGCATCATCAAAAGAAGGTTCACTCAATGATGTGTGTCTTAACTATTGAAATCTTTAAATCCATAAACACTATCAGAACATAAAGAGCGTAAAAGAAATAATATATATCTTAAATACTAAAGATTTCCAAATTTTATATATACGAGGCATTCAGACCCGTGCAATACACACAGTTTGTATAAAATTGTTCTTTATGTAATGTTCAACGTAAATTGTTGAAGTATAAACTACTTGTGTATTGAAACATGCATAATTCTTAGCCACAGATACTCTATAAATATAAACTTAAACAACAAAAAACTGAAAATCAAACGCATACGACTATACAAACTGTAATATTTTGAATTCTCAAAATAAGTCTTAACATTATTAATTAATCTCTTTAACAAAACAATAACTATAGAAAAGTCAATCTCCTCCTCCTTCCTCTCACATGTCTCGTTTATTCCCATAGCTACTTGCTCGTTCCAGTTTATCTGTAATTATGAACTGATTTGGTTATAAAGATGTTTAGTGGTTTCTTATCTATGAATGGTTACATCCTCTCCCTTTTGTCAAAATGAGCCATTCCTTACTGTTTTATATAAATGAATCGAGGCTAAGATGGACTATGGTCTTTACAATAATATTAGGTATCCGTAAGAATATGAGTATCAATGGCGGTTAAACATACATTATAAGGGTGAATTGGGTAGAAAATTGAGCCAAAATAGTGTACGAGGTAAACTCAGGTTTGTCTAGTGTGCTAGAAGTGCTCTTAGAAGGAAAAGGTGCGTCTTTTGGTGAAACATTGGACGTTTGTTTATCATAGCCGGCCTATATCAATCACTAACAGGTAACAGCCAAAATTGTATGGGACCTATATACATATCATTTTCGGTTGCCAAAAATACATCATTTAACATATCGTAAACATGCAATCATACACACAAATGTTCTGGATTTCTGCACTTAACATTCACAATGATGTTTATAACAGCGCACCAGACTCAAACCTTTTTATCTGTTCATGTCGAGGCAAGGTATATTCATTGATAAGAAAAAGAAAACACGAAACCCACTGAACCAACCCACTGAACATACACCCTGACAACCCCAACAACCCCCCCACCCCCTAAACCAACCCACTGAAGCAACCCCCTTAACCACCCAAGCTTACTAATACTACTGGAACTGTCACAAATTTATAACTTAAAAAGCTAAAACCATATCCGTAATAATCAGTTAGTTTAACTATATTAAGTTTCTGATTATTTGATTATTCATGAGTCAGATAATTAGCTTCATTAAACAATACTCATTATCAAATAGTTGACAATTTGACATGATGAAGAATGTATGTTGATGAGCCTACACAGAATCGCTTTTGAAAACATAGAAGTTTAAATTTCATCAAACGACCACCCTCTCCATTGGAGGAATAAGTGAACACAATTTCAGACAACGCTAAAGTGATTATTGCAACTGTGAGAAGCAATAATCAGTATTAGTTTCTGATATATAAAGTTTGTTGCGGCTTAAGGTCAGATTAAAATAACAGAATTGGGTATCTATGGACTAAGGGTAAACTTAATATACCTAGTGTCCCCTACTTCTATAGTGCAATGTATGAAAACTTCATTCTCATTTGGCAAAATGCCCTCCGCCCTTTTTTTAACTAAAAAGTCCTTTTTGGTCAATATTCAAAGATTGCCAAACACTCAAACACATTACTAACCAATACTTACGGCTTGAGACAACATAATAACATACAAACACTATCTTCCACTAACCATTTCATGATGTGTATACAACCACTCTCCATACACACATCCAAACACCCCTCTAAGTAAGTTAAATGACATACTGAACCTAATAAGCAATGACATAATGAACCTAAGTTTTATTTACATTGGACCTAATTACCCAAATGATCATGAAATTAAGGTCGGAGGTAAAACCTGAGGAGGCCTATAAACAACAATAACATAAGCAACAGGTTCCCCAATGTCACTACTCAAAACTTTAAACTTCACCGTCTCTAAATCCGGAACTAAAAAAAAACACAAAACAAACAAAATCACAAAAAGCGAAACCTTAAACCAACAAAACAAAATGTAATAAAAATATGTAAGTGATCAAGGTTACCGGCCTGTTCAAACGCAGGAACACGTGGTGCAATGACAGTTTGCTCGAAAGCATTAGCCAAGCAAGCATTAGTAAAACATTGAGAATTAGATAATCAGTTGATATCATTTTTGGCAAATTTTGATTATTTTACGTAGAATAATGAAATCCCTGTAGGGTATAAACCATAAAAGGGCCTTACCCAATCTTTACAATAGAGCCGAACCACCTATGCTATACACAATATACATATGCAAGTATTCCCGACTAACTAAATAGATAATCAAAGCAATACTATTGTGAGCATGCCTAAACTGACTGTTTGACCCTAACCAAACACAATAGACCAACTATTTTTTACTACGATAATCCGACAATAGCATTCAGAACCCAATACCAAACACCCCAAAAGTTGCCCATACTAATCATGAGAAATATACCGAAATAAGTAAAAAAATTTGGAGCTAATAGTTATACCTTGCAACGATTTGGCGTTCTCTTGAGGAAGAAATCATCAGCGTTTTAGGATGATCAGAGTCTAGAAACATCAAATGAAAAACAAAAACCATTAACATCAAAACCATGTAAACTCTATCACTTCTTGACAAAAGTTCAATAACAAAATCCATAAACCAATAGTTTATGATGAATTACTTGCCTGAAGGGTACTAATTAAAGTCTTTTGGATGGTCACAAGCTGAAAGGGGCTGAAGTTTCAAGAAACCTTAAAACTCCACATTTATGATAAATCTGCAAACCCTTTTGTGTTTCGTAACCCATGATTGAGGGTATTCAATTGAAACCTCCTTTGTATTCTGTAGAGCTGTGATTACCTTGTACCGTATATGTTTTTTTTGCACAATTACACTTCCACAATAAATTAAGGTACTGAATCTTTAGATATAGTAGATAAGGCCATAAGGTGCCGATCTTCTTCAAACAAGCTACTCAGGTCGAACGTTAATAAGATTTGGAAGGTCCGATGCCTGGAGTCTCTTTATGTCATTTGCAGTCACCTTGGTTGACTCAAAGCTCAGTGTGTCCACTTTCCAGCTTCTTTAATGGCTTCAAATGCTGGAATCCACTACTGGTTACTCGTGAATTTGAGGAGTTTAGAGCAGGCAACTGAGTCAGACCTGCATCCGAAGTGACCCACAGTCAATTCAGCCAACACTTCTCACATATAGTTCATTATTGTTTATGTTTAACTAATAACATATACTGCATTATTGTTTCTGAGACGATACCAGCACTTAATCCCATTGATGCATCTGTCAAGTGGTGGTTTTGTGATAGATCCAAAATTCACGAGTCATGTCACTTTCATCCATCAAAATAGACGATTTCAGCTATCTTAATTTTACTCCATGTGATAACTTGTTCCTTGTGCATAAAACGAAACATTATTACGAATTTGATCGTTGTATAAAACTAATTTCTTCGCTACTGCTATTGTGTCGCTCCTAAATTTGTTTAATCTTAGTTTCTACAATACCACCTTAAAACTAAGCATGAGATAAATATTCTTAGTCAATACTGCTGAAGTACTTCAAGAAAGTTTAGTCCTTATATTAACCTTTACAACGACGATAGACAGACACACAAACATCAACAGACATAGCAAGCAATTCATAACATTAGTGTGCCATAAATTTGTGGCTCTAAAACCACATCTGTAATCTCGTTAATTCCATAAGGGACATACACATACAAAATTACACATCAATATTTCATAAAAAAATACAAGTCCCTATATACCCTTAATCAGTTTAGAAAACCTCCCGTAGGGCTTCTAGCACACGGTTAGCAGTTTCCTGCCCAAACAACCTTGGCAAGCTCGAGCCCAGATCGATTTCAATAGTCTTGCTTTTAGTCAAATGATCTCTTTTTCTCAAATAATCCCTCTCACTATCACCCACCGTCCTTTCACCAAAAGCACAAATATCCAACCAAGTTTTCAACACTTCCTTTGCAATTGGTGCAACATGAGTTTCTATCAATTCCTCGAGTTGTTCTGTTTCTATGCGCACCAGGATTGCAGTGGGTGACACAACTGAGCGAATGTAAAGAGATGACGAGAAGTAAGGTTTTACCTCTGAGAGCTTCTCGAGGCTTTGTCTGTGTTGGTCTAGTTGAGTATCTTCATAAAATGTCTTGAGATAATCAGGGTTCAATACAAGATCCATTCGTGGAGGTAAGTCAAGAATTAGAACCATAGATGTTGGACTACTTTGGATTAGCTCTACTAAGAGGTTTGGCGCATCGGTTGATGAGTTTAAATAAGCTGACAGACTTGTGATGTTCAAGGCTCCTCCTGTTGGTAACTGGCAGTGTAGCCAACTTCCCAGTATGAAGTCAATCTGCAACACATCCATCATTTAACTGAGTCATCAACGTTTGTACATGTATCCAACCAACAAGCAAAATTGATCCCTGCACCTTTAACTATTCTCAAATTCATTTTTTTCTTACACGTAAATAAGCGTGACCATACTTTTCTGCAATCATAAGAATTTTAATACTTCATTGTTTCAATTGTTTAACCGAAGGAAGTGTGAAAACTTAGGTTCCCGAAACAAGAAGACTAATTTTTAGGTAATGCGTCTTTGAACAATAACTATGGATGCTTTAGCAGGGACAGCATATGGACTTGATATAACCATGTTCCCTTATTGTTACCTCTATTTAGCATGGTAGTAGTCTAACTGTCTAAGCACCCTAATTTTTTCTGTTTTACAACACGTAACATTGAACGATTGAGGTTCTACACTCGCAAAATTGGTATCAAAGTCAAGCACTTTGTTATTCAGACGGCAGAAAATCTTGGTGCATTATACGTTGGTGATTCAAGTGTCGTCAACTATTTTAAAGAAACCATTAAGATTCTATGTTAAGCTTGGATACGGGTTAGGAGGTGCACAATGCACACTCGTTTGAGCTAATATGATTCTGACATCAACAAGACACGGGGGTCAAGGGGTAGCGCCCCAAAACCTAAATGATTGTCACGTATATGTACGCAAGGCGTTAACCAACTTTCCAACCAGAAAGGAAGAGTCGTGGCTTTTGGCCAACCAACTGCCATAACTTTCTAACCGTCATAAGTGTTGGTTTCTATAACAGATATATTTGGTCTCATTTTGCAACTTACAAAAATAACAATTCTCCTTGGTGAGATGTATATTGATGTATTTATAATACAACTATGTTTATTGGGGAGTACAAATCAAATAAATACATAATATAATATTAATCTTATACAAAAGTTTGAAATTGAATGCACCGAACCGGTCACTTGGTGACCTTCCTTTTCTTGACCCAATTGCCACATGTCTCCCCATAATATAATATTTTAATGAGAGAACGGGTTGGAACTTGGGATAGATAACAAACTTCCTATTCTATGTGCTGAATACAATCAGTTCCTATATTATTCCTATGGTACTGATATTGTTTTTATTGCTATTACATTGTTTTCTGTTTCGAAAAGGTTACGAGGAAACAAAGAAAATAAAATGATTACCGGAGATGAGTGAAGGCCAGTTCGGAGATGAAGAGCAGCATGAGCCGTACCAGTTTGATTACCATAACTCTGGACATCAGGTGGAAGACTACAAGGATTCAGTAAGCCATCTAGACGACCTTCAACACTGGATACTAAATCCACCATTAGTTTTTTATGCGGTGCTGACACGTATGGAAAGTCCATTAAAAGCTTCTTCTGACCACTTTGTTTCGATGATGATGGTGACGTGGCACAGCAGGTGAACCGAGATGATGACGTGTGTGGGAAGTAATTAGAGGGAGTGAAGAATATGGAAGCCATGATCGTTGGCTTTATTTTGATTTTTTAGTGGCAGGTTATTCAAGTGGATAAGAAGACTATTACACGTGTCGCTTGTACATTTTGTCTCATGATTTAAATGGGTTTGGATCGTGGATGTATTAGCCCATACTAGAGCATGCTCACGTTGGGCTGTAAGTACAACCCGTTTGTTATTTTATTTATTATTATATTTTTTTTTGAACTAACCCGTTTGTAATCTACTTGTCTAGTTTTTAACCTATCGGGATTCAGGATGTATGATTTATGCGAGTTATCAAGCTCATAGTTGTTAACATTTCGATTTTGATTTTAGAATATTACGATTTTAAGATACAGTTTTACAATATCTAATAATACTTACATCTTGTTAGGGTGTTCTCTTTGTCTCGCTCATGCTAACTTAATTATACTTTGTGTTTGTCATAAAGACCTAACCTTATGGGGACATCTACCCGTAGTTCAAATGTCTAAGCGGGACTTCTTTGGGAATGCTCAACTACTAACACATTAAGATCAAAAGGTGTGTTGGCTCAATGATACATTACATGGCTTTTATATTTATAGTCGAATTTAAATCAAATCAAGCCGACCGAATATGGATTTTGCATCTTTGCCCGGTTAGTTACCTGCGCAAGTTGATGCTATAATGCGCCTTTGAGCCTTGGTGCTCGTCATAGTTATACACTATGGAATGAAGCTTTCTAGAAATGCCACACGGTCAACTATTTAAGTATTTAAGGCCCGTTTGGTAGAGGGGTATAGCACTGTTGGGTTAGGATGATTTCTAAAATTATTTATTTGGTATAGTACTTTAGAAATGGTGTTAGGGAATCGAGAATTAAAACCCGTACCATTATAATTTTGTGGCTTTTCTGACAAATCTATTGGGTTTTTTCTGACACAAAACATTTCAGCTATACAATTGTTTTTTGAGATAAACCAGCCACGAACTTTGATTTTGTATTATTTGCTATCTTGCTTTTCTTTTTCTTTCTATTTTATTTAAATAATATTTTTAAATCTTTATGACTTTATAAATCAAACTTTTTTATATATAATAATATATATTTTCTTTCCTAATATTTTCCAAAATCTTTCAAACTTTTCTTAAATCTTAATAGTCTAATACCACTTGTAAACCAAACGGCCCCTTATAATTAATACGTATTTGAATATCAAGTGAATTCTCATTTCCAGTTCTAGAAGCTTCGCTAATCTTGTTGATTTTTATAAGTGATACAAAATGTCAATATTAACCTTGTTGACTATTTCGTTTGTATAAAACGCAAGTATAAAGAATGTCAAGTATCATGAACGTGATAGCAATCCTTTATCACCAATTCACTATACATAAATTGTACGCGAGTGTTGACAATTCATTAACTATTGTTCTAAACTTCTAATTAATTTGTGTTGTGTATCTTGTACATTAAGGTGTCATTTGTTTTTTTCAGAGCTTTTACCCATTTATCTGCAAATCATATCTGCAGAAAAAAAGGCACATATAAAGTTTTCATCTGCATAGTAGAAGACTGTTTGTTTTTTATGCTATTAAAGTATTTTTTTTTTTTACTATTCTTTGTGATTTGAGAATATAAATCATTTTGTCAAATGATACTAAAATGTTGAGTGAGAAACAAACAATCGCTTCTACGGAGTATCAAAGACATTTATTCGTCCGTTTTATAAGTTGTCATCCGTTTTATATGTTTTTGTACGTTTTTTATGTTTTCGTCTATTTTTTCACGTTCTCATCCGTTTTTTGCGTTTTCGTCTATTTTTTTACGTTTTTGTCCGTTTTTTACGCTTTCGTCTGTTTTTTTACGTTTCCGTCCGTTTTTTATGTTTTCATCAGTTTTTTACATTTTCGCATTTGTTTTACGTTTTCGTCCGTTTTTTACGTTCTGGTACGTTTTTGACCGTTTTTTACCTTTTCGTCTGTATTTTTACGTTTTCATATGCCTTTTTATGTTTTCGTCCGTTTTTTGGCTTTCATCTTTTTTTTTTACGTTTCCGTCCGCTTTTTATGTTTTCGTTTGCTTTTTTACGTTTTTGTCCTTTTTTTACGTTTTCGTATGTGTTTTTACGTTTTCGTTCATTTTCGTACGTTTTCAACCGTTTTTTACACTTTCGTCTGTTTTTTAGGTTTTTGTCTGTTTTTCGTCCGTTTTTTACGTTCTTTTCCATTTTTACGTTTTGTTACATTTTTGACCGTTTATTTACGTTTTCGTCTGTTGTTTAGGTTTTCAAGAATCATATGAAAATGGACAAAAATGTAAAAACGAGAAAAACGTAAAAAAGCAGACGAAAACGTAAAAAAAATACCAAACACAAAAAAACAGACGAAAACGGATGAAAACGCAAGAAAACAGACGAAAACGTAAAAAAACAGACGAAAACGGAAAAAAGAAGACGAAAACGTTAAAAATGGATGAAAACGGACTAGAACGTAAAAAAAGTGACGAAAACATAAAAAAACAGACGAAAACGTAAAAAATGGATGAAAACGTAAAAAAATACACAAAAACGTAGAAAAACGGGAAAAAACGTAAATAAACAGACGAAAATGTATAAAAAACAGTCGAAAATGGATAAAAACGTAAAAAAAAACAGACGAAAGCGTAAAAAAGGACAAAAATATAAGGAGAGGCCGAAAATGTAAAAAAGCAGACGAAAACGGACTAAACGTAAAAAAATAGACGAAAACGTAAAAAAATAATCAAAAACGTAAAAAAAAAAAACGGACGAAAAGGTAAAAAAAAAAAAGAAAGGTCGAAAACGTGTAAATGCGGACGAAAACGTAAAAAACGGACGAAAGCGTATGAAAACGTATAAAAACTTAGAAAAAGGTATAAAAACGAATATTAATAAAGAGATGTAGGGTTTGTGAAAGAAGAGGTAAGAAGTGAAAGATAATGTCAGAAATTTATAAAATGATAGAAGCGAAAAGAAACACTTATGTCTGCAAAAAACAAACATAAAAGAAGTGAAAAGAAGAAAAAAAAAATGCTTATTGGGAAAAAAAAAACAAACGACACCTAAGACTAGGAATAAGACTTTCGAATATTTTTTTTCTAGAATTTCCGCTTAAAAAATTACATGTCACTCGGAAAAATCACATGGGATTTTTAAAATGAATCACATGTGATTTTTTTCATCGAAATTTTTTGTAAAAAAAAAGTTCGTTGAAAGTATATAGAATTGCATATCTATAGAAAGATAATTTAATCTCGTTGCGATTGTGTGATTTCTGTTGCTTGAAGATTTACCGTTTATAAGATATGTTTGGTTTAAAAAAAAGTGAAAATAGTTTTTTATTAATTTTGATGAAAAATAGATGGCTAAGATTGATTTATTAGATCTATGGTAAATATGTGATCCATATTGATCTCAACTCCTAGGAATAATAGTTACCAAACTCATGTAAGTCAGTGTCACATTAGCAAACAAGTGTAATATGGCCACTATCAAACAAAACACATAAATGTAAAAATAAGGGGATTGAGGCATTTGCATTGGGTTGTCCGAATTTGGTGGAGATTAGGGTAACAAAATGTAAAAAGGTGACTCGTGAAGTTAAGGATTGGTTAATAGCGAGAAGGGGTGGTCAAATTAAATGCACGTAGGGCCAAAGATGTGAATGCAATTACTAGTGATAGTGGAGTGCAAGAGCATGTAGAGGAGGTTCCACAGGCAGCAAACGATGTGGGTGTCACTGGATCTAAGCCTGTATCTACTAACTCCACCTCAAGTCGCAATGGTGATCCGTCATCAAACTTTAAGGAAAGCTCATGAATCATCCTTTTTTTAATGAACACTTTAATTAGTAACAACTTTTTTGTTGTTGATCTCTATCCGCATTTAGATTCTTATTCAGAAATAATAATACAAAGTAGTATTCTATCTAGTAGGGAATGATAATTTGACTTGTTATACACGTTACTTGATGACTTTGAGAAGTACTGGAATTATGGTAACTTGGTAAGTCATATATCTTTCAAGTAGAGACTATTATCTTGTTTGTTTCTTTCGTTCTATTTCATTTGGCTTTTGATTTGTTCTCATTGCCTATTTGAGCGAAGCATTATCACTATTTTTTTTTTCATTTCTTAATGTTACATTTAGAATTGAGGTCTATCATCCATTGGGTGTTCATATTTCATCATTTTTTCTTCTTAAGTTTTTCGTTTCTTCCAAAATTGGTGGTTTAAGTGGGACAACATACTGCAGCTTCAGTTTTACTTCAATGTTTTGATCTCGACACCTGTAACTATTGTAAATACTTTACTTATAAGTGTGACCATGTTTTCATGCAATTACATGAACTTATAAATGTAGTTACGTAGTATGTTATAGCCGTGTATAAGTGTGAATTTCTGGAGAAACAATTACACATTTTCCTAAGTCACATAATTATTTCAGTGCCTAGACTTTGAATATAATTAGAAATTTGGTATGGTATCTAATGTCACTGAGACATAACATACCGTGTCCATGTTTTGAAATCACAATTGGATGCTTACCATTTGAAAAAGACTTATTTGTAATGTCGAATTTCACAATGATAATAACAATAGAAATAACTGTGTATTGTAGAAATGTTTTTTTATGCAAGGGGTAGCATGTTGTTATGACGAATTTCACAATGAAGGAAACCAACTATGAAAGTTAGATAATTGGGATGATAGAATTTTTTACCAAGTAACCCGACTATATGAAAGAATCTGACAATGGAAGTTACAAGATCAGGATGATAAGATTACTAAACTATGTAAGAGTGTGGATCAAATGAGAAATATAATTAAGATGAGAAGAATGAGAAGGAACCACAAATCTTAGATGCATTCACAAAAATATATGCATCTCTCAATTATTTATTTTTTCTTATTTGAATTTTATGGCTAAATTTTTTTCTCACTCTTCTCATTTCAATAACTCTTCTCACTAGATCCATCCCCTACTATGTAAAACATGACCATTATGACCCTTTTTTTATTATTATTTTTAACTAATTGACTGTTTTTCTAACCCAGAAATCCTCCTAGTTCTTTTTTTCCCTGTCCCACCAACTAAAATGCTAATCAATTGGATTTTAACTCGGAAAATTAGTATGAAAGGCATTTCCTCTCGTATCAATTGGACTCTAAACTTGGTAAACAAGTGTAGCAATTTATGTAACAGATATAATATATATGTAGCCTTAATACAATCATTTTAGAGCTGATTCATGAGGAATGTTAGTTTTCTGCATCTTTAGTCAATCGACCGCGAGTCAGAACTCAGCTGGTTTTAGAAAGAGCTGAGATTATACCTTAGCCCATCTTGGACCAGAAACCATTTTATCCACGGTTGGTTAGCTTCATGGGAGAAACTTCAGGTGCAATTACAATGCATCTATCACAAATTCTATGAGGGATAAGAGCAAACTTGTATGATATTTGGCTAGTAAATAACTAAGATCGATTGGTTCGAACTATGGCCTTTCCCCGCGCAATGAGGTATTTGTCCCATCTTTAAAACATGATATGCTCTCAACATCAAAGTTGATCATGATTAAAAAAAATGTAAATAAAAGTGGCTATACTTTTGAGATGGTGTACTCCTCTAGCTCATTTTTTTAGGCTTATCAGGTGAGCCAGGCCATGACAATAGTGCAACGCCAAGGCGACTCGCAAAGACCCCAATAGCAAGCTAATGGGGTGGGTCTTTCCTCATGAAAAAAAAGATTAATATTGAGTTAGACGATAGCACAGAAATGATAAGAACAAATACTACACTTGATCTTAGCCAAAAGGCAGAGAAAGGTATGCCTTGTATCTATTAGTGGACAATTAGACCCAAGCCCGGTTTGTGGGTTTTGGGAATTAGGGTTTTACCATTATAAATAATGGTCATTAATAAAGTTATACCTGCGGGGAATTATGTAGTCTAACATGGTATCAGAGCAGGTAAATCTTGAGACCTACTCGGTCATCAAGCCGCCACCTCTATACCCCGTCACACCTACCTATTTCTTAAAACATCCTCACAAACCCTATTTTCTTTTCACACCTCCATCACATGTTACATCTCACATTGCATGTTTGTAATCATAAACAAACGTCAACTATCCTTCGTTCATATTAAACAGTTCCTTTTATCTTTACTTTATATTGCATATGTGTACTTCCATTTTAATACAGATCTCTTTATCATTACAAGTTTACCTCCATTACATACGATCTCCTCAGCCTCATCACAAGTTCAAGAAAAAATATGGGTATTAATTCTCGAGATGATTTTTGTTTGTTTCGAATCTAAGGTTCTTATTCCCGAGACGACTTTTGTTGGTGTCGAATCTAGGTTCTTATTCCCGAGACGACTTTTGTTGGTGTCGAATCTAGGGTTCTTATTCTTGAGACGACTGTTTAGGATACTTTGGTTTATCCTTCGGATACTTTGGTTATCCGTAAACAAAAAAAAAAGAAAAAAAAAGGATACTTTGGGTTATCTCATTTTATTTTGGTTATTGTTTTATTTTGTTTTCTTAGTTTACTACTCCAGTTCGAGCTTTCGCGATTTCGCCGCTCGAACTGCGGGCGAGCATTAGTGGATAATTAGACCCAAGCCCGGTTTATGGGTTTTGGGAATTAGGGTTTTACCATTATAAATAATGGTCATTAATAAAGTTATATCTATGGGGAATTATGTAGTCTAACAGTATCTCCTTGGGCCTTTGTTTTTATAGCGGTATCCTCCTACTTAGTTTCTTTGGTTAGGCGATGTGGGATGCATACCAATTAATCTCTACTTTGAGTACTTTATACATGTCAGCCTTGTGCAGTGCTCCTTGGCCAATTAAGCTAGGCTGCCGGTCAATGTCAATTATATAGCTTCATACCAAAAAATTCAGCTGCATACTACGCGGATTAATCTCAAAAATATATCAGCTTTAATCAGACCTCAAAACAAAAAGATGTTATAACATCATAATATGAGGACCTTAACAATCAAACTTCGGTTTTTCTTGACGGACTTCAATTCGTTATTCTCAATGTGAATTCAATGCATAAACTATATATCATAGCCAACAACCTTATCTTTATAAAATCATTCCGCCTCAATGTATGATTCAAGCTTCCATAAAAAATACAAGTCCCAATCAGACCTTAATTAGTTTAGAAACTTCTTGCAGGGTTTCTAGCACCCTGTTAGCAGTTTGCCAGGAGCCTAAAGAAAGCACTGAGAAAGAGATGAATGTTCCTTATAGGTTCGTATATATATCCCCATAGCAACTGGGGATCACAACCCCCATGATGTGGTAAAGGGAGGATATTAGGGGAAGCTATTTACTAGTATTGATTAGTTCTAAACTCGCTTCAAGCTCAGTTAGTCAAGGAATCACCATAAGGGGACTCACTGGAATAGTTCCGGACCCGGACAAGGAGGGAATAAAGGCAAGCTTTGAAAGAACTTAAAGACGTAATAGGAAAAGACTCCATTCTAAAGCCAACAAACGAGTTTAACGCGGAGCTCCGCTCTAGTCGAGTAAGAGATTTTCCCTGTAGAGTAGTCTCCGTATCAGTTTTCAAGATAGGATTTTTGGTTGTAAATCAATGTGAGTAGCCCTACTTTCTCCACTTTCAGCTTGGCCGAACAACCTCGGCAGGCTAGTACCAAATCGATTTCAATGGTCTTAGTTTTAGTCATTTTTTTTAGATAATCCCTCTCACTGTCACCCACTGTTCTTTTACCAAAAGCACACATATCCAACCAAGTTTTCAACACTTCTATACGCACCTTGCAGTGGGAGAGATGACTGAACGAATGTAAAGAGATGAGAAGTAAGGTTTTACCTCTGGGAGCTTCTTGAGATATTGTTTGTGTTGGTCTAGTTGAGTATCTTCATAAAATGTTTTTGAGATAGTCAGGGTTTAATACAAGGTCCAATCTTGGAGGTAAGTCAAGAATTAGAACCATAGATATTGGAATGCTTTGGATGAGATCTACCAAGAGGTTGGGTGCATCAGTTGACGAGTTTAGATATGCAGACAGGCATGTGATGTTCAAAGCTCCCCATGTCGGTAACCCGCTATGTAGCCAACTTCCCAGTATGAAATCAATTTGAAACGTATCAATTGAGTGATATACTTGTATGTCGAGATAAATAAAAGCAACCCTCAAATATATCCAACCAACAAGTCAAATTGATCTCGACCTTAACCATCGACAAAATGTATGTTTTTACACGCTTATAAGTGTGATCATAGTTTTTCGCATTACAAGAGCAAAACTTCAAATGGATTTTTTACATTACACAACGCTTATAAAATGTGAATATTAAAGTGTGTAAATCATACATTTGTTTTAGTGCCTTGACTCATGAGAGTCATAACACATATTGACATCCATTATAGCCTTTTGTAGTCGGTACAAAGTTATATGGTTCAATATTTAATGTCAGTAGGACGAAAGGTAATGTGTGTCCATGAAATGAAACTTCAATTGTATGCTTAGTTGCTTACCATTTAGAAAGACTCATTTGTAACTAAATTGAAATGTCGAATTTCGCAAAGATAATAACAATAGATATGACACTCTGTATCTAAGAAATGTAGTTTGTGCAGGATAACATGATATATATAGAGCTTTTAGATGGAAACCCCGACTATATGAAAGAAACCAACTATGAAAGTAAGAAATTCCGGTTAATAGGATATCTAGCCAGACTATATGAAAGAAACGTACTACAGAAGTTAGGAGATCAGGATGATAGGATTTCTTAACTATGTAAAACATGACCATATTTGCCCTTTCTTAGCTAACTTTTCACAATTTTTCTTCACGTAAATAGAACCTGGTGTTTCTTTAATAGCAAAGCCTATAGATTATCTTCGGATATGGGGTTGTAGGGCCATAGTCCCACTCCCTGAATCTAAGAAAAAAAATTAGGAGATAGAGGCATTAAATGCATATTTTTGGGTTATGCCCAAAATAGCAAAGCCTATTGTTTGAAACGCTCCTAAACAGTATTATCAAGTGTTAGTCATTTCTATGTAATAGGTTGCAATATTATGGCTTTTATGTTAGTAATTAAGGCTAGGCTTATGTAGAAAGCCCATGAGCCTATGCAAAGGCCCAAATGGCCAAGGAAGGGACTAGATGTGTTGCCCTAGCTCCCTTCCCCTATAAATACCTTGTTATCTCTCATATGAGAGGTGTTGTTAGCCTTTAATACATTACGCATAACCTTTATCATTCATACGTGTGTTTGTGTGTTCAACCTTCTATCTTCATCTCATTTCTATCATCTACATACTTGTGTTAACTTATGGTGACCTAACAGTGGTATCATACGCCATTTAGTTGGGTGAAACACTTTTGCTTTTGAAGTTTTTTATCGTACGCGTAAGGTAGTATCGTTCTACACTTTTCTCTTGCATAAAGCTTTGATTTTTTCACTTGTAAACTCAAGATTCTTATGGGTTAAGGTTTATTTAGTGTTAAAGTTTCTATTTTTTTTGCAAAAGTTACAAACTTTACGTGTTTAGATTGGTTTTTAATCTTGGTTTTTTGTTCGTGTCATTAGTTTACGCGTAAGATAAAACTTTATCTTGGTTCATCAAGTTGCAAACTTTCTTGTTATTTTGTGATTTTGAAGCTGTTTTATCATTAAAATCAAGTTTACAAAACGTTCAGTGCTTAAAAATCAAGTTTGGTGAATTCTGTCAAGTTTACGCATAACAAAACCCTAGTTTTTACGCCTAAGTCAGCAGTTACGCCTAACAGTTATTTACGCGTAAGGAATTTTCGTCAAAGATCTTCAAAGCTGTTGGTTAACTCAGTGTTTTCTTGCTTGGATAAGCCTGAAAACACTTCGACTTGTGGATATCTTTTACACTTGGACAAGTGTAAAGAATTTTGGGTAAAACCCTAGGTTTACGCATAAGCATAAAAGCTTACGAGTAACATCTTACGCCTAAGGTTTCTTACTTCTAAGCATTTAGTTTATGCCTAAGCTTACGTTTAACCTAAAGCTTACGTGTAAGAAGGATTTACGCCTAAGCCTCTTGTTTACGCGTAAGTGGACGTTACGCGTAACATCATCAGTGTACGGCCTAAGCTTGTTTACGCCTAAAAGTACTTCATCAACAACATCAAGTTTCATTCGACTACAAAGATCCATCATCTACACAAGTTTCAAAGATGTCTCAACCACCATACTCCAACTACTTTCCTCATGAATATCTTCAACAACAACAACAACTACAACAATTTCCTCAACAACAATTTCAACAACCATCATCAGTTTAATTTCCTCAATTTGCACAACCTCTTCTATAACAAATCCCTCAACCAAACCCTCATCAACAATATCAGCATGCTAACTACTTCCAATATCAGTTTCCAGCTAGGTATGCTATGAATGTCACAATGCAAAAGGAACCCACTTGGTTTGCAAAGATGTGTGAAGCTATAAGTAGCCAACAATCCATTCATGAAACTGGATCCCTTGATAGACCTCCGATGCTTACCCCTGGAAACTATGATCAATGGATGATGCGGTTTTTTAGGTTCTGTGATCTCAAGAAACCACATGGTAAGTTTTTGAAGAAGGTCATCCTAGAAGGTCCTTTTCAAATGCCTACTACAACAGTGCCCGTAGATCCAACTGCTACTCCACCAAGAGATGATGTTACTTCCAATCTCAGAGTAGATCAACTCACTGCTGAACAACTACTTCACTTGGAAGTAGATGAAATGGCAAAGCAATATATCCTTTTGGGTCTACCCAATCCGATTCTTCGCAGTGTTGATGCTCAGAAAATTGCAAAAGCAATGTGGGATCACATTAATCTTTTAATGGAAGAAACAAAACTCAATCAAGAAGACATGGAATCAAAACTTTACTTATCATATGAGAATTTCATGATTGAACCAGGGGAATCATTAGAGTCATACTATCATCGGTTTACAGAAATCATCAATGACTTGGACAGACACAACATCATTATGCCAAGGATTGCAATCAACACAAAGTTCCTAAGCTGTCTTGGTCCTGATTGGGAAAAGTATGTTACATTCATCCATCAAGCTAAAAACCTTCATCAAGCAAAGTACGGGCTGTTGTATGACTACTTGAAGCACCATCAAAAGGAAGTAGACAAAGATAGAGCTCTCCGTGGAGTTATTACAACTTTACCGGATAATCAGACTCTTGCTCTACTTACTCAAGCTTTTTATCCTCAATTTCCAAATCTGCCAACTATCTTCACAAATCCACCACAACAATCAGCCCAGATTACACCATATGATCCTTCACAGCAATCACAAGAAACTCAATTGGTTCCTTACACCAACAACACTGATTCAGCACTCTACAGTGAGATACCTAATGAGGATGCAGAAGCTTTCGATATGATGAATCAAGGATTTTCATTAATTGCTAGAGCCTTCGGGAGATTTGCTAACAAATCCAAAAACCGTATTCGTACCTCATCAAACACAAGGAATCAAGCAATTGTTAACAATGGAAGGGTTGAAGTTCAGAACCGAGGAAATGGTCGTCAGATGGGTAGTGGTCAAGGATTTAATGCTAATGAAAGGAATAACATGGGTGCTCCACAGCAACGGGTTCAAATGGTTGATCAGGGAAATGTTCAGAACGGGAATAATGGTCTTCGATGCTACAATTGCAATGAAAAGGGTCATTTGGCGAATGCTTGCCCAAAGCCGAGAACAAGAGGCAGCACTTATCACAAGGAGGCTTTATTCTTGGCTCTCAAGGATGAAGCTGGTGGAACACTTACCAACAAGGAACAGAGATTCATGGCTAATGCAGATTCTGATGATGACATGGAGGACTTGCAAGCTAACGCAGCTGTAATGTTAATGGCAAACATGCAAGAGCTCCACATGAGTGACACAGGCCCAGTGTATGACACTGATGGCTTGTCTCAGGTACCGGATCCTAACATATGTCTTATACATGATCTGATATCTTCGACTGCATCTGCATCCGACGAGGCACAGAGTGTTCAACATAAGCCTTCTACATCTCATCACGAAGAAAATCAAATGGATCCCCGTAGTTACATTTGACGATCAAGATGACCTTATGGTTACCATTGATAATCAAGTTGACCCCGTGATTACATTTGAGGATCAAAATGATGAATATGTTACTCAAGTTGAACAAAATGAGCCTTTGTCTAATCCAGATCCAGAGCTCATGACCTTATTTCAGACCACCCAATCTCAATTGGAGAAATGCTATGAGATCAATAATTCTCTTCGAGAAAAAGCTGCACTATTAACTAAGGACATTGAATGCTATAAGTTACAACTCAACAATTTTGAAACTAAAGAGAAATGTGAATACAGTTTTGAAGTCGCTTTTGCAAAGTCATACCAAAACGAAAAATCTTTAGAAATACAGATACGTGATCTAGTTGTTTCCAAGAATGAATTACTTTCTCAAATAGAACAACAAAAATTTGATCATCAACAACAAGTTAACACTCTCACTTCAGAAACTCAAAAAGCCAAGTCTGAGTTGTTATCATGTCAAAAAGAGTTTTCTGAGTATAAAAAACATTCAAGGAGACGAATAGATCAGTATCTTGATGAAATTGTCGTCTTAGAAAACAAAATAAAAGAGTTTCAAAATGTTTTTTTATAAACATGGTGAGTCAATCACAACAATTCAAAAGTTCACATTTAAGCCAAATCCAGATGGATATGGGCCAATTCTTGCTGATTATAAACCACGTTTTTCACATAGAGCATTCAAACCAAATCCTCAAGTATATAGTGTAGAACATAGAATTGATGATTCTATTATGAGTGTTGTTGAATATAATCGTGAAGAGGAATTGGATGCAGCAGATGAGAGTCGATTGAAAATGGAAAACGTTGAATATAACAAACCATATGATTATTCAAAAGGACCTCTCATAACTTTTGTTAAACAACAGGATAATACAAACACACTTTGGGTTATCACATCAATCCCTGAGTCCTCTTCTAATGTTGGTCCCGTCCAACAAGTTGCACAAATTAATGGTCCTTTACCTTCTTTAAGTGAAATCACACCATTACCCGAATGATGTCAAATCCTCAAATATTTTTATACATTTATGTATGACATTAATCTTTTGGAACATGAAATTGAAATAAATTCAGAAATAAAAGTTGAAACTTTTCAATCACCTTATGCGCGAAAACAAAGAGATGTCTTTCAAAAACATCTTTTACCCCATGTTCGAAATCTTTGTATGTGTGCAACACATTGGTACCGGGATCTTCAGAAGGAGATTGGGCACTTGAAAACAATTTTCAAATCAAATGAGGCATGGACATTGAAAACCAAAAAGAAAAACAAATTTTTTCGAAACCATGGTGATCGACTCTTGGAAGATGTTATCTATGCTGATACCATATCACTTGTTTTGTATCATTCTGATGTTTCTGCTTCTGATAATATTGCTGTTAATTCTGTTGATAAAGTTGAGATTATTGATAATGTGTCTCAAATCGAATCTTTGAAAGCTGAAAATGAGCGTTTGTTAAATGAACTTTCAATTGTAAAACGTCGTCTTCAATGGTGTCAAAAAGATTTTAATGATCGAGAACTTGCTTTACAAAAAAAACTCAAACAGTCGAGTGCTAAAACTTTTGAACCAAAACTCGAACGACTGGATGAGGAAAACGTGTCTTTAAAGTGTCAAAATTTTAAATATGAACAAGAAATTGCAAAAGTCAAGACTGAATATGGTGTCATATTTAATTTGCTCAAAAAGACTCGTGCAAAAGCGTCAAACTATATTGATGATCATCTTGCATACACTAAAGAAGTATTAAACCACAATGGCAAAACACGCTCTGAAAACCAAGATTTGTTACACACTATCATAGAGTTGAAAGCGGAGTTGGTGAAACTTAGGAAAGATAAGTCTAGTAACATAAATTTCCTTGCACCTGGAATGTTTAAAATTGACATTAGGAAGCCCACTGACACAACACAAGGTACTAATGTGATTCCTTCCACTTCTACAGGAGTAGTTGCCTCTAATCCTAGCGTTAGCATTTCACAGTCTAGAAGCGTTCACAAGAAGAATAGGAAGTTGCAACGTAAGAGAAGATCAATAAAGACCCCTGTAGTAGAAGAACACACTAGTACTTTGAATTAAACACATGTTGCTTCCACTTTAGACATTTTGTTAGACAAATGTAATAGAAAAGGTGATGTAACGAATGTTAAACCTTTAAGTACTTTTGATGTTGAATTTGAATCTTCTTGTGTTGTATCTCGTAAAAGTATGCTTTCTGATTGTCATGTAACGAAAAAGTGATGTAACGAATGCTAAATCTATCTTATCTCGTTATCAGAAACCTAATAATGGCATTACCTCTAGGCCCACTACTGCTTCTAAGTATGTGCTAGGAAAACTGCCTTCTAGTGTTTCTGAGAACAACATTGATGTACCCATAGCCCCATCCCCCCTCCTAGGAAGAAATTATCACCTAGTCCATTCACTAAGACTAAATCACAAACTAGTTGGACTTAGCAGAGATGGTTACAAAATACACCTGGATTTACATGGATTCCCAAAATTATAAATATGTGTGTTTCATCTGTAACTGTATCGGAACCCTCTAACTCATCGGCTTCCACCTCTACTTCTATTCCACCTGTGTCGTCTGTGTGTAATGCAGGTGATACAGATCATCCTTTGGATTGTTGATAGCGGATGTTCCCGGCACATGACATGAAACCTCAAACTTCTCACAAACTTTGTATCAAAGTTCATTGGCACTGTCAGGTTCGGGAATGATCACTTCGCAGCTATCATGGGCTACAAAGACTACATCAATGGGAACATCGAAATTAGCAGGGTTTATTATGTTGAAGGTCTTGGACACAATATTTTCTCAGTCGGCCAATTTTGTGATGGTGATTTGGAAGTTGCTTTTAGGGAAAAACTTGCTTCATTTGTGATCTACAAGGAAACGATCTTATGTCTGGAAACCGCATTTCAAGCCTTTACACAATCTCAATGCAAGACATGATCACTTCATCTCCCATCTGTTTACTTTCTAAGACAACATCTACAAAATCATGGCTGTGGCACCGACGACTTTCACATTTGAACTTTCAAACCATAACTAATCTTGCACGACACAAACTAGTTGAAGGTCTTCCAAGGTTTAGGTATTCAAAAGATCACTTATGCTCAGCTTGTGAACAAGGGAAAAGCACTCGTGCTCATTTTCCTTCAAAGGTAGAAAACAACTCTCAATGTGTTCTTCATCTTCTTCACATGGATTTGTGTGGTCCGATGCATGTGCAGTCGATTAATGGCAAACGCTACATTCTTGTAATCATTGATGACTACTCCAGATGGACTTGGGTTTATTTTCTTCGAAGTAAAGATCAAGCTCCACAAATGATCATCACCTTTCTCACGAAAATTCAAGTTCAGCTCCGTAACACATTTAGACAAGTCAGAACATACAGAGGAACTGAATTTGTGAACCAAACTCTTCGCGAATACTATGAGAATGTGGGAATTGAGCATCATACATCCATTTCACGAACACCAGAACAAAATGGAGTTGTCGAAAGATGAAACCGTACGTTAGTGGAAGCTACAAGAACGATGTTGATAAATGCAAAACTTCCAGATTACTTATGGGCAGAAGCCGTGTCAAGTGCATGCTACACTCAGAACCGTTCTATGATAACCAAATGCCACAACAAAACACCTTATGAGCTTATCCAAAACAGAAAACCGAATCTCAAACACTTTCATGTATTTGGTGCTCTTTATTACCCGAATAACGATCGTGATGACTTTGGAAAGCTCAAGGCCAAAGCTGACATTGGAGTATTCGTTGGATACTGTGAAAACTTAAAAGGATACCGGATCTGGAATCTTCATACAAAGGAAATTATGGAAACTATTCACGCTAATTTTGATGAGCTCACAGAAATGGCTTCTGAGCAAAACAGCTTGGAACCCGGACATAACCGTCTCAACTTCCCCCAATCATCAGTTGATCAATCATTTTAACTCACTCATCATCAGATGGAAACATTGTTTGCTCCATTTTTTAGTGACGATCTTGAATAACGTGCTCCAGATGTATCAAATGTTTCCGCTGCTCAACCTGATACTAATCCATTACCTAATACACCTGAAACAAAAACAACTGTTGTTGATGCACCTCCGATTGAATCTCCAACAATAGCTTAACAAAGCGCTTCTAATGACAATGACCCAGCTGATGATATTCTTAATCAAGATGAACCTGCACCCGCGGATTATGTTGGAAATGCATTCTTTAACCCTTTCGCTACTAAAACTGCAAATCCAGATGTTGCTGAATCTTCTACCAGCCATCTGAATCCACCAAATCTGCACAATGTATACCAACATCAACCCTCCACACACCGATGGACTAAAGACCATCCTCTTGTTAACATCATTGGCAACCCAAACCAACCAGTCGTAACGAGACAACGCCTTCAGTCTGACGGAGAACATTGCATTTATGCACTCACCGTTTGTCAATCTGAACTCAAAAACATTAAAGAAGAAATGACTTATGACAACTGGATTGAATCCATGCAAGAAGAGCTGAACCATTTTAAACGTTTCGAAGTATGGGAATTGGTTGAAAGACCAACAAGGGTGTACGTCATTGGTCTCAAATGGATTTGGAAGAATAAGTTAGATGCTGAAGGTACGGTTATCCAAAACAAGTCACGTCTGGTGGCTAAGGGTTATAGACAGGAAGAGGGTATTGACTTCGAAGAATCATTCGCACCGGTAGCTAGACTTGATGCTGTACGGATTTTCTGGCATTTGCGGCTCACTTGAACACTGTTTATTCAATATCATGGGGCACACATTTTAATTGTTCAGATTTATGTGGATGACATCATTTTTTGTTCCACCCACAAAAAGTACTCAAACTCTTTTTCACATCTAATGAAAACAAATTTTGAAATGTCAAGGATGGGTGAACTTACGTTCTTCTTAGGACTGCAAGTTCATCAATCACCCTGTGGTATTTTCTTAAGTCAGTCCAAATATGCTCTTGAAATATTGAATAAACATGGAATGCAGAGTTGTGACACCTATGCAACACCAACAAACTGGATGCTGATTTACATGGGAAATTGATTGACCCTACCAAATACCGTAGTATTATTGGGTCTCTCATGTATCTAACAACCAGTAGACCCGACATTGTATTTTCTGTATATCTTTGCTCCCGTTATCAGTCAAGGCCAACTGAAAGACACCTCTCTGAGGCTAAAAGAATTCTCTGATACGTCAAGGGAACCATTAACTTGGGGATTTGGTATCCGAAGGATTCTGGTTTTGAACTAATAGCTTTTTCAGACGCTGACCACGCAGGATGCTTAGATTCACGGAAAAGTACTTTAGGAGGTTTACAATTCCTTGATGATAAATTAGTGTCATGGCAATCGAAGAAACAAGATTGTACATCGTTGTCATCAACTGAAGCTGAATATGTAGCCATGTCTGCGTGTTGTGCTCAAGTCATTTGGATGAGTACACAACTCAAAGATTATGGTTATGTATTTGACAGAATTCCGGTGTACTGCGACAACAGAAGTGCTATTTCAATATCGTGCAACACTGTTCAACACTCAAAGTCAAAGCACATTGATCTTCGATATCATTTCATCAAAGAGCATGTGGAAAAGGGTACAGTTGAATTATACTTTGTAGGTACAGAACACCAATTGGCGGATCTTCTCACTAAAGCCTTGCCTCTCGCAAGATTTACTGATTTGATTCACCGTATTGGCATGAGGTGTTTGACTTTAGAAGAACTGGACGAACTTTTAAAACATTCTTGAAAAGTCAAACACCAAAACCTCTTTTGTAAATATTTTTCAAAAACAAAAATATAAAATCTTATAAAATCCAAAAATATTCTTCTATCTTAAAATCAAACATTGCAAGTACAAAACTTCTATCAACACTGTGTTCTATCAAACATTTCACAATTTTTCCGAACAAGTGTTGAGGGGGAGAAAGTAAATATTTTTCAGTTTCATAAAACCTTATACTTGCATGTTACCAAAAATACGTTGTTTCTTTTAAATAGTGGATATGTATCTTGTTATATACTCTCCTCGGACTCAAATGTTTACAAATTTCACTATTTCAAAAGTCGAGGGGGAGTATCGTTAAGTTTCTTGCCTAAAATGTGTTTTGTCTAACCAAAATTGAAGTTAATGGGTCTTCGTTGAAAAAGTTTGAGGTTGAGGGACTAAACTTGTTAATTTTTCAAAATAATTTTGAACAAAACCAACCCTCCAACCTCATTCAATGCTTTACCTACTTGTATTTATTCAAAAACCTACCAAGATCCTACGGCTCCTATTCAATCTTCAAATCCGTTCAACAAAATCAAAATCTGTAAGTAGAATACGGTTTAGATCATGTTTTTAAACAATGGTTTTCAAAATCTTTTCAATCCAACGATTGAATCTTTCAAACTTTTGATTCTTAGCATACGCGTATGCGTAGGATTTAAGGATTACGCATATGTGACTTTGTGTTCAAATGAATGATGTAAAAACATTTCTAAACTTGTATTAAACTCATTTCAAACACCCAATCATACCCACAATAACGAATTGAACGATTTTTGAAATTTTAGGGTTTATGTTCATGTTTGAGGTCTTTCTTATATGAGTGTTCTGCTATGATTAGATGTGTGGAATTGTGTTTGAACATAATATGTAACATGATTTGAGCTCTCAGTCTTACCCATAAACAATAAATCGTAAGAATTAAAAGGTTAGGGTTCCTGAGGTCGTACTATATGAATCCTTTTATTATGTGGTCTATTTGTGTTAAAATTTGTTCCAATACACTCCTTAGACATCTAGGAATGTGCAGAAAACAATCTTGTTTGAATTCCATGGCTGAATCTGTTATGCGTAGGAACTAGGGTTTAGGGTTTAAGCCACTCTTACGCCTAAGCTGTTCTTCGCGTATCTGTTTTAGTCTTGTGCCTGTTTTGTGTTTCTGATTGTGTTAAGATTACTTTGTAATCATGTTGTTATGTTTATGTTTCTCAGGTTGATTACTCGTAAAAGTTCAGACTTAAGGTGTTCCTCATTACGCATAAGGAAAACCTTTATGCGTAAAGGTTACGCATAAGAGAAATCTTAAGCGTAACACTTACACATAAAGGGTCTACAGTGGGAATACGCGTATCCTGGAAGGATATGCGTAAACTAGGATGTTTACGCCTACGCTTTACTCTTACGAGTAAAACTTACGCGTAACATTTTGCTAAAAGCTTACGCGTAGCACATAAGCTTTTGTACTAGTTTTACGCGTAAGAATTTCTTACGCCTAAGACTTGCCCTTACGCTTAAGCTTACGCCTACGCCTAAAGCTCCTTTTTACGCATAAATTCACATGTTTACGCTTAAGCCAACTATTCACCTTGTTTTGAACTGTTACGCGTAGAATGACTTGTAATAGTTACACTTAAGTCAAAAAAAAAACCCAATATGTTACTCATAAGCTCTCAAAAGTTAAAATGTTGTGTGTTTAAGTGAAACTTGGACATTAAAACTTCAAAATTAACATATTCACGTAACTTATCACGTCAACTTCAAATTATTGGACTAAAGTGACTTTGTACTCATAACATTCATAAACATGATAACTTCAAACAAGTAATTAGACTATAAATCGAACTAAGACTAACACAATGTCTTTCAATATGTTGGTTCTTTTGTCTAAATATCTTTCAGATCACAAAATGGCTGTCAATCAAGAGAACCTCAATGCCCCAAATGAGCTCACTATGGCTGATATCTTCCCTGCTGGTTACGACAAAGTCATTGAAAAGAAAAATCTTTGTGTTGACTTCAACAACTTCACTTGTTCTGAATCCTCATGCAGAGTTGTTGTTGACATCCTCAAGAATCACCCTTTCCATCTCATGCTTACCAACTCTGCCACCATACCCGATATCTACATTCATCAGTTTTGGCATACTATGGACAAAATAGACGGTCAAGATGCGGTTAAAGTGACCCTTGGCACTAAGGAAGTCACGGTCACTGTGGCAGATCTTCATGTCATTCTTCTTCTTCCGGTCATTCCTTCTACTGAATACGTCCCGATTCCAAATGAAGAGGAAGTATTGGATTTCTTGATTAACATTGGATTTAACGAAGCTTCTGGCATCATCTCCAAGCATTCCAGAGTTGATCTCAAAAATATCCCACAACCCTGGAGGACCCTCTATATCATGATCCCCAATTCAGTCTCAGGCAGAGATAGTGGTCATGAACACCCGAAGCTTATGCATCTTCAAACTTTATGGGGAATGGTTCATAAGAACTACATTGATTATGCTAGCTTGATCTGGGAAGACATGATGCAACATTACAGGAAGCCTGGTACCAAGATTCCCTTCATCAGATACACCAAGTTATTGATCCACAATCTTCTGAGGAAGAACCAGGATATCCCACTGAGACTAAATGACCCCGACACGCACTCTATGCTGACTGAGCCTACCCTAAACTCTGTTAGGTTCAAAGACTCATCAACCCAAAAACAAGGTGCGAAACTCCTTGCTTGCTTGATTACTGATGAAATCAAGGTTCTTCCGTCTTACCAACGTTACAAGGAAGCAGTGCGTGCGGGAAAATTTAGCTTCATGGATGAGAAGAGAACTCCAGTGGCTACTACAAGGTCTAAGAGATCCGGAAGCACTGGAAGCACTAGAAGCACAACAAAGTATAAGAAAAGAAATCCAAGTAGAAAGAGGAAAGTCACAAGAAAAATCATTCATCCTAAAGCAGAACCAGAACCAGTTCAACAAGATGACGATTCTGAAACTGAGTCGGATGACCTTACTGTCTACTCCGAAGTATATACAGTTAAGAAGATAGAGGACAACCCTGCTAGTCCTTAATCTGATAAAGGGAAGAAATATCTTGATGATGAAGAAGAAGACGTATCTGATTGGGAGTATGATCCGAATGCTGCAGAGAAACAACTCCAGAAAAATCTGAAGCAACAAAGGATGGAGAAAGCTACTGAAGAGTTCGCACTTCAACAAACTAAAGAACGTGGAGGTTCCAGCGGTGGTGTTATATCTACATCCGTTCCTGATCTGGTTAATCAACCTGGTAAAGGAACCGATGCCACCACCAAGGAACTTACAAAGGAAAAGCAGCAAGAGGATGAAGAGTTGTTTGATTATGGAGGTGACGAACAAGAGCATGATGAGCGAATCGTAGATAAAGATCATGAGGAACCTGAAAAGGAAAGGGCAAAAGAAAAACTTGCTAAGAAGGCTGAAGAGGAACGCATTCGAAGGGAAACTGATGCCTACATCTTAGACAATCCTGACCATAATCCTCAACAATCTTCAGAAATACCCACCTCCAAAGCCGAATCATCATCTCACTCATCTCCACCACCATCCAAAGAAACAACAACAAAATCATCTTCAAAATCAATCAAGAAGAAGGCCGATACTTGGGCATCTCGCACCAAAGCCAAGATCCAGAAAGCATTGCTTCAATCAAGAAAACAAAAACAAAGTCTTCAGGAACAAATATTGAACATGCTGGCTGGCAAGTTCATCGAGCTTTCTCAGCAGATGGAACAATTCAAGGGAGAAAGAGAACATATCAAGGCATTTCTCACCAGGGACGTCCAAGGAGAAATGAATCAGCAGATCAGGAACTACACTCATCACTTTCTCCTCAAATATGTTCCTACCATAACGAAAGAAATGTTCACAAATCAGTTCTACCCAACACTCAAAACACTGGTCAAGCAAATGATTACTACAACACTGGTGGTCATGCAAACCCGACCAGTCCAGCCTCCAGTTGTCACCGAAGTTGATATGATCTCACAGTTGGTGCTTCAGATGTCTCCTCACACCAGATGAATCAAAGTTTTATGAGGTACTTCTTGCACATCAACTGAAAACTTCGTGCAAGGAAGCTGCTGGTCTGGACAAACGACCAAGACATGATAATGATAAGGATCAAGACCCGAATGCTAAACGTCAGAAGAAGACCGACGAGTCATCATCATCCATGCCACCACCACCTTCTAAGACCACCACCACACTCACAAGACAAGCTACACAACGACCTACTTCATCTGAAAAACCTCGGGATGCAGATTCTCCACCACCATAGCAGAAAACTGGTGATTACTTCATTTACACCGGTGGTTAGGATCAAGACATTCCTGAGACCCAACAACAACCATCACCTCGACCATCACCGCCACTAGAATCATCCTCCAGAACAAAGAAGAAGAAGCAAGGTTCTGTCGTCTCATGGTTGGACGAAGACGACACAGAGGAGTATGATTGGTTTAGCAAATTGGTTGATGCTACACCCAGATTGCCTGAAGGTCAAGAACCGGTAGACGGTCGAACAATGGAGCAGGTAAAGATTATCCCAGATGAGTTCAAAGTGAAGAAGATGACAAAACGGGAGCTGCGCAGGATAAAGAATGACGCATTCAACTTGTTGAAAGACAGAGCATGCAGCGCAGTTGAAGTCGAATATCATTTGGATAACATTGCCCGTGCAATGTCCAACAACACCGACTGGCTGAATCCCGAATCAAACATCGACCTTACAAAAAAGGATAACACTCCCTACTACACTAATTGGACAAAACCTCTACCTACAATTGGCCGACCCGAACAACCTAAGATTCCTTACCGTTTCTTCTTCAACAACGACCTTGAATTTCTTCAACACGAAAGTAGCATTAGCAAGAAATATGCTACTTCACTCACCTTCAACATCCCATCTGCAGTATTCTCCGACAACGTAGCCATTGAAGAAGACGCTGCAAAGTTGTTTGTCGACAAAGTTGTGGACTACGACATTGATGCCAAATATGGTATTCATCATTGGCCTGAAAGGAGGAGATTGTACTACAGAAGCTGTCAAGTTTGTAAGTCTAACAAGGATGTGAAGAGTGACAAGAAAATTGTTGCTGTAATAAAGGTTACACTGGAGACAAAGTGGGGTTATTCATTCTTGTTCGAGATCAAGGTCAAGCAACAAGATGAAGTAGAGTATGATTTCACTGAATCTGACTTCTCAGAGTTGTCTCTCAACGACATTGAAGACTTGTATCTTACAAACGTACAAGGAAGAATGTGACAGTTTTCCACAGAAATCCAACTCCAGTTCATCACTACACTCCTCATCTTCATTCGCAACAAGGTTATTCGTGAACCTGTTGAAGATCTACAACTTGCGGTCGAATCATACCAGAAGCAGAATAATCTTACAAAACCGTTGCTACACTTTCCCAACCTTAATCAACAAGCTCAATACACCATCATGTATAAACCGAAGTTTGGAATCGTCTACCGCAATGAACATCATCATACATGTTTCATGACATTTGACGAGATCCACAAGTTATGTGACATGACGTTGAAGATGGTTCGAGACAGGTTAGCTTATCGTTTAAAGGATATTGAAGAGTGTATTGGTAAGAAGAAGAGATTGAATTCAGAGGAACGCAAGGAAGTTCTCAGGTTCATCACGCGGCTGGATAAAAGGTTGTTCCACCGATATCAGATGAGAAGGTTAGAAAGCTATGTGGGAGGACGACAAAGTTTCCCTATCTTGACATTCCAACGTGAAGATAAGGTTCCAGGTCATGTGTAATCTTTGGGTACTCTTTCAAACACTCTTGATTGTATTTTGACATTTGATTTATTTATTCATGATGGTTTGTGCACATATAGCAGTGCACAACCCGTTCTTGTAATGAAAGGACCATGTGGTACGCTTCAGTGCCACAATCCTTATAAAAGGAGCGAAAGCTTCTTACTTTTGAGTAAAATTTATCAAACTTTCAAAATTTTCAAAATTTTGCTCAAAAGAACAAGTACTTTCTCTCTCTCTCTCTCTCTCTCGTGTTTTCTAAATCTCAAAAGTTAATATCACTTGTTGAGGGGGAGTATTTGCAAACTAATTTGTTCAAACAATGTTCTTTGTGGAAATATTCCTGTAAAACTCAAAATGGTCATATTCGATATCAAAATTTCATCAAAAATAACATTAATATGCCATTTTTTAGGGGGAGAAAAATTATGTGATACAAATATGTTGGATAATGAATTGAATCTAAGTGTGCTAAGACTTAAACTCTTGAATTGACGAGCTCTCAAATGTCATAAATCAAAAAGTCTTGTCCGGGACGGGTAATAATTTCAAACTAGTTCGCTAGTGATGTAAACGTGTCTCGCAAAGGACTAGTCTTAGTAGAATGTACCATCCGAGAAACTCTTGGTAGACTTGAACCTTGACGTGTCTAACCTCCTTACCAAGGAGTTTTTACAACTTCAAGCTGACCTAGTCAATGATGTAACCGTGTCTCGCGGGGAATTGTCTATCTTGAGTCGATCAATTCAAAAGTGCGCGCTCTACCCTCACTGTGTAGATTTCAGTCAAAACTCATAAGCACATGTGGAGGGGGAGTATTTCTGAAAATGAAAAACTTTCGAAGTGTTACAAACATATTTTCACTCATAAACACTTTGAGAGATTTTCATGGAAAATGGTTATGGCAACATAGGATAGTCATGGAGCTATAAGGTGACTAAGTTTATGGATAAAAGTCCTATGATCCGCCAGAGCTGGAGGGATCTATCCAAGGACATCACCAATAGTTAGTATTTAGAAGTCCTTAGGTATGATTGACAAAGGAGAAAATAAGAATCGGAGAAAGAAGGAGTTGAAGAATTAAAAAGAAAAGTAAAGAAAATGGTGAAAAGAAATAGCCCTCCAAATTATTCAACTTAGGGCAGACACCGGGTTCAATTCATATGCTACTGGTTGTCACAACATGACACCGGTATTGGAGATAAAGTCGTCATAGACCCAGTGACGCAATGCACTAAACCTTCTTAACCACTCAAGTTCTCTTAATAGAGCTTGTTTCATTATCACTAGGAACCCTACGTAATCTATCGGCTCTCTCTTAGAGATTGTTGTTAATGAAGAAGGAGACCCTCTCCCTAGTCTTCACATAGGAAAACCAAAGCGCACTATTGAGTCTAGAGCCACGAGATTCATCAAAAGATCTCTTAGGAACACTTAACTTTTTATCACTTGTCGTTCAACAAATAAGAACGCAAGTGAAACATTCTAGAGTCCTTCGCAGATCCTAGAAATTTGCCAATAACATTTATGAGGGGATTCACAAATGTGATCCTTAGTGATTGAATGGAAACTCCTGCCAGGGTCAACATCAAACAGCCCTGACAGCAGGTCACTTCGGTAAGTCCTTGTGGGTTACGCTTAGTGTTCGCGGTGGTCTCAAACGGTCTACAGTCGTGGAGTGATACTTCGGTATACTCCAGTGACTCACAATGACAGAGTAACGATATTGAGTACGGGGACATCCCAATGACCATCCGGTTTAATATTCATCTAAATCCGTGCCAGCGAATTGGGATATGCCTGTACAAAATATCTGAACTCTTACGTCAGGAACTTTATTGCTAACTATCTACATGCATGATTGGAGATCCAAAAGAATCAGCACTGGATTCTCCACATGCTCATACCAACAACAACGCATATGAAGTTCTCTCAATAGACAACTCAAAAGTTAAAATGATTCTTCATCAAAGCCAAAGAATCTACAGACTCGAGAACAACTTCACATCTGAAATCCAAATTCAAAAGATGTGTGAGCATGGTGGAGAAAGACGTGGAGACACCTGAACGATGAAGCTGACCAATGGCAGACAACAACATACTATCAATACATCCACAAAAGAACAAAGAACAAAGAACACTACAATGTCAAAGCTGAAAATTTCAAAAGAAACAAGATCCCAAACAAGGGGAGATTGTTGGAACTTAAAGCATCTCTACTTACAAGAAAGAAGAGTGCTAGAAGACGTCGAGCAACCACTATTACATTATAACTATTACTTAGGGGGAGATTGTTGGAAAAGCTCCTAAACAGTATTATCAAGTGTTAGTCATTTCTATTTAATAGGTTGTATTATTATGGCTTTTATGTTAGTAATTAAGGCTTATGTAGAAAGCCCATGAGCCTATGCAAAGGCCCAAAAGGCCAAGGAAGGGACTAGATGTGTTGCCCTAGCTCCCTTCCCCTATAAATACCTTGTTACCTCTCATATGAGAGGTGTTGTTCACCTTTAATACATTACGCATAACCTTTATCATTCATACGTGTGTTTGTGTGTTCAACCTTCTATCTTCATCTCATTTCTATCATCTACATACTTGTGTTAACGTATGGTGACCTAACACCTATAGATTCATGGGGGTAGAACCGAATGATCTAATTTTGGTTAACACTATCATTGAATGTAGAGATGCTAGCTTTGACGAACACATGTTTAAAACTATTCCTAAGGCACATGAAATATCTAAGGAAATTGTGTCTACATAAATTCCCATAACTACTGAAAGGAATGATGATGGCTCTTCCCAAGATCATCAATAAGTTGAACCTAGAAGGAGCCCATGTCAACGAAGGAAAAGAACCTTTTGTCCTGATTTTGAAATGTATCTAGTTGAAGGAGATAGACAAGGTTTGATAAAGGAATATCCAATAATTTGTAATTTGGATGAAGACCCACAAACATACTCTGAAGCAATGAAATCTCATGATTCACCAACATACGCCTCGAATGCAGGGACTACAACCATTAGCATATTGATTGCCTTAGCTTCCATCAATAAACTCATAATTCACCAAATGGATGTCAAGACTGCTTTCTTGAATGGTGAATTAGAGGAGGAAGTGTACATAGAGCAACCAGAAGGTTTCGTAACACAAGGACAAGAAAACAAAGTCAGAAGTTTGTTAAATCATTAGATGGGATACGGACTTAAGCAAAGCTCCAAACAATGGCATCAAAAATTTAATCAAGTGATCTTATCTAATGGCTTTAGAACTAACGAATCAGACAAGTGTGTATATAGTAGATTCGTTAACGGAAAAGGAGTTATAATATGCTTATATGTAGATGATATGTTAATCTTTGGAACCAAACTAGAACAAGTGCAAATGACAAAGAAACTTTTGTGTTAATCTTTGTAACCGACCTAGAACAAGTGAAAATGACAAAGAAACTTTTGTCTAAAAACTTCGTTATGAAAGATTTACGAGAAGCTGATGTTATCCTAGGCATCAAGATTCTTCAAAAGGAAAATAGACTCTCACCATATCGAAAAGATCTTAAAGCATTTTGACAACTTTAACTGTTACATATTAGCACTCCATTCAAAGTAGGTTCAAGTTAACTTACAACACTGGTAGAATCTTATCCAAAAAAAAGTACGCTAAGGTTATTGGTAGTCTTATGATGTCATGTCATGTACTAGACGTGATATTGCATATGGCATAGGAAGATTAAGTAGGCATACTGGTAGTCCTGACAAGGAACATTGGGATGATGTAAATCGAGTATTTAAATACTTGAAGAAAACCATGGATTATGATTTGGAATACAGTGGAGATCCATCGGTATAAGAAGGTTATACTGATGCAAGTTTGATAACTGGTCAAGAAGACCACGCATCCACGAGTGGATGGATATTCATTTTTGGTGGGGGTGCAGTGTCTCTGGGATCAAATAAAGATACTTGTTTAACAGACTCTACTATGGCAGCAGAGTTTGTGGTGTTGGCTTGATGCTGCAAAGAAGCAAAATGGCTACAGGGCTTGTTAATAAACATAACCTTTTGGCCAAAACATATGCCCCCAATCTATGTGCATTGTGATAGTCAATATACACTATCAAGAGCGTACAATCATGTGTACAATGGTAAGTCCAGGCATATCAGACTTGGCCACACACAAGTCAATCAATTGATAAATGATGGTGTCAAAAACTAGAAGGGGGGTTGAATAGTTTTACCGATTAAAACTTTGTTTTAAAATATTTAGATCGACTTATGTAAATCTATTTAGATGTATATATATGTTGGATTTTGATAGATAGATATGTAAATATGTAATGCAAAGGTAAAGAGTAAGAGACACAAAATCACGACACAAGTGTTTATAGTGGTTCGGCTACAAGGACACCTTCCTTGCCCTACTCTACTCCCCGAGTCACCTACTCGAGAGTTCATTAGCACTACATGACACAACTCCTTATGGCGGAGAAGCCTTCACAACGTCGCCTACTCTTTTTCTGGTACAAGGCTAGACACCTGGTTCTTCCACAAGGTAGAACCACAGCTATCACAACGTTGCCTACACTTTATCCATTACAAGGCTAGATACCGAGTTCCATTACAAAGGAGGAACTATTACCTAACACTAAACAACACCTATCCCAAAGGAGACCCAATCCTTATTACAACATCATCAAGGATATCAATATCCTTGGATACAAACTATCTCTATTTGTACATCGATACACCATATCGATTGTACACCCTTGGCATCTTTCACTAATGCCTTTGACTTGACCTTTTTGGCATCTTTCACTAATGCCTTTGACACGGACGTTCGACACCTTTCACTAATGCCTTCGTCTTGACTCTTTTGGCATCCTTCACTAATGCCTTTGACACGAACGTTAAGCACCTTTCACTAATGCCTTCGTCTTGACCCTTTTGGCATCCTTCTCTAATACCTTTGACACTACACTTCTATCGAGGAAGAAAGAACTATCAACAAGAAAACTTCAGTAGTCTTGATGATGATGAAGCATGGCAACTCATGGACTTGAGCTTGCTCGACTTCAAGAGAAGGTGATCTCGCCTTTAAGAGGGACCTAGAGAATCACACAAAAACAAAAACAAACTACATAGAAAGATCCTTTGAATCTAAGGTTAAAGAGTTTACAATACTAGGTGAAAGTATGTGTAGGAGTGGTAACCTACAATGAAGAAATGGCTCACTATTTATAGAATAAAACATGCTACTGTTCCACGGATCCCTTACTTGAGGGATCCGTCCAGTGTAAACTGGGGGAACCGTGGGACGCTCCTCTTTGCCCATGGGTTTTGGGTCATGGGTCATGGGTTATGGGTCATGGGTCCTAGACTTTGGACCATGGGTATCCAAGTAGATACAATGTATCTAGAATATGCAATATATCTAGTCCATGGGTTATGGGTTAGCTCCATGGGTCATGGATAATACCCATCATGACTTATGCATGATGTCATGCAATGGGTTATGGATTATGCTCCATGGGTATGGGTCATGGACTTTGGGTTTTACCCAACTACATTCAATGTATTTAGTCAATGGGCCAAATACTTTAGACTTCTACCTATTCTATTACCCATTATAATACATACTAAGTATGTATATATCTACCCAATATGTAAACACTAGTTGTTGTACATATGCATTACTAAATCACGAAAGCACTATTACTTGTTTAGTGTTTTATGTGAAAACGTAAGTGAGTTAGTAAACTATTGGCTCAAACTATTTGCGTATTTTATTTGTTTCGTTAAAATGATTTTACGTTTGTTATCGACAAAACATTAGAAGATCGTAAAATACAAATAAACGTTTTTACGGCTTATTTGTATTAACAATCTATCCCTTTTTGTTGATGACAAAACATAAGATTATTTTAAGGAAAAAATAAATTCGTAAAAGTTTGAATTGAGTTTTTACTCTCTTCTCCCCCTTTTTGTTGAAACAAAAAGAGCGTCGAAAAGAAACTAACACATTGTTTTAAGAAAAACATGTGAAAAGAAAAAGAATAAAAAAAAATAAAGAGTAAGTGAGGAGAAGTATTCTTGAATTAGCTCCGCCTTGACGAGTCCATCCCTTTGTGAGGGCATCAAGTAAGAAGAAATACTCAACTAGTGCATTGTAACTATTTTTGCAAATGGTTTCATCTTTGTGACGAATATGCTCCCCCTTGATGATTGCAACTTTGCAAGGAGGACTTCATGTAATGTAATCCTAATGTGAATGACATGGCAAATGATTTTGCAAGGTATTGCTTTGACACGAAACTCCCCCTAGCTAAGGGTGTCAAAGTCTTCATGTGTATATTAAAAATCTACAAAACAAATGTTAGAAAATAAGTATATAATGCATAATTTTCTGTAAATAAGACTTAAGTTAGTAATAAACAAGTCTTCTGTTGCACGGATCCCACGGTTCCCTCTTTGGAGGGATCCGTCTAAGCAAAACTGAGGGATCCGTCTGTCTGTAAGCATCAGACAACAATAGTGATGCAACAAGTGATGTTAACATCAAAATGAGATATATATTAAGGCACCAAACATATTATCAAGACAATATGACATAAAACATGTAATTTCATTCAATAAAAAATGCGAGAGATGATCTACATATCTCTAAAACTAAGAGAATGATTCAAACATGTAATACATTTCTACTATTTCTAATGAGTAACGGAGACCTAAAAAGCATCAAAGTGCTTGGATCTAAGGATGAGTAGACTTGTTGATTTGGTCCAATCGTTCAAGGAGATGATTAAACATGAAATGTAACTCATTTCGTACTTCTTAAACAAGTCCTTGGGTGATTTGACAATTAGAGAAATTTTTGTTAAGACTAGGAACCGAAGGAGGTTGGATGTTTTGAGGGGGCTCCACAAAGGATGGTGGAGGTGCGTTGAGTAATGTAGGATGTGGTTCCACTAATAATGAAGGTGATGATGTATGAGTTGGTAATGGAAAGTCCTCTATATGGTTAGATCTTTGGTGATTCCTTGTCTCTATAGGTAGACTATTTGGTGATGTAGGTGGTTCCCTATTTAACGAGATGGTTGGTGAGTGGGAAGTCCTTGGTGGTGAGTGCTATAATGAGTAGAGATTTGGATGGGAAAGAGGTTCGGTAAAGGAATGTAGTCTAGGTTCTAGAAATGAAGGCTTGGGTGTTTTACTAGAACTAGGTGCATTTGGTTTAGAGCTTGATGAAGTCTTTTCCAACTCTAAAGGTCTAATGCTAATTCTCACGGTTCTTTTAGCTATTGTTGATTGAGGTTGTTGAGGTGGGATTCTAGGATTTCGACTTCTTACGGGTGATGATTCGGTGGATGATATCTCATGGAACATATGAGTATTCTTCTTGGATGAACCTTTGTTTGAAGAGTTCTTGCTCGAAGCTTTAGTCATAGTGAAGGAGAGGGTGTAGTAGAGGTTTTCAACTACTGATTTTTAGGATTGTGGTAAAAATGGTGACTTAAGCTCTTAAGAGTGTTTGGTTTATAAAGGATGAATTTGAGTTAAATGAATTAAATTCATGACCACTAAGAAGATTTGGCATGCACCAAGGTCAAATATGGTGTTGTTCTACTCTAAGGAGTCATTAAATGGTAAGAAAAAGTGTTTAGATTACCAAAGAGGGTTTAAATTTGGAAGAAAAGCTGATTTCAAGATTTATGTAGACACGGATCCCACAGTTCCCTCTCACCAGGGATCCGTCTGCTTATAAACCAGGGATCCGTCTGTCAGACAGAGAGATAGTGGAGTGATTATGCTCTTTTAAGGCCTAGTACCTATAAATCTTTAGGGTTTGACTTTCCTTAGATGTCTTAAGTGATAGGTGACTTAAATGTCCAACCATAAGGAGTGAGGATACTTAATGATGGTATTTGGTAAGAAAGTGGACTTTTGGAGAGTGCAACTAAGTGTTTAGGGATGATACTCATTGATTTGAGAATGACAAATAATGGTAATTGATCCTAGAGATCAGATGGTGGCTTAAGAGAAATTTGAAAAATTCTAAAAAAAATAAAAAGAAATGAAAACCTGGTTTTAAGACTAAAATCAATTTGCTAAAATTGAGAGAAATATCAAGCTAAGTGTTTTGAGATGTGAGGAACAATGTGTGAGCATTGGAGCAGAAATATGGTTAGTTTTGGTGAATTGATAAATCAAAAGCACTTTGAATTTGATCCTAAGTTAGCTATGGGTGAGTGTGAGACCTACTGAGCTTGAGGAAGACTTAAGTAGTCTTAAAGAATCATGTTTAGCTAGTATGATGTGATCTAGGGGAATGATTTGATGAAAAAGGGTCTGTAGCTGCATATCTGTTTGGCCGGATCCCACCGTTCCCTCATCTGAGGGATCCTGCTAGTTATATCCAGGGATCCGGCTACTGCTGACCAGCAGCTTCTCAGCAATTGTGCAGTTTTTGCACTCTTAGCAAATGCTCATCCTAATCAGTTTTATATTCAGTAAACATATGCAAACAACAAATATAACGCATAGCAAGTGGGGATGACTAAAATGTAATCAAAAATGACTGAGAGCGACTACTTGAAAGAGATCAAGTTGTCATAAAAATCTCATTTTCCTAGCTCCTAAGTTAAAGTGTCTAAGTCCAAATCATGCCAACTCCTACAAGCTACATCCTAATCTACATAGATATTGTTTAGATGTTTACAGACCATTGTTTCACAAATTAAGGTCTATGACCTTACCTTCCCTCCACTCATTCTCCCATTTCACCTCCGTCTTCATCTCCATCTCTATCCCCTTCACTCTTCACCCCACCATCCCTACTTCTTCTTCTTCATCAAGAAGTTAGCAAAACATTTAAATATGCCCTTAGTTTGTTGCCACTCTTGTGAAGGGCTTGGGATATCCAGCAGTTGGTTGATGTATGCTAAAGGATCGAGACCGGTGTTGCCAAGGGGGTTGCTACTTCCTTCTCCTTCTCTTTGTCTTTCTCTTTCATCCGATGAATCCGTTAGTGGGTGAGGTCTCTTGCCATCCACCGTGATCCTTGTAGTCTTTCCATCGGATAAAGGCATCATGACCTTGTTGCAGAAACTGTGGTCATAGGAATAAGGATAAGGATCTAGAGCAAAGATGAAGGTTGCTAGACGGGTCAGGAGCATTGCATAAGGGAGTACCATCTTATCCATGCTTTTCACACTTGCCATTCTTTTTACCATGTAATTGGCGAGCTTGAAGTGAGTGCCAGTTACAAGGCAATAAATCATGAAGCTTAGGCAAGCATTGGGATGATCTTTGTTCCCTCCCAAGCAAAGGACGTTCTCCCTTAGCACGAGTTCCCATTTCTTGTACAATGGGAACATTTCTGAAAGCTCCATTTGAAATGGATCTCTATAGATCACCTTGGATTTTCTCGTGACTCTTGATGGAGATGCTCTTTCCATGAAGACGATATCCCTTACCGTGGTTGCTTCCGGGATGACTGTGAAGTATACTTCATGATGATCTACCACGTCATGTAGCATCGCCAATGACCATTCGTTCGAGTACATACACACTCCTTGATATGGGACACGGAGTATTCTTGCAAATTCTACAAAAGTGAGGGTGTACCCGTGCTCATTGATGATGAAGGCTATCAAAATGGTCCCATCTTCATTCCGAACGATTCTCATTGTTTTATAAAACTCAAGTACAAACACCGGACAAATTTTCTCATTAATATCCAAGAGACAATCGAAGTTAATTCCTTCAAAGACTTGGCGAATGTTGGTGTTGTTGAGGAATGATGGTTCAACCACTCGGCCTTCGTGGAAGAGCCTTTTTTCTAACATCTTGAAGGCTTTTCTATCCTTCGGGCTTAGGCCTTCCTTACGATGATACATTGGAATGTAGTGAGCGGTGTCATGGTAATCTTGTTGGCGGTTGCTAAGCATGATTGTTCCTATACATCAAAACCACAATGTGGTGTTAATTGTGTGAATAGTAGCCTAAAGGGATTAATCTCAATTTTGCTCAAAACATCTTTATTGAATTCAAAGAATGAGTTTAATTTGTATTAACAATGTTAATTCTTTGATTTATATTATCTTAGAAAACAATGTGGTAACAAATTGTGACAAACCCATTTGAGCTCAATTTCTAAAGATGAAAATTGTAATCCTAGGAATCAAAGAATGGAAATAACAATGTAGTGAAGATTATACTTACACAAGAGATTGTTTCCTTGAAGAAGATGATCAAGTTGCTCCTGTGAACAGTAAATAGGTTTTATGTTCGTGAGTTTTGATAGAGTAAAGTGGGTAGTGGAACTTCCACAGTGATCATTTCTTTCTTATTCTGTCTTTTGTTGCACGGATCCCATAGATCCCTTGTATGAGGGATCCGTCTAGTTCAAGCACAGGGATTCGGCATATCAGCAATTTGACAGCTTAAGTGATCCTTGAAAATTTTGGTTTGGGAGTTCTAATTTTTGCCTAGGGTCGATGTTTATGCTCTATAACTTATGGTTTGGGGTTTTGACGTGTTATACTAGTCGTATTTGACGAGGTTCCCTTTTTATGAATAAATCATAATTCTTTGGGAAGTTGATAACATCAAATAGTCCTGAATATTAAGTGTTAATTTCCCCCAATAATTCTTGTAATTTAAATCATTTATATGGATTTACGCTTGTTTTCCATTGTTTTCCACTTTCAGGTAAATTACTAGCATTGAAGCTAAAGAGACGCGGAACTGGAGAAATATCTAAAGATTTATCACAGTATGCTACTTTGAAGAAGTTACGACGTAACTCATCTCTCACATTACGCCGTAACTATTGCGTGACTCAGAATACCAACTTATCAGAAGGTTTCGGCGTAACTCTTCCCAAAGGCTACGACGTAACTATATTAGGTCAAATGAGGTTCCACGCCTCTGATACTTACGCCGTAACTATTACCTCAACTATGGCGTAATCAAGTTTATTGAAGACTACGGCGTAACCACTTATAAGGTTACGCCGTAACCAGCAGATCTAGTGCAAAATACGATGAAATAGAAGGTTACGGCGTAACTCTTATATTAGTTACGCCGTAACCCAGATCTGGCCTATAAATACCCCATGAATTCCAGCATTTCTAATCATCCCATTCCACACACAACAACCAGAGAACGTGGGAAAAAGCTCAAGGCAGGTCTAGAGGAGCATACGGAGCTGTCTCCAAGGGATAAATCACTCCCCTACGATAAGCATTAGCATTTTATATTTTCTTTACTTTCAATTCATGTATTTCGTACCTTTGAATATTGAATTGGTTTGTATGATTAATATGAGCGGCTAAGCACCTCTTGGTGCTGGCCTAGTTATGATTCCTTAATTGTTTTGTTTGCGTTTACTTTACTTCCGTACAATTATTTCTAAGTGTATGCATGCATAGTTTATTGGTAGCCACCCTTGGTTCGGTAGTTTTGAATGGTGGTAGAGGCCAATTGCCTAGGAGATATGACCAACTGACCCTAGGTGAGCGGACTGAGATGGGAAGGGTAAGATATGACCAACTGACGACCCTTTCTACTTGTGCGATTTGACCAACTGATCACCTATCGTTTGGATGAACTTAAGAATTAGGGGGTGAGTGTCTAAGTTCCTAACGGCTGAGCACTCACTATTATAAATCTAGCATGTAGCGGTACTTAATGACTTGGCTTAGGGGACCAGGAACAACAAGACTTGTGAGGGGACACCTGACTTCTCATGTGGTGGCATCTTTGCTGATACGTTAGGACGAATTGACCAAATGCTGTCCTCTCGACTTTGACCCCACCTGAAGTAATTGGAAGTAAGTAGACGTAGACATTACTAGCTAGGAGGATTAACTAGGTTAGCACCACTCTCCTCTATTGATTTTCCTTTTTCCATTTATCTGCTTTTATTCTGCTTTAGTAGTTTAATTAATTAAATCCCTATCGAAACCTTTATTAATCTGTGACACCTAGACTTAGTAATAATCCAACGCACATAGCTCTTGGGACGACCTCGGCTTTACCAATTACTACACTACACACGACCGGGTACACTGCCCGTTAGTGCATTAGGGTAAACCATAGGTATAACGAGACTTTATAAATATTAAAACCTGGTCAGTAAAACCTGCATCAAGTTTTTGGAGCCACTGCCGGGGAGTTATATTAGGATTAATATTAAGTCTTTCTTTTCGTTTTAAACTTTTCTCATGATCATATTTCAAGTTTTCAGGTACCATGGAAGTTGTTAACATCGATGACCTCACTCTCGAGGAATACTTGGCGTTGACAAGAGCGGAACAAGGGCCAGATCTCGTAAGACCGGCAATTGGAGCGGATGTCCGTTTCGAAATCAAAGACCAATTTATGAGGGATCTTCGTGCTAACCCTTTTTCAGGAAACAGGGACGAAAATGCATATGATCACGTTGAAAATGTCCTATACATCGCAAGCCTTTTCAACATTTCAGGCGTGTCTTATGATGCTGTTATGCTAAGGGTGTTCCCAATGACTCTTACTGGAGCTGCCAGAAGATGGATTGAAAGATTGCCCACCGGGACAATTAATACTTGGGCTCTACTTAAAAAGCACTTTATTCAGAGATATTGTCCGCCATCGAAGATCTCTAACCAGCTCTTGGAGATCCTTAATTTCAAGCAAGAAAACGATGAAACGTTGTACCAGCAGAAGGTCAACATTTTCTACAAAGGAATTAACATAACTACAAGAAAAATGCTGGACTATCAAGGACCTATCCCAAACATGACTCCTACTCTTGCAATTGAAGCCATTCAAAAAATAACAGATCACTCTCAAAAATGGCACGACGGAGGAAGCAAAAGAAACCAAGGCGGAAATTTTTACGGAATTGCAGCAATCGCTATTAAAATTGAAAATCTTAGTCGAGATATGTTGAAGGTCAGAGAACCGTTCATGCCATCCAAGTGGGTTGTGAAAGATGTGGAGGAGGACATCTCACGAAGAATTGTCCTCATATCGACGAAGAAAATATTGAAGAAGCCAAGTATGGAGAAAATCGACCGGTTTTACGGAGATAATCGTAATAGTAACGGGTATCGTGGAAATTACAACCGTGGGTATTATGGAGAAAGAAAGCCCAGTCTTGAAGAAACAATTAACAAGTTCCTGGAAACTTCAGCCCAGAAACAAAAAGAACAAGATATATGGTTAAGGGGTTTCCAGGAAAACATAAATAAAAATCGTTCCAGGCACGACGAAACCCTAAAAAACCTTGGAGCAATGATTGAAAAACTCAGTGCTGAGATAGATGAAATTGAACTTAATGAAACCAAGCACATGGTGGAATGCAACGTTGTTTTCGCCAATAATTCTCAAGAGGTGGTTGAGGAACACAAATCCACAACCGATGAATTAGAGATGACGATAACCGATAATCAGGCAGGGTTACGCCGTAACCAATTCCCTGAGTTATGACGTAACCATAATACAGAAAGCGTATCCAGGTTAGGAACGAGTTTATTTTCAGTTAAGGATATTAGCGCGAATGGGTTAATCATTCCATGTTCTGCTGGGAGTATTAATATTTTGGGGGTAGTTGATTTTGGATCTTGTATAAACATCATGCCGCTTTCCATATTCCTAAAACTTAAGATGACCCATCTTTGGGAAATGGAAATCTTGATTGAACCAGCGACAGACACCAAGATTACCCCTTTAGGAATTACAGGTGGTACTTGTATCAAGGTCAATAAATTTGTTTCAGCCCCAGAATTTGTAGTCGTCGACTTGGGGGAAAACAAAAAGGAACATTTGATTCTCGGTAAACCGTTCCTGGACACATTCGCATATTACGGCGGATACTGTGGCGATATAGTGGAGTTTAAATTGGATAAAACCTTAAGCCTTGAACCAGACAAAATTGTTACAACTAAGGATTCACCAAGGATTGAATTAGATGATTCCGATAGATTTCCGCCTTCATCTTTTGGCCACTTGCAAGGAACCGAATCGAGTGACGATGAAAGAGATGAGGAAGAGATCCCGTTTTCTGTACCCAGTTACGCTGTTAAAGGAAGAATTCACTGTTGTGTTCCTGATACTTGTTTAACTGATGGGACCAAAGTAACACTGCCCACATGTTCTCCTTTTCAAAAACGATGCAATGGAGGAGGTCAGCACCTCATTCGAATGATTAAAGAGGCTGCAGAAGTTTGGTGGTGCTGGGAAGATGAGAAACTTATCAGGAAAAAGTGGTTACAAGGACATAATGTTTTTAGCGAATGGTTTATTGATATTGATTGGACCATTCCTTTTTGTGAACCAGCTATCATGCATGATGACTACACCATAGCATGACCTACATGCAACCCCAATCGCAAGATCTGTGATGGAGGAGAATACCCTGAACCTAAATGGCTCAAACGCAAGGAATGGGCGTGTTTTGACGAAGATAAATGATGGATCTAAACACACACCTTGTGTTAGTGATACTTTGAATTATATTAATAAGTACGCGGAATATACTTAGTAATACTCAAAATATGGATTGTATGATGTAATGTAAGTGAGAACAGTATAACACAAAGCTTCATTATTATTAAGAATAATACGAGTGATCTTGCTTATCACTAGGGTTACACCTTGAAGCATACGTACTTAGAACAATGACCTTGGACCTCCTTTTATAGCACAAGGAGTCCTTTACAAGATAAGTATAATGTTAACTATATAGAATATACACAAGATCTTTTCTATACTTATCTATACACGAATACATAACAATTATCCTAATAGCAGTGGTAATAATATGTACTAGCAGTGGTAATGTGTTTCCACTGCTAGTGCATTCTTCAGCAGTATCTTCCACAAACCTATCAGTGGTAACTGTTTGTATTATTCCCAACAATCCTCCCCTAAACTTATGATTTCTCTGCAAATCAACAAGTTTCTTCAATCTGCATCATCTGTTAGGATTTGGGGAATTCTTCCAAACACTTCACTTTCTACTTAAAGCCTGAATAGCTCTTGAACATTGACCTTGAAGCCTATGTAACAAATCTATGACCTTCTCAGTATCTTCATGAACTCTTATTGTTGAAGACAACATCACAGTGAGAGTTCTAGCTCTGAGTGGATATTCTTTCTCAGCAAACATAAATGCATCCACTCCAATATTTGTAGAAACATGATGAACTTCACAAGAATCATAGTAAGTCCATGTAGTACCAACACATGAAGCTTCAAACTTCCAGAAATTATCATTAGCATCTGGTTCATAGATCCTTCTTAGATCAACACATAACTGCATTTCCTTCATATCTTTAATATTGTCAGCATCAAACCTTTCTTGAACTAATCTCCATAATGTATCAAGATCAACTCTGTCACATGCTTTGATGAGTTCTTCAAACTGAATGAATGATGAAGTTTCACCACCTAACCTTGTAATCTTCCATGTTGGAGCAAAATTGCTAGCAGTATACACTTCCCAATCAACAATAGGATGTCTGACTTGCAGTGGGTCAGGATAAAAATCTCCTTCTTCAATCAAAATCATGCCAGTCAGCTGTTCTTCTGTGAGTTTCTCAGATTGAACTTCTTGTTCTTCAGCAAATTTTGTTTTCTTATGTGTATGAGGTTCACTATCTTTGGTTTTTCTCTTCAGATGAGGATATCTTCTTTCTTCTTCTTCAGAATTCATAGGAATAAAGTCACTATCTTGTCTTTTAACCCTGTAGTAGATACCTTCAACCTGATCATCAGTCATTCCTTTAAACTGATTCTTTTTCCAGCCACCAACACTGCAACAATAAGCTTTCATCATTGAGATAACTTGTGCCTTGGTTGGTTGTCTTGGTTTCTTTTGACCCTTTCTGACTGAACCAATTGCATCCTGAAGTGCTTGATTATTCTTCATTTGAATGAAGTCCTTCAACTGTGCAGTTCTTTGTTCTTCAGTTAAAGACTTATTTGCAACTAAGTCAATTGCCTTCTTCTTGACTACTGGATCATTAGTAATCAAGAACTCAATATCTTGTTCTGTAGGTACATAGCTAAACTCTGGAGTCTTTTCTTTGAATATTGTGGGTGGAACAGTGGAAAGTGGATTTTCATCCATTGGATCAGTGGTTTCCATTATGTCTAGCCTTTTAGCCTCCATGAAGTCTGCAATATCTAGTTCATCTAGCTTTTTCTTGTTTGCAACTTCATCTTCAGTGAGTTTTCTAGCAACTTCTGCATCATGATCAATTTGATCTTGTTATTTCTTTGAAACCTTCCTTTTTGGTTGCTCTTCACTCTGCACAACTACTTTACCTTTCTCCTTCTTCTTCTTTTCAATTTCTTCCTCTGCAGTGGAAATATCTTGTCCAGCAGTGGGAACTGTTTGCTCTGCAGTGGGAATTGTATTAGTGGTTGTAGCAGTGGAAGTTGCTTGCTCTGTTTGCTGTTGAGGAACTTCTTCTTGAGTATCAACTTCCTCAGTAACTCCAAAACCAAAATCACCTTCATCTCCAAAGTCTATTTTCCTCCCCTTGGTTTCAGCACCTGTTTTCCTCCCCTGTTTGGGAGAATTCCCAAAGTCTTCACTGAAGCCCTCTGAGTCACCATCATGAGGTGAGGATGGAGATGATATCAATATCTTTGCAGGTCTCTTTGTCTGTTTCAACCCCTGCAACTCTTTCTTCAAAGTCTGAATCACTTCTTTCAATTGTGTAACATCCTTGGCATGTTGCTCCTTTACTTGTGCCAAGTCTTTCTCCAGAGATTCAACCTGCTTAGTTAACCTGGTACAAAGTTCCATCAATTCCATAGGTTGCCCACTGCCCTCAACACTCCCAACTAATCATAGGGCATTTGCTCAGACTCACTCTTAGTTGGACTAGGTGGAAGCCTGGAGCCACCACTACTTGTTCCTAAACCAAGAGGATCAGGGACATGCTGTGTTGTGATGAGAGGAGTTGGCTGTTTTTGCCTCCTCTTATAAGTGTGAGTAACTGGTGGAGTGTAGATTATGTTTGGAACTGTGAGTGTGGGTGTGTTTTGAGATACAACTGGGATTGTTGCATCTTCACCCTGTACCTGTGAAATCTTTGCAAGCATTTAAGGAAAAAGAGGTTTAACAACCCTATTACCATCCTTATCCATGTTTTGAAAAAATTTGGGCTTAAGGCAACGAATTTTATAAACTCTTGTATGGGGTTGCAGTTGAAATTCATTTAACACTGCTTGCACAAACCTTGGATACATCAAAATTTTTGTTGAACTCTTTACATTGCCTTGTATACTTGTAAAAATATATTTAGACCAATTAAAAGTCCTATCTGTGGCTAGACAAACCAAATGGTAAGCCATTGTTGAACTGAATTGTTCATAAGAAGTTTTCTTAGGACTTAGGCAATGTAAAAGAGTATGTATTAAAAATCTCCAATGAGGACAGAAACCACTCTTTCTGAAAGTAGCCTTTTTGTCAGTGGTATCATACCCCATGGATGAAAGATGTTCATGAATTTCTGGCATGGGTAATGTGATGATACCATTGAGATCATCCAATTAGAGAATTCTCCTCAAGGATGACTCAGTAACATCAATAGTTACCCCATCCACTGTGGCTCTAAGAGTATCCACAGTTTCATGTGTGTCTCCATCTTCAATAGTGATGGACGTAACAGAGGTCCAAAACTGCTTGATTTGAGAGACATAGATTGTGGGATTGAGAAGTAAAGCACCTTACATGAGTAGTGTTTAGAAAATCCACAATCTGATGAAAAATAGGGCCACTCTTGTCATTTGACTTTTCCAAATAGGCCATTTGGTTGTGCTCATCTGCAAAGGTGATTAGAGCCATAGTATCTTTTGATGAAAAAGATGTTGTGTGAGAATGAATTGAATGAAGAACTTGCCAATTGAAAGAAAAAGATATATACTATTAGGGTTTAAGAGTTTTGCGCAAGAAAGATTATCTAAGGAAAAGATTTATCTTAAGAGGATAAATTGCAAATAGGAAAGTAGATAATCTTCTAAAAATTTTACCCTAATAGTATAGAAAGTAGTTACTCTCAACGGCGAGTAAAAAGTTTGTTACAGACACAATAGTTGTAACGGCTAGTTCATCAATGGTAAAAATAACACTGGCAGTGGAAACTGTGAACTAGCAGTGGTAATTTTTCACAAAAATTTGGAAGAGCAGTGGTAAGTAAAACATATGAAAATAACACTGCTCTTATTATAGTTTTTAGCAAACTACCAGCTATCAACGGATTTGATATGTCTTTACCATGAGCCGTTTGCTATGGACTAGCCAACTCTTAATCATATAGAATATGGTGAGTTGATAACCATATAGTTTTTGGTAAACTATCAACCATAAACGGATTTGTTAAGTCTTTACCAGTAGCCGTTTGCTCTGGACTAGTTGATTCTTATGTGGATTAGACATGGTGAATCAATAACCATTTGTTATGTGTCTCAGTTACATACCTTTTATGATCAACTCCCAGCAAAGATTGGTTATGTACCTGCAATTGTTAGTATAATACAAAGAATATGCATAACCAACTTGTTTTAACCAAAGTTACTTTTAACCAAGCCACTATCTAAAAATATCTTCCCAAAGTCAACCCGATAATATCTATATTTACTTTTCAACCTACCAAAATAGGGAAAAATAAATATATCCTTTAATGAACCCTCATGATCGACTTTGCCTATATAAAGGGGCTCGACACATCATAGTCTTAATCAAAAACACATTCTAACTCACAAACTTCCTAAAAATCACCATGAGCAATCCTTCCAATATCATTGACATCTCTTCTGATTCTGATACAGAGATTGTGATGGCTTCTGAGTCATCTTCAAAGGCATCAGGGTGGGCAGGTTACTTTCCACCTTGTGCTATAAGCTCTTCTTCCAAGAAGCCAACAAAGCAGACTGCCAATCTTGCACCTGTTGGCAAACCTGCACCTTCTCTTGAGTTCTAATCCAGTTCATCAGATGATGATGATGATGATGAGACCTACTCCTTGTCCAAGGAGTTGCTAAGGGCTCTGACAAAAGCATTGGGAGCAGCTCTCTCCAACATGAAGCAGATTTCCATACCAGAGAAGCCAACAAGACTACCAAGGCCTCCTCCACAAGTTCTTGGTCTTGCTTGTCCAAGAATGTAGTCAACCTTTGAAAACAAGAGAAAGAAAGCACAGAAGAACAAGCATGACTGTGAGGGCAAGGGCAAGAAGCCAATGAAGTAGCTAGTGTAGGATGTGGTGATGTAGGTTGTGTTAGGTTTTTATCTTATGTGTTTTGATGGTGGTTGTAAGCACTCTCTGTTTGATGTAATGAACCTTTTCTTATGCAACGGAATTTCTCTGTTTTACTTTTTCCACTGTGAGAGTAACTTGTACCACTGCTTGTATTGTGGTTTCCACTGTTAGCCTTATTCTCTGCATAAAAGTTAGTGGACAAGCAAAATACAAGCAAACTTATACAAACTTATACAACAATTTTAGTACCAAAAACCTCCCCTCAACACCAAAGACCATTAGACACATAAGATTTATGGATTAAGCATTCCAATACCTGTTACCAAGTACTGAAATCTACCCACATCAAGTCCTTTTGTTAATAAATCAGCATAGTTATCATCAGTATGGATTTTGACAACTTGAATTAGCCGTTTCTCAAAACAATCTCTTATAAAATGGTGTCTAATTTCAATATGTTTAGTCTTTGTGTGTTGAACTGGATTCTTAATTATGCAAATGGTAATGCTATTGTCAATATAAATGATGGTATTCATGAAATTGTACCCATAGTCCAAAAGTTGATTTTGAAGCCATAGAACTTGAGCACAGCAACTTGCAGCAGCCACATACTCTGCCTCAGTTGATGAATTTGCCACCATTGTTTGTTTCTTGCACTGCCATGACACCAATATATTTCCAAGAAATTGGCATCCACCTGTTGTAGATTTTCGATCCAAACTAGCTCCAGCATAGTCACTATCTGAGTAAGTGACCAGTTCTAGAGGTGATTCTCTAGGGTACCATAATCCCAGATTAGGAAATGCTTTAAGATATCTGAAAATCTTCTTCACAACAATCAAGTGTGAGAACCTGGGAGTGACCTGAAACCTTGCACAAGCACATACTGCAAACATAATATCTGGTCTAGATGATGTAAGATACATCAAAAAAGCAATCATAGACCTGTACATGTGCACATCAACTGCTTCACCTTGATTTTCTGATGGATCTAAACACACACCTTGTGTTAGTGATATTTTGAGTTATATTACTAAGCACGCGGAATTTACTTAGTAATATTTAGAAGACGAATTATGTGATGTATTGTAAGTGAACACAAAATAAACACAAAAATAAGCTCCAATATTATTAATGAATAATATGAGTGATCTTACTTATCACTGGGGTTACACCTTGAAGCTTATGTGAATGATACGTATGTTTGTAAGCTATTATGTACCTAAGACAATGACATAGGACCTCCTTTTATAGTACAAGGAGTCCTTTACAAGATAAGTATAAAGCTAACAATATAGAATATACACACGATCTTTTCTATACTTATCAATACACGTTTACTTAATAATTATCTAATAGCAGTGGTAATATTTGTACTGGCAGTGGGAATGAGTTTCCACTGCTAGTGTAAACATCAACAGTGTTAACCACAAGACTATCAGTGATAATAGATTATTCCCAACAATCGATCCCTAAACTTATGATTTCTCTGCAAATCAATTAGTTTCTTCAATCTTCATTATCTTCAAGGATTTGGGGAATTCTTTCAAACACTTCACTTCTTCCTTAGATTCTGAATAGCTCTTGAACAGTGATCTTGAAGCTTAAGTAACAATGCTCTGACTTTCTCACTATCTTCATGAACTCTTATAGAAGTACACAGCATCACAGTGAGAGTTCCAGCTTTGAGTGGATATTCTTTCTCAGCAAGCATGAATGCATCTACTCCATTTGCTGTAGAAACATGATGAACTTCACATGAATCATAATAGAACCATTTAGTACCAGGACATGAACATGAGAATTTCCAGAAATCATCATTAACATTTGGATCATAGATCCTTCTTAGATTAACCCATAACTGCATCTCCTTCATATCTTTGAGATCTTCAGCATCAAATCTTTCTTGAACTAATTTCCATAACGTATCAAGATCATCTCTGTCACAAGCTTTGATGAGATCTTCAAATTGAATGAATGATGAAGTTTCACCACCTAGCCTTGTAATCTTCCATGTTGGAGCAAAGTTGCTAGCAGTAAAAACTTCCCAGTCAATGATAGGATGTCTAACTTGCAGTGGTTCTGGATAAAAATCTTCTTCTTCTATCACAATCATCTCAGTCAATTGTTCTTCAATGAACTTCTCAGTTGGAACTTCTTGTTCTTCAGCAAACTTTGTCTTCTTAACAGACTGAGAATCACTGTCTTTGTTCTTTCTCTTCAAATTAGGAAACCTTCTTGCTTCTTCTTCAGAGTTCACTGGAATGAAATCCTTATCTTGTCTTTGAATTCTGTAGTAGATACTCTCTACTTTATCATCAGACATTCCTTTGAATTGATGTCTTTTCCAGCCACCAACATTGCAACAATAAGTCTTCATGTATGCAATAACTTGTGCCTTAGTTGGTTGCCTTGGTTTCTTTTGACCTTTTTTGACTGGACCAATTACCTCTTGAAGTGCTTGATTATTCTTCATCTGAATAAAGTCCTTTAACTGAGCTGTTCTTTGTTCTTCAGTTAAAGACTTATCTGCTACAAGGTCAATCGCCTTCTTCTTGATCACTGGATCATTTGCAATCAAGAATTCAATTTCTTCTTCATTAGGTACTGTTAGGTCACCATGTTTGTAACACAAGCATCAATAGAAGAAATAGAGAAGAGAGATCGGATGAACAAACACACACACACACACACGTATGAATATTAGAAGAGTTATGCGTAGAGTGCAAGTGAATGAATTAAACAACCAACCCTCAAGTGAGGGTTTACAAAGATTATTTATAGGGCAAGGAGCTAGGGCAACACTACTAGCATCCTTCCCTTCTTATGGGCTTGGGCCAAGGCTCATGGGCCTTCTACACAAGCCTTAGCTTAAAAACAAACATAAAGGCCTAATTAAGCTAACTATTACGTATTAATCACTAACACTTGTAATCTAGTTTAGGAGTGATTCCAACAATCTCCCCCTAAGTGTTGGTGATGAATGAAGGAGTGATAAACGATGTAGGTGCTGATGTAATAGTAGCTTTGACGTCTTCTGACATTCTTCTTTCTTGTGAGAAGAAGTGCCTTGATACAAACAATTTCCCCAGTGTAGGGATCTTGTATCTTTTGAAGTATTCTGCTTTGAAGTCTTTTGATTACTTTGTTCTTAAATCTTTGTTCTTTATGATGGAAGTGATAGTATGTTGTGGTTTTCTGCATCAGGTCAGCTTCGTTGCTCCAGTGTCTCCACGTCTTTCTCCAACATGCTCACACGCTCTTTAACGTTGGATTTCAGCTTTGATGAAGTTCTTTTAGTCTTTAAACTTTGTAGATTCTTTGTTGATGAAGAATTAGTTTGACTTTGTGTTGCCTTTGAATAAGAGAGAACTTCTTTGATGATGTAGTTGGCGTAAGCATGTGGATAATCTGCACGATCTCTTTCTACCCGCAAGCATCCATAAGAAGAAAACATAAAACATGGGTTAGAAATAATCCAGCGCTTACAAGTTTGAACTTCGAGAGTGTTAACAGCATAGTGTGAAAACACAACTCTAATTCTTACAAAGGCTGTTCCTGAACTGGAGTCCCACAAGTGAGATAACGCGATGTACCGAAGTACACCTACAGTTCAGATGAGTCGCTGAGGTACACCGAAGCATCACCTCACGACTGTAGACCTTTTGAGACACACTAAGCGTAATCCATGGGGAGTTACCGAAGTGACCTGCTGTCAGGGCTGTTTGATGTTGACCCTGGCAGGAGTTTCCATTCAATCACTGAGGATCATATGTGTGAACCTCTCATAAATGTTCTCGACAAATTGCTGAGATCTGTGAAGGACACGATAATATATCACTTGTGTTCTTATTGTTGAACGACAAGCGATTAATTTTCAAGTGTACCTAAGAGATCTTTTGATGAATCTCGTGACTCTAGACTCAATAGTGCACTTTGGTTTTCCTGAGCGGAGACTAGGGAGAGGGTCTCCTTCTTCAATACCAGCAATCTCTGAGAGAATGCTGATAGTTTACGTAGGGTTACCTGTGAGAATGAAACAAGCTTCTGTTGAGAGAAACTTGAGTGGCAAAGAAGGTTTAGTACATGCGTCACTGGGTTTATGCCGACTTTGTTCTTCAATACCGGTGTCATCAAGTGACAACCAGTAGCATATGAATTGAACCCGGTGTCTGCCCTAAGTTGAATAATCTGGAGGGCTATTTCTTTTCATCCTTTTCTATACTTTTCTTTTTAATTCTTCAACTCCTTCTTTCTCCGATTCTCAATTTCTCCTTTTTATAATCATACCTAAGGACTTATAGATTCTAGCTATTGGTTGAGTCCTTGGGTAGATCCCTCCGGCTCTGGCGGATCATAGGACGGTTATTCCTAACCTTAGTCACCTTATAACTTCATGACTAACCTATGTTGCCATAAAAAAATTTTCATGAAAAATCTCTCAATGTGGTTATGAGTAAAAACGTTTTGTACCACTGTGAGAGTTTTGTATTTAGCAGAAATACTCCCCCTCCACACATGCTTAAGTGTTTTGACAGAAATTTGCATGGTGAGAGAAGAGTGCGCACTTTTTGAATTGATCGACTCAAGATAGACAATCCCCCGTGAGAGACGGTTACGTTGCATAGTTAAAGAGTTACATTGTCAGCTTTTAGGTGACAACTAGCTCTAATAACTACCTTGAAGGTGTGGACAAACCTCGAAAGGTTGTCAAACCCGTCAAAGTTCATGTATATCAAGAGCTTCTCGAATAGGTACAATTTACTTGGATAAGACTTGGAAGACAAATCTTTTCAGTGTATGACTGTTTAGATCCCGTCAATTCATGGGTTGAAGTCTTTTCACATGAGGATTCAATAGCAATTCACAACATATTTCTTATCACATAAATTTTCTCCCCCTAAAAAATGGCATATAAATGTTATTTTTGACGAAATTTTGATATCGAATATGACCATTTCGAGTTTTGTGGGAAGATTATCACGAAGAACAATTTTGTGAACAAAGTTAGTAAGCAAATACTCCCCCTCAACAAGTGATATAAACTTTTGAGGTTTTGAAAATCATAAGGGGAAGTACTTGTCCTTTTGAGCAAAACTTTGAAAATTGAAAGTTTTTGATAAGTTTTACTCAAAAGTAAGTGTTGGAATCACTCCTAAACTGTATTTCAACTATTTATATTTCATATGTAATAGGTAGCTTATAATGGCCTTTATGTTTGTTTAAGGTCTAGCTTATGTAGAAGGCCCATAAGCTTAGGCCCAAGCCCATATAAGAAAGGATGGGAACTAGGAGTGTTGCCCTAGCTTCCCTCCTATAAATACTCTTGTAAACCCTCATTTGAGGGTTGGTTGTTCAAGTTATTCTCTTCACATATGCTCTACGCCTAAACCGTATTTTATATTGTGTGTGTGTGTGTTTTACTTGTTCATCCGCCTCTATCTCTTTATATATTACTTGTGTTTGTAAAACTAGTGACCTAACAGTGGTATCAATCGCCTACTAGTTGGGTGAATCGTGTTTGTTTTTGAAGTGGGTTTCGGTCCTACGCCTAAAACGCACCTTGATACTTTGGTTCGCTTAAAAACTTGTTTTTTACACTTTTTAATCCAAGATTCTTGTACTTTCAACGTTTTAAGGTGTTAAAATACTTGTTTTTGGCAAAAAGTTTCAACCTTTACGCGTGGATATACGTTTTTAAGCTTGTTTTTGTTCTTGGGTGTCGTTCTACGCGTAACCCGTTTAGCCGTTTTGGTACATCAAGTTTCACACTTTTGTGTTCTTTTGGTACTATTGAAGCTATTCCATAACAAAAATCTGGTTTAGAAACACATTTGGGCAAAATCAAAATTACGAGTAATCCTACGCGTATTGAAACCCTAAAATTACGCGTAAGATTATCCTTGGTTTGATCTTCATTTTCGTGGTTTTTTTCGTGTTTTCTTACTTGGATAAGTCTGAAAATACGTCGACTTTGGATATCTTTTGCACTGTGATAGTGTAAAAGATCATTTGGGCAAAAACCCTAAACTTACGCATAAGCATAAGCTTACGCGTAGAAATCCTACGCATAAGATTCACTTTACGCGTAAACTTAGGTCTACGCATAAGGTAATCCTACGCCTAACTTTCTACGCCTAACTTTTGTCTACGCATAACTTTAGTGTTTTTCCTACTTACGCGTAAGCTAAAACCTACGCGTAACTCCTTATTGTTACGCGTAACTTTGGTGTTTTTACGCATAAGTGCTACTTGGTTCTTGTCTTTTCTACGCCTAAGGACACTTCATCAACAAAGGTTCATTCGACTACAAAGATCCATTTTTACTACACAAGTTTAACAACATGTCTCAACCACCATACTCTAACTATTTCCCTCACACTTATAATCATCAACAACAACAACAATTAACTCCACAACATCAACAATGGAATCAACAACAAGCAATTTATCAACAACAATTTAATCAGCAACATACTCCACAAATTGGTGCAATTCCACCACCACAACTGATTCAAACACCGCCAAGTCTTCAAGTTCAACCCTACACAAACGATTTCAATCAACATCCATCAAGGAACACTATGAAGGAACCCACTTGGTTTGCAAAGATGTGTGAAGCTTTAAGCAGCCAACAATCAATTCATGAAGCTGGATCACTTGATAGACCTCCAATGCTCACTCCAGGAAACTACGATCAATGGGTGATAAGGTTCTTTAGGTTTTGTGATCTGAAGAAGCCACATGGAAAGTTCTTAAAGAAGGTTATCTTGGAAGGCCCATTTGAGATGCCTACTGTCATTGTACCCGGAGATCCAACTGCTGTTCCACCAAGAGATGAACAAACCAACATTGCTACTGTTGCAGATCTAATTGCTACAGAACTTCTACACTATGAAGCTGATGAACTTGCAATGGAATACATCCTCTTAGGATTACCAAACCCAATTCTTCGTAGTGTTGATGCTCAAAAGACTGCACAAACAATGTGGGATCATATTCGTCTTCTTATGGAAGGATCTTTACTCAATCAGGAGGATTTGGAATCCAAAATTTACTTGGCTTATGAACACTTCATGATTGAACCTGGAGAGACACTAGAATCCTATCATCATTGATTTCAGACATCATCAATGATTTGGATAAACACAACATCATCATGCCAAGAATTGCAGTGAATACTAAGTTCCTGAGTAGTCTTGGTCCTGAATGGGAGAAGTATGTCATTTTTCTCCGTCAAGCGAAGAATATGCATCATTCTACTTATGGATTGTTGTACGATTACTTGAAGCCTCATGAAAAGGAAGTTGATCGGGAAAGGATTCTCCGTGCTCAAATTGCTAAAAAGTCACATCCGGATAATCAACAACTTGCCTTGTATGCTCAACAGAATTATCCCTCTCAACCAGCAACTCAACCAACTGCTTCAAACACACCTTCACAGCAACAACCTCAACAAAATCAATTGGTTCCATACAGCAACAATACTCAAGCATATGTCAGTGAAGCGACTGAGGAAATCGATCCATTCGAAGCATTGCAACAAGGATTTGTGATGATTGCTAATGCTTTTGGCCATTACACCAACAAATCTAACAATCGTATTCGTTCCTCATCTAACACACGGACTCAAGCTGTTGTGAACAATTGTAAGATATTAGTTTTCACATACACATCAAACCATAACAACAAGGTGGCGTATAAGTGGAATTCTAGAGAGAGAAAGTTAGAGGTTTAGGGAACTTAGTGAGAGAAAGTGAAAGATATTATTATGAGCTCCAACTCTCTACCTTGGAAGGTAGAGAGTATTTATAGTCTTACATAAAACGCCACACCTCGGGCTGTGGATCAGGCATACAGTGGGTAAAGACTCGTCCGTCCTCCACGGTGTTACTTAACTAAATACTACATAACTTAAAAGAACTACGACTACGAGCTTTCTAACGATTACATATACTTGAGGTGACCGACTCTTTAATATATAGAATTTATAATTCCTAACAATCTCCCCCTAAGGGAGGTCACCTCAATCATGTACCAAAATTACATTGAATACAAATAGATATTACATTAACAATTGTTCTTGCATTCTTGATGTAGTCTTTTGCTCCTAAGCTCGTAGTCATTGATTCTTCACATTGCATGTTTGGTTACTTCAAGTGGAGGTCTTTTACTGATCCACGTGATAATAAATTTGTGCCATCTTTTGAGATCATCAGCAATCAAAAAAGTCTGTGACATCCTTTGTGGAGTTGGTATTATGTGATGTTGTGACATTAGGACCGACATGCTCACATTCTGGATCATGATATCTTCTCATCAGAGTAGCGGAAGCATTTGTTGAATCATGATATTGGCAGCAGCGTAGCAGAAGCATGGAGTGAAAATATCAGAGTCATTGATGCACTAATCATGATTTCTTTTGAGATGAAAGTATTAAGTGAGCATGCGGCTATGGATTGACCGCTTCATTCTGATCAGCTGCAAACGTCGGGTGTACCTGCATACAACAGTTAGCAATAAATCGCACGAAAGTGTCTTTGATCACTTTCGTTGAATTGAGGTACACGACCCACGGTTCCCCGTTGATCAGTACATGTATTTCCTGTGATCAGGTATAATTCTGAAGAATTTCCTTGACAGGGTTTCGCAGCTGCTCTAGCTGTTCTCAAACCGGAACATCTCAAAGAAGACAACACGGAGTGAGTGAACCAGCGAATTTTAAGTTCACTGATTGATGAAAAGAGATTTGAAAAACAATCGTGTATTGCTCAATAGAAATTGTTTTTGCAATACAACGAAGGTTTTATTGAAACTCAATTATCAATCATAAAAAACACCTTTTGGTTTGAAAAATGAGTACACGGTCGATGTGCTGAATAAAAGCGTTGTTAAGCACAAAGACCGGTTTTTCAAAGGTATCCGTCAATCCATAACCTGAACCAGGATTGATTCAAGAGATTGAATCGCCCCATTGTTTCTGTTCAGTTGTCACATGGTTGATCTATATAATAGATCTCACATGCCACCTACCAGGAGCTTGTTTGATGTTGGCTCCAGAAGGCTTTCCATCTTCATTGTGAATATGTAAACACATCACTCAGATGTTCTGGCAATACCACAAGGATAATGCGTAGGACTCAAGATATAATCTCTCTTTCCACATTGTGTGAAACAGAGAGTCTTCATTGAAAGTGTCCTAATGAGATTTATAAATGATCTCGTGGCTCTAGACTCAATTTGTGCATATTTGGATCCTGTGCCGGAGACTAGGGAGAGGGTCTCCTTCTTCAATATCAACAATCTCTAAGAGAAAGTCGATAGATAATGTCGGTTCCCCATGAGAATGAAACAAGTCCTTTTAAGAGGATCTTGAGTGGTTTGGAAAGTTGAAGTGCAGTGCGTCACTGGGTCCATGACGTCTTGTCTTCAATACCGATGTTACCATCAGTAGCATATGAATTGAACCCGGTTTCTGCCCTAAGGTTGAATAAATGGAGGGCTATTTGTTTTCACCCTTTTCTCATTCAATTCTTTTTAATTCTTCAACCCCTTCAGTGCTTACCGAGGCTTCATAGCAAGAACCTTGTTGGGTTTGTTCCAGTACTTGCTCTGACTCAGTCCGCACTCTTCCCATATCTCACTTTTCTCCTTTTATCATCATACCTAAGGACTTCTACACTAACTAGTGGATTGTCCCTGGGTAGATCCCTCCGGTTCTGGCGGATCATGGGAACACATACCTAACCTTATCATCCTTATATCACCGTACATAAAGTAAAGTTGGTCGGTCTTTTTGGTATTGTTCATCTGCCATATAGAACCAATTGAAAACCATTTGAAAATCAATTCAGATACTTATGATATATTATCAAAGCATTTTGTACCTGAAATTGTTTTTGATATTTTTAGAATGAGAACTCCCCCTCAACATGTGCATCAAGTATTTGAAAATGTTTTGCACACGGAGGCAAGAGAAAGAATTAACTTCTTTGATTACCATTTTCTAAAAGATATCAACATCTCTTCCCAAATCGAATCAGGTAGATAGAGCATTTTAGGGGAAGGATGAGGTTTTCATGATTTTGCTCCCCCTCAATATGTGCCTCGAGGTTTGAAAGGAGTTTTGCACATACTAGAGGGAACCTGCACATTGAGATAAATGATCACGTTTCAAGTCATAGGTGTAAGATAGATGCTCCCCCTCAACATGTGAGTGGAAAAATTGAAATCGTTTGTCACATGCGGGGAGGACAGCATGTACATCCTTATAAAACCATTTACCGAATTATCAGTTTAAATCCAATTTAAATCACACATTCTCCCCCGATCACAATTATCAAATCATTTGAGATTTGTGATCTCTTATAGATTTAAATTGATTTTGAAAGCTTTTAAGGAGAATTGTGACTTGATTATGAAAGCGTTTTAACTGATAAGGATCGGATTTTAAGACTTTAAACTCCATTGATAAAACATGCATGAATATCTTTTGAAAACAATTTAATGCCAAATAACTTTTTAATTTAATTGAAATCATTCTCCCCCTCAATCAATGACATAGGTTGTTGATTGAGAGATAGAGATTTTGACAAATAAGTCCTGATGATTATCAAAAATAGAGACCGAGTTATTTTTCAAAGCAGTTAGTTTTCAGCAGATAAATGTTTATAGAATCAGAGCATTGAATTTAGAAGTATGGTAAAGCATAGCTCTGTCCATTCATTGAAAAGCGGGTTACTGCCTGAAATGACAATAAACCATTGTTTCTCTTTCTCCCAAAAATATTTTTTGATTTTTTGAATTTTTTTTTTTTTTTTTTTTTTTTTT